>OY757932.1:46765947-46775947 GCA_963585895.1 Sepioteuthis lessoniana | reverse complement strand
GTTACTAATCTGTAGAGGAAATTCTTTAGGTTTTCCTTGAAGCGAGTCAGAAGTGTTATAGAAATGCCGACCCTTTTCAGCTTATGCTCCGGCGTCAGCATTCTGAGAACCTACCTTACAGACAGCTTGCTCACTCCCTTCCTTCCTATGATCTCAGTTAAAACAATCTGGACTAAACTAAAACTAATGCCTATGAACTTAGCCACCTGATGGACAATAAAACGCCTGTCAACAAAAACCAAAGGGTAAAGGCATCAACTTGTTCATCAACGATTGATGTTTTTGGACGAACTCGCCGTGAGTTTTCTTATGTGTTGTTCCTGCCCCGTTTGAGTTCCGCAGTCCACTTTTTCACAGTTGCATTGAAAGGAGAATCCTCAGCAAATATTAACGTGCCATATCCTCATGGATTTTCTTGGGTGTCATACTATTTTTGCACATACGTTATGACTGCTTGGGCCTCTGTTTTAACCGTTTTTAGATTTGTAGCACACCTCTCACATTTATATGAGCCTCCCCTGTACAGAAATTAAGACATAAATTTGAATTTGTTTTTCTAGTTGCATAAAAAAAATTCTACTGCGTTGCTACTGCAAAAATATTCAGTATTGGCTCTTCTTTCTTGGTGAGGCTTAGAATTTTTTAACGACACGTGAACATTATCATCATCATCATCATCAAGTCGTTCTGATAACACAGATTCCTTTAACTCTCCTTCTCTCTCTCGGCATCCATCACTATCATCCATCAACTTGGGAAGTCCTTTAGACGGCATCCAGTGTCTTTGCTGGTCGGCCAACACTGTTGCATGGAAATCCCTAGTAGAACATTAATGAGTTCGTCTCTACTTCTCCAGCAGTGCCCAGCATTGCTTGTTCGTCTTACTTAGATGATTTGTAAGATGGGAGGTAAGTAGCCGTACAGCTGCTGTTGTGTGGGGGGCTCCTTCCAGAATTTGTAGGAAACAGCACCTTGATAATCTGTGAAAAGTAGTTCGTGCCTTTTCTATGTATATGTTGACATTGCTTTCAGTAGATGAGATATTGCTACAGAGGTATGGGAAATGGTCTAAAAATCATGTTTTCTTCGGGAAACAAATACTTTGAGGTAAAAGAAATTCACAAGACTGGCACATTATCCAAAGAGTCCATAGATAACAAGCAAACCAAGTGAATCATAGAGAGCTAAAAAAAAACAATTTTGGCATAAGCTTCAGGTTTTAAAATTCATCATTCAGTTTGTTTTATTTTAGTTCTATCATGCATGCAAATTAAATATAGGTCATTCAGAAACATTGATTTCCGTATATAAACACACACGCACACACACACACACACACATATATATATATATATATATATATATATATATATATATATATATATACTAACCTACTATCTACCAGCATTCACAGCTACTCTATAATTAGAGCAAAGTTTCTACGTATTTATACCAGAAGTGTTTTGATTTTTTTTTTTTTTTTTTTTGCTAATAAACTAGATATTAACAGTAGTGTTCTTGGTTGATTTATTATTATTATTTGTTTGTTTGTTTTTATTATTGTTATGCAAATTTTCAGCGGAGAAGGTTTTGGTTATTAAAAATGGTGTTTTCTCCTTATGTCGTTAGTCTGTACAAAACTCCTTGATGAGCCGCTGAGGCGAAACTTTAGTAGGAAAATTCCGTCTCGCCATTTAATTTATATATATATATATATATATATATATATATATATATATATATATGTATAGGGTAATCCACAAAAGATCTTGGCCAGTCGGCTGGGGCTGTAGAATACACTGTAATGCGGAATGCAGAGTACCCCTTCATTGCCATCGCTCGCAGGTCCACTCTGGCCCGGAGTGGTAGCACCTGATAACGGTTCTATCTATGGGTTAAATAGAACTAAACCATGCTTCTTTCACTATACTGATTTTTGCATTTAAACTGCGTATTTATGGTAAACTGAATTGTTTAAAATAGAACCGTTTTGACATTGGAATTGCGTACTAGTGCTGAACTGAATTGCTCGAAATAGAACTGTTTTTGACGTCTAAACTGTGTACTTATGCCGAACTGAATTATCTGAAATAAAACTGTTTGACATTTAACTCGGTGTGTTGCCCAGTCAGCTGGGGCTGTAGAATACACTGACAGCACCTCTGCAGAGGGGTAAACCCACCCCCTAACGAGTGTCCTGGATATAACACTAAACAATCTGATGGTGAGGTTCCAGCAATACTGGAGCTTTGGGGAATGCGGAGTACTCCTTCATTGCCATTGCTTCCAGGTCCACTCTGGCCCGGAGTGGTAGCACCTGATAAGGGTCCTATCTATGGGTTAAATAGAATTAACAGCATAGTTATGCTAAAATGAATTGTTTGAGTAAAACTGAATAGTTTGAAATAGAAATGACTTTTACAATTAAACCGTACTTACATTTAAACTGCGTGCTTATGCTTAACTGAATTATTTCAACATTTCAACATTATTTTCGACATTAAAACTGTATTTACACTTAACCGAATTGTTACATACAACTGCTTGAATAGTTAGAAATGGAAATGTTTTTGACCATTAAACTGTGTACTTATGCTAAACTGAACTGTTTTCAATAGAACAGATTATTTACATAAAAATGGATTTGGCGTTAAATAAGCTACAAGGGTTGATATGCCATAAAACCCAACAAACCAAACTAACAAACCAAACCACAAAAGATCCAGTACTCCCGTGATATGGAAGGCAACTCTACAGTTGACAATTTTATTTGCTTTCCAGAAGAATTCAATTTTCCTAATAAATTTTAAGTTTAAATGATATGTATTCCACGTGAAGAGGGGTGGGTCCCATTTCCTCTACCCACCCACCAGCCAATACTCTTAAAACACTCCTTGAGATGAAAAGAGTTCATATGTCAAGTTTCATCAAGATTGCCACATTAACCTTGGAGTCCTTAGATGAAAAACAACCAAGTAATCAGAGTGACTTGTATATATATATATATATATATATATATATATATATATCGGTATTTAGGTTTTGTTATACCAATTAAATACAGCATATACAGAGTGCCGTAGATGAGCTATTTTTTTTATTTCCACCGCGTAGACGCTAGTATGAATGTCTTTGAGCTGCAGACGTGGCGTTTCAGTTGCCATCAAGGCGTAGAATAGGGAACATCATGCGTTTGTGATTTATTTTTGTACGGTGAAATCCTCCAGGCGTTTTGTTCATTGGATTTATTCCCTTGTAATTAATTCCACTTAAAGGTCCAAGTCTTGAAACGTAGGCTATAGATCTCTCCCCATATAATTACATCCTCTGGGGATAGTTGAACGTTCATGTCTTTGAAGGTCAGCCACAGAACTATCAGCTTGTGATTACTTCTTCTAGGGATGCTTGAAGATTCAAGTATTCAAACGTAGGCTGTTGATCTATCCCCTAGTGAATACATCCTCTGGAGATACTTGAAGTTTCATGTTTCCGAACATTGGCCGTAGATCTATCCTCTTCTGAATACATCCTCTGGAGATACTTTAAGGTGCAACACTTTAAACCAAGGCCACAGACAACTGACGAGCAGAAAGATTTTTATTTATCAGGGTTTGGTTTGGTTTCTTTGTTTAATAGTATACCAACTTTCGAGGGTTATTTTATGCCCGAGCCATCCTTGTAGAGGGACAGTAGTGGTTCTATTTAATCCATTGCGGAAGGGTTAAAAAGGAGTTCTTACCTTTTCCCAGTTTATTTATCATGAAATTGTAGCAATAGGAGATCATCACTCACAGCAGGAGTGTGTAGCTCACGAAGGCAAGAATTTGGACGATATATATTTTTTTTAATTTGATGACAATCACAAAATAAAATCGCAAATAAAGTTGTTTTTTTTAGTAAAATTAGATTTTGAATAGAATTTATATTGATTTTTTACGTACTTCAAAAACTCGGGAGATAATTCTATCACCTCCTATATATATATATATATATATATATATATATATATTGGTTCCACCAAAATTCTCCCCAGATTTAAAATTGCGGTCCAGCAGACGCTAGTATTGATGAACAAGTAGTATGTATGTCTTTTAGCAACGACTGGAGTGCATGACTGGTGAGCTTAATATTTTAGATGATACGTGGTGCTTTCAATAGGTTTCTTGACTTTTTTGTACAGGCATTTAAAATTGTCGTAGACGCTTCAAAATTCTTATGAGATGTTATTGCTATATATCTTATGAGATGACTTCAAATGAAGAGCTACAGCAGCAATTGGAATACACCCTACAAGTCCCTGATTGTCACGCCTGGTGAATTTCAAAAATGAAATCTGGACGTGAGAAAGGACGATTTGCAATAAAATTCTGTTTTAAACTTGGAAAATATGCCACAGAAACGTATGGAATGCTTCAGACTGCTTTTGAAGCATCTTGCATGAATCGAGCATCAGTTTTTGAGTGGCATAAGAGATTCAAGGAAGGCAGGCAGTATGTGAGGGATGATGAGAGATGTGGGAGGAGTAAGGAAGTCAATACACCGGAGTTGATTAGTCAAAGGGTTAGAGTTAGGGGTACTATGTTGAGGTTTTAAGGGATTTCAGGAAGAGATTCCGTCGGAAGAGACCAGCAAATCGGGTCAGTGGCATTTCCACCAGGACAATGCACCAGTCCACAACTCCATCTTTGTCACAGACTATTTGACCAAGATGGGCATCAAGACAGTTCGTCACCCTCCCTATAGTACAGACCTTGCTCCTTGGGACTTTTGCTTATTCCCTAAGCTCAGAGGCTGTCGTTAAAATTGAGGAGATAAAAGAGGCTGTGACGAAGGTCATTGACACGCTCACACAAGAGGACTTCCATGGGGCCTTCCAGAAGTTATTGGAATGGTACAAGTGCATTGCAGCCAAAGGAAATTACTTCGAAGGGGACTAGAGTTTCATGTGTGTACTATCAATAAAAGTGCCTATACGAAAAAAGTATGGAAACTTATTTAATGATCCACGTACAGTCATTCAAACAAAGTGATGACAATAGCAAATCAAAATGGCAAATATTCTTTTTTCGAGAATTGAATAACCAGAAAATTCGGAGAACACTTACGTACGACAACACGGCAACAATCGACAACTGTTTCGACCTTATTAGGTCTCATGAGCAGTGTATACAGAGATCTCCATCACTGGAGATCGAACCAGCGCCCACTGTTTGCTGAGCCCAAACTTTGCAACAGAGCCACGAATCCATATCGCACAGAAGTAACGCCAAATTAACTAGTTATGGTAATTGCACGGCCAATTAACCTAAATGTATTTTGCAGGTTACACCCGTACTCTTTACAGAGGACATGGTCACCTCCAGGGCCACGTCTTCCCAAGAGGATTAGAAATATGCAACCGCGTAATTATTATGACCTTAAGGGCACGGATATAGATGTACGTTTTTTAAGTAGAGGAATTATATTGTGAATTGAATTACCATGACCAGAAAATCTATTTGATTGAACCCCGGTCTTCTGGACCATTGGCGAACACTCTACTCAGTGGCCTAATACCAGACAGGAAGCTCGTGCTTCTCTGTGATTATTATTTTTTGGTCGGGGTGGCTTGGAATTGTTCTTGGTGGTTCAATCTTGACCCCCACACAGCTCTCCTACTTTGATAAAGACCTTCGGTGGCATTAGAATCTGCATGTATCTGAAGTTTAGCCACTTTTGTCAACCACCATTTATTTTTGAGTTATCCGCATCTCTAACAGAGAGTTAACAGTCCATTCCGTATCTGACCTTGGCAAACTTGGTATTCTTGCTGTACATGTAATTCCTTGCTAGCATTCTGTTGTTGATAATCTCTTCCAGGTCCGTGATGTTTCCGTAGAACAAGTCTTCGTGCTTTCTTACTGCAGTACCAGGTTTCTATTTGGGTTTATTTGAAGACGTTTTCCTCTTCACCACCTTCTGGAATTTCAGCTAGCCAGTCGTTTAGGGAGACCTTCAGGCCACCCCTGACTCTGACGATTTAGATCGTATTTTTTCTGATTGGCATTTTGTCTTTTCTCATTCTCCGCCTCAACCGGTCCGTACAACAGTTGGTTCCTGTCATCAATGATGTTTAGAAGCTTGGTAGATCAGGGTATCCTATGATGATGTAATCGGTGAGGTCCCAGTGTTTGGATCTTTACATACAAGGCTTTTTTGTGGTTTTTCTTGTGTTTGAAACAGATATAGGAAATGATGCAATTTCCTTGTCAAATAAAGTTCTTGAAAAAAACGATCAATATTGGCGCAATTTTAAACCTAAAAAAATCCACGCACATGTTTCAGAAAATTCAATAATTTAAGAAAGACCCAACTAAAAAAATAACAAAGCTCGACCATATTTTTTGACCAATCAGGTGTGCTAAAAAAATACGCGGACTATTTCGGACCTAACACACTTGTGCGTGATTCCCGCAAATACAGTCGGAACATTTTCAAAGACACCTCAGAACAGTTCACTTGTTCCCACGCAAGACGTATACGACTGTGTCTCAGAGTCATAGCTGCTCAAACTTGCTTTACCACCGGACGACCCGTATCAAGTAACGACCGTCAACGTGAACGATAGCCTATCGACTCCACGTGCTGGCTAAATTTCACTGCTACCCACAGTGACTTAACAAAAGAACAATTTCATTTCCTCGTTTTCAGATCTATCCAAGAATAAAACTTCTCTATTTTTGTAGCACACGTGTTGTGTTATCTTTATTAACATTAGTACACTATACAGGGGTGGTGTTCTTGTGGCGTAATGGTTAAAGCACTGAACTGCGGAATCATAGTAAGCGAGTTCGTATTCCAGTCGCGCTATTGTGTTCACTTTCGGGCAAATACCCTTGGGAAAGGTATGAACCCCTTTATCATTCCAGTTATGGGTTAAATAGTACCACTACCGTCCTTCTAGCAGAATAGTTTTGGCATTAAATAACCTATAAAGGTTTATATGCTATTAAACAAAGAAAACAAAACAAACCACTATACAGTTGTTGGTAATAACAAGCTGATGTTCTGTGCAAATGGATAGCTGCCAATTGAAATTGGTATTAGCTTTACGCATTCCAAACTTATCAAAAATCTTCGGCCAACTTGAGCATTAAAGTATGTAAGAAAAACGATTTTGCCTACTTTCGGATAGCACGAAGTATCAAGTCGAACTGGTCGTTGAAACTGCTCATTTCTTTCCGGGTTGTCAGTCATAGTCGGGTCATAAGCAGCAATGAGAACACAGTATCTGCAGTCGACTAATGAAAACCTCAGCGTGATATGTCTGTCACTAATTTATTTGGGATCCTCATACATACTTGATAGATGACCATTCCTGACCGCAAAAGCCACACCAGATCCACCTTTGTCTGTTTCCCTGCTCCAGTAGAAAAATGAAACTCTCTGCTGTTGCCACTCAGATCTGCAATGTCAATATTGTAATTTTGGAGCACTCTTAATTTCAGGTCTGTCCCAGTAGAGTTTTCCATATTGCTAAGTGATGGTTGTACGTTTGTTGGACCATTTTAACATAGGCAACGTCCTGCTTGTACGGATATTTTTCCTTGTAGAATACACGTTTCGCAGGGGAAGCTGACAAGATTTTATTCGGATTCACAAGGATTTGCCAATAACTTGTTCACTCCTCTCCTCCACTGAGAAGGTGCCGAGCTGGCAAGGATGGTTGAAGATGAGATTAGCATCCCATTGGTCTCAGTGATCGGCCGCAAGTTCACGAAGGCGGGTACATCCACCCTCACATGTTGTCACATGTCTAGGTTTTTGTTTCAGGTTTTTCTTCTCTTAATAGTTCTATCAGGCCTATCTGTCATTACCATATTTACCAACCCCTCCGCTCGGGCAGGATATGACACAAGGTCAATTTTTAAGCGGAGTTTAACAGGTTTGAATTCAGAGTTTTCCTTCTCCTAGACTAGTTGCCTCACCAAGGCTGAAGAACCTAATCTGTCCTACTATTTACCCATAGCTGGAGGGAGAATAATTGGATTCATACCTTTCCCAAGGGTATTAGTGCTATGTGAAATGCAATCAGTCTCGTCAAGGATTTGAACTCGTATCGTCGTGTCCAATTCCTACGACGATAACGATTACACCACGGGCATCTCCTATCTGTTATTACCACTCCGAGTTAGAGTGGACCTGAGAGTAATGGCAATAAAGTAGTACTCCACATTTCCGAAAGCTCTTGGACTGTAGCTTCACCATCTGATGGTTTAATCTCATACATAGTACATGAACAATAGAGTACTTAAAAGTAAGTGATGGTTATTTAATGCTCAACACTCTTTATATATATATATATAGGTTCAATCACTGGTCGAGTCATACGAAAGACTCAAAAATGGTACTCGATGTCTCCTTGCTTAACACTCAGCATTATAGGATATGGATCAAGGGTAAAGTGGGGCAATTTTGGGAAAGGAATAGCGCCCTCCCCTACACCACGGAGTTGTAGCTATCGAAAAGGGAGCCTACGGTCGTTAACTTTACTAACTTAGATATATATATATATATGTGTGTGTGTGTGTGTGATACGGAAACACACATAGTTTGCTGATAAAAACTCATTTGTTTGCTCACAGTTAAATCTTTCAACTTAATTCAATTGAACTTCAGTTTAAAATAGAATAGATTAGAGCATAATGATAAACATTTTTCTTGTTTATAGTAACATTCTTGCCTTTTTATTTACGTTTTAAACACCAGATATCATTCTACCGGACCCTATATTTCTAAATTTTTATTGTAGACCACAGATACACATATTTGATTAACTCAGTATCCTGTATATCTGAAAATTTTTTACATATTAAGAATAACTCTGACATTCTGTAGATTTCGTCAGTCTTTTTCATCCATTGATTTTGTAAGTTTTTCTTCTGTTTCGGCTTTAATATTATTTGCTTCAGTTTGTATTACTTCCGAGAGATTGTCTTTGCTCGAATATCGTTTTCCATTCTTATGTATTTCTCTTTTAATGAATCACCACAAGTTTTCTTTTGGGTTGATATAGAGAGAGTCTTGAGAACCATTCCATTAATTTGATGTCTTTGAAACTTTTTTCTTTTTTTTCATTTTCTTTTTCTGTTTTTTTTTTTTCTTTTTTTTTCTTTTGCAAGTTGAGAGTTCTTCATCTTTACAGAACGTGAAGAAGAATGGTCTTGAGTGAATATACTTTCATATTAAAGCTTCTTGATTGTGACCTCTCTCTCTCTCTCTCTCTCTCTCTCTCTCTCTCTCTCTCTCTCTCTCTCAGCACTGTTCCCGGGGCCAAGAATACGCCGACTGTGTTCCATGCAAAGCGCTTAGACACCCACCCCCAATTATCTTGAACATGACAGTAAATTGCACTTAGTGGTGAGGCTCATGTTCTTTCTTTTCCATTGCTCTTATGTACATTCCAACTTAAAGTGGCTGTACCTGTTAGAATTCCTTTCATGAGTGTTGTAACCAAACAAAAAGTTTACTGGTTGAGAAATGACCACAACGGAAGTTGAAAATGAAGTGGAAATCTTTGTAACATTAACAAAATACAATACTTGCCGCTGCTAGTGGTAACAACTTAGTATATTTTCCCTATTTATCATACGGCCTACCAACTGGATGAGTTTAGCACAAGGCCTTTTTTAAGCTGTTCCGGGCATAGGGTCGTGGGTCAGACACACCCGGCGGCTCCAAAAATGCCTCTGGCCTCGTCGGCATTCCTTTAAAAAAGGAGCGCCTTAGGTGCTAGGCGATGAACATAGTCTCTCCGAGGTTTAAAGTTTGGTGGGACGGCTCCCTGCGTCTCGAGAAGGGTAGACCCCGTAACGTGAATGTTGGGCTTTTCCGGCACCCACACGTCAAGCAGCCTCAACTGAGAGAAACACCACCGCCAAAGACAGAATATTTTTCACTCCCTCACAATAGTATCCAACGTATTTATGAGGAATATTTCGTATCCATTAATGTTTTTGAT
>OY757932.1:46640947-46760947 GCA_963585895.1 Sepioteuthis lessoniana | reverse complement strand
GATATACTGAAACTCAAAGTGACGGATATAAATTGTTGCAAATATTTCAAAATGTTACATTTTATATCAGCCTGCTTCTGTTTACTTTCGGCCGTTGATGTTATTACGCGTTTACAGAAATCGTTTCTTACGTAATCACGGGAATGGTGGTTTCGCGAGAAATTCATTCAGGCTGAAAACTTCTAGCTTTCGACCGAATCCAACTTGATACATATTGCACCGTGGTCTGAAGACGATTTGAGGCAACTTTCAAACTGCGGCCAGTGACTCCTATTTTTGAAAGAAACGAAATGCCTGAGTGTCCTAGAAAAGCACGACAACTAACCTCAATAGGAATCACATGGCATATCCAACCCTTTTTCCGCGCAGTCGGCACGCAGTGTTTCGTATCGGTTTTTCTTCCGCTCGTGTGCTTCCTCCTGGTTTTCTTCCCAGGGGACAGTCAATTCTATGAGGAGAACATTCTTCTTTGAATCGGGCCATGCTATAATGTCCGACCACTTTTCTGTTTGAATAATGTGAAATTGTAGAGATGTCTTGAGATCCGCTGAGACTTTCCAGTCACTAACTCCGTTCAGTATCTTAATGTTGAGATTTTTTTTGTTTCCTCACAGGACATTCACCTTCCTTGAGAAACTGAATTATGGGTTCCTTGGCTGTTATAGGTTGCTGGTTTGCTGTCTTACATTGTGCTCTTAACAACTCTATTACCACCTCTAACACCTTGTTATGTCGCCATGTGTAAATCTGAAGCGATTGTGGACATGCAGATAGTACGTGGCGCAAGGTACCCTGAACTCTTTTACACGACAAGCACAGGTCCGAATCGGTATATCCCCATAATTTTAGATTGGTTGTATTTGGTAAGAGATCATAACTAGAGCGAAGAAGGAACGATATATATTTAACACGATTTGGTATTAAATAACTATATAATAGAAGAAAAGCAAATAAAGCATAAAAAATGCTCAGCAGTTTTAAAACCGATGAAATATTAAAATTATAAACATTCTAAATCCGATGCTTTAAGTTTCATGTAACTTACCCAATCTTCAGACGGAAATGTGAGAAAAGTGGCTAAGCAAGAGTGAGTTATAGTCACGTGATAAGCTGTTATAACACGTGATATTTACACGGTAAGGTGTCAATACTCATAACATTTACATTAGAAATTAGAACACAATATTTACACAATAAGGTGTGAGTAATTATAATATCTACACGAAAAAACGTGATTTATTGTCACTTAATAAGATATTAGTACATGTGTAATCCACGTGGATAGATAGATAGATAGATAGATAAGGGCGGTTTAATAGAAGAAAATGAGTTATCGGATGAGTCAAAATCTGGTTGTAGATGACACAAGAAAAGTAAGTTAACATGTCTACAGAAGAATATCAATTCGCTCTTTTATTCAGCAATATGTTTTCAGCACTTAAGGAAATATATATATATATATATATATATATGTGTGTGTGTGTGTGTGTGTGTGTGTGTGTGTGTGTGTGTGTGTGTGTATATATATATATATATATATAGGAGGCTGGGCTGAAAATTTCATAGACTGAAAAGTTTATATGATGCCATCATATCTGATGATGATGATGATGATGATGATGAGGAGGAGGAGGAGGAGGATGTCTTTTTTGATTAATCGTTTCCAAAAACTGACAATACCGATGGAAGAAGTGGACTGTACAATGTCGAAAAATTAACTTCGTTTGGTCACATTTCAATGAACTTTTTGGCTGACCTACGTATATATATATATATATGTGTCTGTGTGTGTGTAAAATGGAAATATATATTTCCGACTGTGTTGTATTAATGACAAATTGGAAAATTTGTAATATAGCGAAACATGTTCGGTAAAAAAAATTAACATCTTTTACCAAAAATTTGACTAAATTTATCAAAAATATTTCCAATTTGTCAGTATTACAACAATATATATATGTGTATGTGTGTGTGTGTGTGTGTATTCTCCCTGCTATATATACCTTTCAGTAGCAAGTGCTCACGCTCGATTCAGTCAGTTTTTATTAGGTAGATTTTCGGTTTAACATAATACGTTCCCTATTCCAAAACCTGCAGATCTTTGAAGGAATCCTTGGCACCAAATTCGTGACCATTATTATTATTTCAGTAATCACTAATTACTGTATAGTGGTCAGAAAATAATTTATTTTCATTAGGGCTGACGCCAATTTCGCAAAAGTTGGTTATTTTTATTTCTTTCTTCAATTCCGGTCCTCTCTCGACGCCATAATCACGAAACTCGTTAAGAAAACATTTATATATCTTCACTCACGATTATCCGTAGGAGGTAAGGAGTAGAAAAGTTTTCAATTCTTTCAATTTTTTTCCAGGCAATTCTAACGTTTTCTTCCTTCCTCTTTTGTCTGAAGAAATCAATTATCAGCTACTTTTTCTGCCGAGCATTCAGAGGAAAAAAACATTGCCAAAAGAAACGGGAAATTTTCAACGTGATCTTTGCAAAGAAAAAAGATAAAATAAATCCAAATTCCAAAAGTTATTTCTTGGTTTTTGCGCCATTTACAAAGCTCGACTATTACATAATCATAATAGTCGATAGACAAGACTAAAATCTTAGCGATGTTTGATCTGAATTTTTGTCTCGTAAGACAAAATCCTAAGATGAAATATTTCGCTATTATTATTTTAGTTTTATTCCATCTTATTATTGTTGCTTTTTAGATAAAGCAATTACACTGTTACGATTTTCTTTTAGTTTAAAGCAATCTTATTATTTTTCCTTTTCTAGATGAGGTATTTTCACCATAGTCATTTTATTTCTAGTTTTGCTCCATCTTATTATTGTTGCTTCTAAGATGAATTATCTACATTATTTTTATTTATTTCTCATTTTTCTCCAACTTAATCTTGTTGCTTTTTTTAGATAAAGCATTTTCACTTTTATTATTTTTAAAACTAATTTTACTTCGTTTTGCTCATATTGTTTTCTTTTTAGATGAGATATTTTCATAATTATTATGTTTTTCAAGTCTTACATGATTTTATTATTACTGCTTTTTTGATTGAGCATTTTCTTGATGATTTTTTCTAGTTTGATACTATCCTAGTGGTATTTTAGGTGAGGCATTTTCTCAATTATCATTCTGGGTGTCCTCGTGGTGTAATGGTTAAAGTGATAGACTACGGAATCGTAGTACTCGAGTTCGAACTCCAGTCGTGCTATTACGTTCACTTTCGGGTAAATACCCTTGGGAAAGGTATGAACCTCCCAGCTATGGGTTAAATAGTACCACTACTCTTCTTCTGGAAGAAGAGGTTTGGCATTAAATAACCAAAAAAAGGTTGATATGCCATTAAACAAAGAACCCAAACTCAATTATCATTCACTGTTATTCTATCACAAGTTTTACTCCATCTTATTGTTACTTTCTAGATTAAGCATTTTCAACATTATTATTCTTTTTATAGTTTTAAACAGTTTTAGTTTTGCTTTTTTAGATGAAGCATTTTCACAATTATTTTAGTTTTAGATTTACTCCATCTGATTGTCGCAGCTTTTTTGATATAGCATTTTATTAGCATTTTTTGGTGCTAGTTTTACTCGATTGTATGAATGTTGCTTTTTGATGAAGCATTTTCACCATTAATATTTCTATTTTTTACCGCCCAGTTATTACTTGGGTTTTTTTTTTTAGAAGAAGCATGTTCTCTGTTATCTATTTTTGTGAGTTTTACCTCATTTATTACTGTTTGGTTTGGTTTGGTTTGGTTTGGTTTGGTTTTATGGCACATCAACCATCGCAGGTTATTTAATGCCAAATCTATTTCTATACATATAAACAGTTATATTTCAAACAATTCAGTTTAGTATAAGTATGCAGTTTAAATCTCAAAATAGTTCTATTTCAAGCAATTCAGTCGAGCATTAGTACAAAGTTTAGTTCTATTTGACCCATAGATAGGACCCTATCAAGTACTACCACTCCAAGCCAGGGTGGACCTGGGAGCCATGGCAATACAGGGGTAAGCCGCATTTCCAAAAGTTCCAGCATTACTGAAGTCTCACCATCAGATCGTTTAGAGTCGTATCAGGACACTCGTTAGGGTGGCGGGGAGGTCTTAGCCGTCTGCAGAGAAGCAGTCGGTGTGTTCTACAACCCCAGCCGACTAGGCCACAGGACAGTCTTACTCCTCTGTGGAGATGCAGTTGATGTATTCTGCAACCCTAGCCAACAGGGCCAAAAAATTGTTTCTTTTTTAGATGAAGCATTTTCGTAATCATAATTTTATAACTAGTTTTACTTCATCTAATTGTTGTTGTTTTTTTTGTGGGGGGGGGCTTGTTTTTTTTACGAGACATTCGTACATTTATTCTTATTAGTTTGATGAAGCATTTTGAGAATTTTTCCTTTTTAATTTTACATCATTTTATTTGCGTTTTTTTGTTGTTGTTTTTTTTTGGGGGGGGACTTGTTTTTTTTACGAGACATTCGCACATTTATTCTTATTAGTTTTATGAAGCATTTTGAGAATTTTTCCTTTTTAATTTTACATCATTTTATTTGCGTTTTTTTTTTTGTTGTTGTTGTTTTTTATGAAGCATTTTCACTATTATCGTATCATAACGAATTTTCATTGGATCTTATATTTATCTTTAAAAGACTGATTGATTTTCACGGCATGTCAATCTGTTTAGGGTTATTTTATGTCTAGAGTTTAGGGTATCCTGTTCATCGTACGCTTATATGTATACATTTTGCGTAGTTGTTAATTTGAATTTTTCTTTCTTTTTTTTTTGTTCATCAAATATAAATAATTTTTAAATTGATCTATTTGATCCATAATGTGGGACCCTCACAGATATCACCACTCCGGGTCAGACAGGACCTGGAAATAATGGAAAAGAAGGGGTATTCAATATTTCTCAAATCTCCAGAACTGGAGACTCATCCTCAGATACAGTTTCGTGTCCGACCCAAGACACCCCTTTTCGAAAAAGGGAGACATCATTCCTTTGCGGGAAATACAAGCTGCGTATTCTAACCCTCATCAACCGAGCCATATTTTTAAAAAGAGGAAAATTCCCAATTTCTATCTTTTTACCCGTTGTCGTCTTGCCCAGTCAGCTGGGGCTGTAGAATACACCGACTTCATCTTTGCAGACAGGTAAAAAAAAAAAAAAACAACGCGTGTCCTAGATATGACCCTAAACAATCTGATGGTGAGGCTCCAGTAATGATGGAGCTATGGGGAATACGGAATACCCCTTCATTGCCATCGCTCCCAGGTCAACTCTGGCCTGGAGTGGTAGCACCTGGTAGGGTCCTATCTATGGGTTAAATAGAACTAAACTGTGAACTTTAGCTAAACTGGATTGTTTAAAATAGAAGTTTTATATGTATAAAAATAGATTTAGCATAAATAACCAACAATAGTTGATGTGCCATAAAACCAAACCAAACCAAACCGTTGTAGTCTATTACACAGCATACAGCAAAAATACCACCGACATTTTAAACTGTAACCTATATGGTGCGAGTAAATTTAGGCAAGTGGTAATGGTAGCTCCATTTAGCTAATTTCGTTTGTCATCTCTTTTCAATTTTCGTTCTTTTTTTTTTCTTTTTTTTCTTTTTTTTTCAGATATGATCAATTAAGATCGTAGCTAAGACCGGCAAACATCGTACGTATGTTGTTAAATCGTTTTTTTTAAGACTGGTGAATCTGTAATTGCTACACACAGAGCTTTTAGTGCTCATTTCATGTCCTGTGGGAATGATGCTGTTCAAGATAGAAAATCGATACTGTTATAATTGGAAAATTCTCTCTGGTGTAACATAGAATAAGCACGAAAAGCTCACAGTGTTGTAATTACTGATTTACCAGTCTTAAAAAAGGTTTCAACAGCAAATTCAACGTGTGCACCGGTCCAAGTTTAATCATAACTGCTCGTATCTGTCAAAAAAGTGTAACACATTGCCTAGATGAAGCTACGATAACCACTTAACTAAATTTACCATCGTCATAAAACGGGAAAGGTATTTTTGTCATACCTTCTGTAAAATGATAATACTAACACTATTCACATTAAAGAGATGGTTTGGTTTCTTTGTTTAATGACATATCAACCTTCGTGGGTTATTTAATGCCAAAGCCAAAGTTGTAGAATGGCAGTGATATTATTTAACCCATAGTAGGGTTAGATAAGGGAGCTCATAACTTTCCAACAGGTATTAGACCGAAAGTGAACGGAATAGCACGACTGACGTTCGAACTCGCTTACTTCGAGTTTACAGTCCAACACTTTAACCACTACGCCACCGGGATTCTTCCCACGTTAAAGTGAATCCCAGTTCTTGCTGAAAAAAGAGAAAGAATGTTTCTTATTGATAAAAGAAAACGACGGGTTAAATAATAAAGAAATATCCTTACGTTGTGAGGATGATGCGTGGCACTATGAAACAGGTTGTAGAAACCAAAGGAATTGTTAAGGGTTGTATGAGACACACAATTATTTTCAAAGGAATAAAGAAAATAAGAAGCGGATAGGCGTCTAAGACAGAAGTAGTCGCGCAACGCCATCTTAATCAACACAGATGTACATAAAAAAAACTGATTGAATCTTCAAGATATGCACATCAGGGGATTCAGTTCAATACTCTACAAGGAGAAAATGGCGCGGTAGAACGGAGAAAGCCGACAATGCGTGATTGTGAATAGGGGCATTAGTTTAATTCCTTTGATGGATTCTTCCTTTCATTAAACCAGAGAATCCTACAAGACGAAGATAATTTAATATCTACTAGGACTCGGGATGCTAGAAGAGTAAGTGATAGATAGATAGATAGATAGATAGATAGATAGATAGATAGATAGATAGATAGATAGATAGATAGAGAGATAGATATTGGTGAATAACCTGATATATAAATAAAAGGATAAAATAGCAAAAGAGAGAAAGAAATATATTAATAGACAAAGAAAGAAAGAAAGAAAGAAAGAAAGAAAGAAAGGAAGGAAGAACAGACATAGATAGATAGATAGATAGATAGGAACAGACAGAGACAAAGAAAGAAAGAAGGAAAGAAACAAAGAAACAAAGAAACAAAGAACATAGATTGATAGATACCAAGGAATACATTGGACTGCCTTATCAATGTTGGCCTAATTTTCGTACAGAAACAACGGTTTTTCCTCGGATGGTAACCGTAGTCACTTTCGCTGGAGATGATTTTAAAAAGTCACTTTCCATCAGTGTTGACGAACCTTTCTAGAAAGTGCTCTGAATATGACATAAAATTTCATCCCGTGGGGATGAACTAGCTCTGGAGATCTACGGACGTGAAATCACTCCTTCGTTGCCATTACTCTCTGGTCAACACTGACCCAGAGTGATCGTAGCTGTTTGGGTCCCATATCTACTTGATTGAATATATATGTCTGAAATAATTTCTGCACCGTATGAAATTAAAGACTATTGTAGGATTTTAAATAGACTTCAGCATGAAATAACCACCCCAAAAAGGTTTCCTATGTCGTAAAAACAAAAACAAACTCTTCTGGAAATGACTTGTCCAAAAGTGATCCGCTCTGATTCAGTTGAGAACTGGTTAGATCATGCATAATTAAATGGCAAAGTTTTTACACCTTAATGAGTTCATTATAGTGAGTTATGTTTGTTGTGTGAGTTATATTGAATTGGTGTGCCATTTCTCGTGTTATCAGCTTCGCTGTGTCTTTAGTCATGGCTAAGATAGATTAATTGTTGATTGAAATCTGTCTTCCGAAACAAGGGGACGCTTATCGGATCGAAACTATCTTTTATAGACTGTAGAAATAGATCTATTTATCATAATCTGTGCATATCAATCATTACCTGTTCGTGTTGATCTATTTATTATAACCTGTTCATATCTATCTATTTATAATCCGCTCCTATTTATCTTTCTGTCTATCATACTCTGTTCATATCTATCTATCTATATATCTATCATAGCCCGTTCCGATCTATCAATTTAATTTAGCATAAGTACGCAGTTTAAATGTCAAAATAGTTCTATTTAAAGCAATTCAGTTGAACATTAGTACAAAGTTTAGTTCTATTTGACCCATAGATAGGACCCTATCAAGTACTACTACTCTAAGCCAGGGTGGATCTGGGAGTGATGGCAATAAAGGGGTACTCCGCATTCCCCAAAGCTCCAGCATTAATGAAGCCTCACCATCAGATCGTTTTGTGTTATATCAGGACACTCGTTGGGGGAAGGTCTTACCCGTCTGCAGAGAAGCAGTCGGTGTATTCTACAGCCCCAGCCGACTGGGCCACAGGGGAGTCTTACTCCTCTGCAGAGGTGCGGCTGATGTATTCTGCAGCCCCAGCAGACAGGACCAAAAATATTGTTTCTTTTTGGGATGAAGCATTTTCATTCACATCTATCTATCTATTATAGTCCGTTTCTATTTATCTGTCTGTCTATCATACTCTGTTTATATCTATCTATCTATCTATCTTAGTTTGTATCTATCATATTCTGTTCACATCTATCTATTTACTATAGCCTGTTCATATCTATCTATCTATGATAGTATGTTCCTCTTTATCATAGTATGTTCCAGTTTATCTATCTATCTATCTGTCTATGTCTGTCTGTCTTTCTGTCTATGTTCATATCTATGTGTCTATCAAAGTTTATTTGTGTGTATATATTAGTTATAGTCTTTTCATATAAGTTACTCTAACTGTCTACCCATAAAAAGCTTTGCCCAGTCCTCTGGGGTTGTAGAATACATCGGCTGCACCTCTGCAGAGGGGTAAGATCCCCCAATGAGTGTCCTGGATATGACACAAAGCAATCTGATGGTGAGGTTCCAGTAATGCTGAAGATTTGGGGAATGCGGAGTGCTCCTTCATTGCCTTCACTCCCAGGTACAGACTGGCCCCGACTGGTAGCACTTGATAAGGGTCATATCTATGGGTCAAATAGAACTAAAGCGTGGTTACGAGAGTTTACTGTTTTTGCATCTAAAATGCTGGAGTGATCGCACCTGATAGGGTCCTATCTATGGGTTAAATAGAACTAAACTGCGTGCTTATGCAAAACTGAATTACTTGAAACAGAACTGATTGACATTTGACTATGTGTGGACAAAAACTATTCGTATCATCATCATCATCATCATCATCATGTCGCGCCGCCCTTTCACGCCACTTATCCCTTTTGTTCATCGCCTCCGGCAGGTCTTCTGGACTACATCCCGTATCTTCACATAGCTGCTGTATGTATGTATGTTCGAGCTGGTCGTCCTTCTTATGCTCAGCCATAAGTGGGGGTACTTCACTTATGAGCTCGTCTCTGCTCCTCCAGCAGTGTCCTGCGTGCCTGGTTCGTCTAACTTGTATAGCTTTCATGGTGGGAGGCAGGTGGCCGTATAGTTGGTGCCTTTTGGGGTGTTGCCACTAGGACTTGTTTAATATTGCTCGCAACATCCTTGTGTAGTTGCCGTCTAGCTTCTTTTCGAGCCTTTTTGTTAGCGTCCAAGTGGCGCATCCATACAGCAGTATCAACACGACCGCTGCTTGGGAGGAACTGCGTTTGATTTTATCGGTCAAGTATGATTTCCATATGACCGATAGCTTATCGATAGCAGTCTATGCCTTCGGTAGCCGTGTGTCGATGTCTTTTTCAGTTGATGAGATACTGTTTCCTAGGTAGGTGAATTTGTCAACCTGTTTCAGAGAGGTTCCATCTAGTGTGGAAATGTCGCCTCCTTTATTAAAGCACATATATTCAGTTTTGTGTGACATGGAGGCCAATTCCTGCGGCGGCTCGTTCCAAACTATGCACTAGTGTTTCGGCTTAGTTGGGTGTATTTGCTAGTAAAGTTGTCATCGGTGTAGTCGGCGTTGGTAATTGTTTTTGCGGGGTATCTTCTGCTTCTTTTCTTTGTCAGCTCGAAGCCCGTCTCTCTGATTTTATCGATCGACGTTCTAAGCACGTAGTCTAGACATATGATAAAGATGTATGGGGCTAGAGTGTCCACTTGTAGTACACCTGCTACAATGTCGAAGTATTCTGTGTCTCCATCTGGTGAACCTACTTTCACTTTGGTGTTTCTATAGAGAATCATTATTGCGGCTACGGTTTCTTAACTAGAACTCTTGGAATAAACTGAATAGCTTGAAATAGAAATGTTTTTGCCAATTAAACTTTGTACTTATGCTAAAATGAATTGTTTGAAATAGAGCTGATTATGTGTATAAAAATGGATTTACCAATAAATAACCTACAAATGTTGATATGCCATAAAACCCAACCAGCCAACCAACTATAATAAGCAATTCCTATCTATCTATCTATCTATCTATCTATCTATCATGGTCTGTTCTTATCAATCTTATCATAATATGTTCCTCTCTATCTCCTATTAGGGAGTGTCCTCGTAGTGTAATGGTTAAGCGATGGATTGCGGAATTGTAGTAAGCGCGTTCGAACTCCAGCAGCGCTATTACGTTCACTTTCGGACAGATACACTGGAGAAAGGTATAAACCCCCTTATCCTCCAAGCTATAGGTTAAATAATACCACTACTGTTCTTCTCGAAGGGTGGGTTTGGCATTAAACAACCTACAAAGGTAGATATGCCATTAAACAAAGAAACAGAAACCGAAACCGTATACCTCATAGTCTGTCTATATCAATCATAGTTTGTATATATCAATCATAATCTGTTCATATCTATATATCTACTAATTTATCATAGTCTATTAATTTATATGGGGGTGTTATCTATCTACTTTCGATTTTAAAACCATTACTGGTAATTCTTAGGACTTAAGATTTTATTTCCAAAGACAATAAAAATATTACACGTCTTTTCTGATGCTGATAAAACATCTTATATATTTCAAAACAAAGTCAGTTTAGTGTGGATGAGTCCCCGTGGCGAAGTGGCTGAACTGCAGCCATGAAATAAACGAGTTCGAACTCCATTCGCGCTATTGCATTCACTTTTGGACAAATACCCTTAGTAGAGATATGATCCCTCGTGTGCCCCAGCGAAGAATTGTTGTTCTACAACAACGATGGTTTTAACATAAAATAACATCTCAGGGTTGACAAAAAAAAAACTAACCTAACCAAAGAAAGAATAGATTTTTAACTGAAAAATGTAGCATTCGTTCATTAACGCAAGGAATATCATTTATAACTGAATTTTAATATTGTTTCTGACATAATCAAGGCAGCAATTAATTACGATCTATCTTTATTTATTTTTAATATTGTTAATAACAAATGTCTACTTTATGAACGATGAAAGCCATTTCTGATTTGTAATTAATCCGACCTATTTTGAGACTGTCTCTTACGTTCTCTGATGCAAGGAAGAATAAATGTCTTTTTTTATTAAAATACATTTCTCGTAATTTATATTTGTTTGTTTGCTTGGTTGGTCGGTTATTTTGTTTAATAGCATATCAACAATTGTGGGCTATTTAATGCCAAACCTTTTTTCAGTATATATAATGTCGTGTGTATCAATAAATTGTAAGAGATAATTTTCATTAACTTTATGTGAGGAAGTCCCTGTGGCATCGAGGCTATCCTACACGACTATGACATCTTAGAAAGCGAGTTTGAACTCTAGTCACGCCATTACGCTCACTTTTGGACTAATTCCCTTGGGGGAGGTATGAACCCTCTTATCCCTCCAACTTTTGCTTTTTAGTATCTTTTACTGTTCTTCTACAAGGATGGCTTTGGTTTGGTTGGGTTTACGGCAGGAGGTGCCAATGGTGTAATGGTTATCGTCGTAGGAAATGGACACGGCGACACGAGTTCAAATCCTGGACGACACTGATCGCATTTCACATAGCGCTAATACCCTTGGGAAAGGTATGAATCCAATAACTCTCCCTCCAGCTATGGGTAAATAGTAGGACAGACGAGGTTCTTCAGCCTTGGTGAGGCAACTAGTCTAGGAGAAGGAAAACTGAATTCAAACCTGTTAAACTCCGCTTAAAAAATTGACCTTGTGCTCGAGCGGAGGGGTTGGTAAATATGGGTTTACGGCATATCAAACAATGTAGGTTATTTAATGCCAAATCCTCTTTATACTTATATATTAAGTATATATAATTTGGTTTGAATGGATTTTATAGCATATCAACCATGGTAGGTTATTTAATGCCAAATTCTCTTTATACATATATATTAAATGCATATGATTTGGTTTGGTTGGATTTTATTGCATATCAACCATTCTAGGTCATTTAATGCCAAATCCATTTTTATTCATATATATTAGATATATATGATTTGCTTCGGTTGGGTTTCATGTCATATCAATCATTGTAAGTTATTTGATGTACAATCTATTTTTATTCATATATGATGTATATATTTGAATTGGTTTGCATGGGTTATATAGCATATCAACTATTGTAGATTATTTATTACCAAATCTTGTTTATAGATATACATTAGATATATGATTCTCAAACACATTTTGTTAATAACATTCTTAAACGACCCTGAGCTTCTTTTTTTTTTGCGCGCAATTAAATCGATTCTAGTATTGCTAAATAACAGTCACAATTTTACATCCGTTATTTGTTTGCACACAGTTTGTTCTAATTGACCCACAGATAAGACCCTATCAGATGCTATCACTACACACTACAGGTCAGAGTGAACCTGGGAACGATTGCAGTCAATGCGTATTCCACAATCCCCAAATCTCCAAAACAGGAGCCTGGCTATCAGATGGTTTAATGTCATATCAGGATACTCGTTGGTTGGGGTGAGGGTACTTCACCTCTACAGCCTAAGCCAACTGGGGAGAAGGGTGGATTTGGTTAATATGCCATTAAACAAAAAAAACTAAACCAATTAACTGATAGAATGGTAGAAATAATTTTCGTTAACCCTTTCTCTCGATGTGACTGACCCCAAGCCACCGGTGTCTAGGTTGGGTGTTTGTCCACCATGAGAACAATTAGTTGAATACGGTTGGGTCATAATCATATAGGTGCTATGGTATGACATGACCGGCATGTTGATGGTATCGGACCTCTCTGACCATCTGTCTAGCTCAAGTTAGGGCCGAACAGGAGGGTTGCAGAACACATGATTACTTAGTAGCCGAATTACGAATGGCTCAGTCACAAGTATCCAGTCCTCAAGTATTATGAGTCACCACCCACAACTAACATGTAGCATCATTGGTGGAGGTCTTGCACCTCCACAGAGGATGCAGTCAGCGTATTCTATAGCCAGCAGCGTGGTCTATTTATAGAATTTATATCTTAATTTTTTGTGACAAAGTAAGAAGTATTCTGATTTTAGTATTTAACTGTTATTACCCTGGTGAAATTATATTGATTGTACTAAGTAGACCCAACTCTATTATTATTATCATTATAATTATTACTCATTGCGAGTTTTTCGCATCAGCTTTAACTGATGGTCTTTCGCTGGAGTCAGAGGAACAACAAGTCTCCTCAGTTCTCCAAGATACTTTTTATTACTTTGCCCGATCTCAGTAATGCTAATCGTCTCCGCTCGTACTCTGATTTCCAACTCCTTCAGCCTTCAATCTTTAGGGGATAGTTCCTATCGGTATCACCGTCACCTTCATGTTCCATGGCTTTTTAAGTTCTCTAGCAAGGTCTACCTACTTGTCTCTCTTTTCGTTTTCTTTAATTTTCACTCTTTGGTCCTCCGGGATTGCAAAGTCGGTTATTCGGCAAGTTCCTCTTTTTTCTTTTTTTTTTTTTTTTCTTTTTTGTTAAATATCACCAAGTTTGGTCTTCTGGCTTGGATTAGGTCTTTTTCAAAATCCAAGAGAAATGTATATGTCTCATTCTGCAGAACGGATTCTGGTTTATGCATAAACCATTTGGTAGTATAGTCAAATTTTAATCTCTTTCACAATTTCTATTGCATAATCTTTCCCACCCAGTCTTGTTTAGTTTTGTACTCCTTTTCAGTTAGTTTGTTGTATTCGATGTTGTGTTTGTTTTTATTTTTAAGCATATTCTTTGGACTTTTCTATCCCGACGCTTTGACGCCATTAGTGGTCTACCACAATGTTTTCCTTGTTTAACCACCCCATTTCTTTCAATATTTACGCCTAACTTTACATTCTTCACAGTGGGTTGCCTTCTTGAATGAATGTAACGATCCTTTCCATTGTTTCAACTGAAATTTATTTTGTTAGAGCTCAATATTCTTTCAGTTTGGTATGCTTAACCGCTTGTTGATGTCTGCGAGACAATTTTTTAACTGTAGATAGATTTATATATTTCAGCTTAAATATATATTTGTTTTCGGAATACAGATTACAAGATCATGGCATCATTTTTCTCTCGACATTGGGTTATTCCATAATATTTCTTCAGCGTTGCTTTAAAAAAATCATACCATTAAAAAAATCATACAATTGAAAATACCATACCATTAAAAATAATACCATTAAATATCATGCCATTGAAAAATCAAACCATTAAAAAGATCAAACTATTAATCTAAATAATTTTAGGAATATTTTACGAAGCCAAAATGAAAGAAAAAATTTTGCATTTCATATGTTATAAGTTTATTTACTGCTAAAAAAAAAAATAAATAAATTATTATTTCTGAATTAGATCAAGAAGATTGAAAAGTCGAGGCCACATTATTATTATTTTGTTGCCAAACTGGCTGGATAATTTCAGATAATTTTTTTGGACACACAATCTTCCTTTACAATATAAACAGATTTTCTGTTTGTTTATATATTTGTAACCTTTTATTCTGTAATCCTTGCCAGTATCATCCAATAGAAAGTACGGTTCATAAGTATTTGAAGAAACAAAATGTCTATTTAATAAAAGAAAGAAAGAAAGAAAGAAAGAATGCGCAAAAGATGAAGAAAAAAAACGAATATGAAATTACAGAAAGAAAGAAAGAAAGAAAACGATGGTGACAATTATAGAAATGACAAAAACTAGAATAACGAAAGAAAAAATAGCATTTGTAGATCATGTTATATATATATAACATGATCTACAAAGATCATGTTATATATATATATATAATCAAGTCGCATTGACAGTACGGAGTTCCCTAATACTCTATAGACTGGATCTGGTATCCGCACGCAGCTGGTAGTTAAGTCTTTGCTGGTCGGCCGACACTGTCACGTCCATGTGCAGAAGTCCATTAGAGAACCTGGCTTACGAGTTTGTCTTTGCTTCTCCAGCAGTGTCCTCCTTGTCTCGTTCATCCTACTTGAGTGGTTTGTTTGATGGGAGGCAGGTGGCTGTATAGCTGCTGTGTGGGTATTACATCCGGAATTTTAGTTCAAGAAAGCTTGCAGTATTCTTGTGTAGTTCCCTTCAAGTTTTTTCTACGTGCATTTTGTTAGCGTCCATGTGGTGGATCCATATAGTCACACTGAGAACAGCTACAGATTGGAAGAAATCTCGATTATCTTAACGGATAGAGCAGATTTCCCTATGATTAATGATATGTCAATATCATTTCACGCTTTTGCTGGGCGTATGATGACATCCTTTTCAAGGGATGAGATGTTGCTGCCGAGGTAGGTGAACTGGTCAACTAGTTTTAGATGCTTGACACTTCGAGTGGAGATGGTATCTTTTTGTTTAAAATATATATACTCAGTTTTATTCACATTACCCTATAGGCCAATGCCTCCCAATACTTGCTCTAGGCCATACAGGAGGGATTATGATTGGGAAGGTGTATTTGTGATTAACGTTCAAAATACGTAGTCTAGGCAGGGTATAGAAAATATGGTGGTAATGTATCACCTTGCAAGATTCCAGTAGCTATATCGAAAAAGTTAGTGTTGCAATAAGTTGAGCGAGCTATTGTTTTCGTGTTTTTTAAAGCATTATTATAGCACTAGTAGTTTCTTTGGAAAGACCATGTGGAGGAAGTATTTACTGTATTTCCCCTCTGTGCATGGAATCGAATACCTTGGAGAAAGCTAAAACTAGTAGAGTTGCCTCGAGATTCTTTGGTCTTACTCCGTTATTCGACGGATTATCAGAATCTGTGACGATGTGAAATGATTTTTTCGAAAGCCGTTCTGATTTTTTCTAAGAATTTTCTCGATTTCGGGATGGATACTACTGAGATGCAGGATATTGCAAACCTTAACGGCATTGTCAGTTAGAATTATACCGCTGTAGTTATTAGCGATTCCGAGATCACTTTTCTTGGGGAGCAGATTCTTGAAATGTTCTTTCCACTTCAGAAGTCTTTCTTCTTGGTAGGCAGCTTCTAGCTTTGTCCTTGATGTGCTTTTTCGTTTGCTTACTTCATTTACTTACTACCATGCTATTCGTGATTGTTTGTCTTTCACTGAATTTCTAATTTTATCAATTTAGTCTTGAATGTATTCTAATTGTTCTTTTTGAAAGAATGACGAATATACATCAGTGTGGCTGATTCTTTAAAAACTTTCAGCACTGTTAACAAATCACCTATGTAGGTAGCCCAAAAGTTCTTTAACTAAACTGTTGATCCTTCATATGTCGAGATCGACGGGATGTCTATTATATATATATATATATATATATATATATATATATATAATAGAAGAATGGTGCACTTTTTTAACAAGATTGTTACACCTTTGTTTTCTTGATGAAGTAGCACAAATTTCCTCAACATGAATTTATAAACATTTCGAAAACATAAATTTACACAAATTTTTTCCTCCACAAAAATTTACACACTTTTCCTCCACAAAAATTTACACATTTTTCGAATACATGAAATTACACGCCTTTCTTCAACAATACTTTACACACTTTTTCTTTGTATGAATTCACACACTTTTCCTCTACATGAATTTTCACATTTTTCCTCTACATAAATTTACACCTTCCCTCCATGTGAATTTACACACTTTTCCTCGAGGCACCTTTCAACTTCATTAGATTAAACACTTTTCTTTTACATAGATTTACACAGTTTTATTCTGCATGAATTTACACACTTTTTTCTGCACTAATTTACACACTTTTTTTCTGCAGGAATTTGGCATATTACGCAGTTTGAATTTATAATCAGCTTCTCCAACACACACACACACATACACACACATGTACACTTCAGCTTTATGAATAAATTCTGAATTTAGGTTACTTAATGTAAATATTGTTTTGTCTGGTTGTAGTTGAACTGACAGAAGATGGACCAATCTGGTCAGCTCTCTTCCTCAGACGTCTGGAAGATAAAATAAGAATAAGTATTCGGTATATGTATGTTGGTGTGCGTGTGTGTGTGTGTGTGTGTGTGTGTGTGTGTTTGTATGTGTGTGTGCGTGTGGGTGTAGAGGTGTATGACGGATGTAGAGGTGTGTGTGTTTGTATGTGTGTGTGTGTGTCTTGGAAATGTCAAACAAGCAGATGGACTGTCGAGAGAATATTCAAGTAGAAAAAGTATATGAAAAGACATTGACGAAAAATATAATAAGGTAGCAGAGTTGGAAGAAGAAGAAGAAGAAGAAGAAGAAGAAGAAGAAGAAGAAGAAGAAGAAGAAGAAGAAGAAGAAGAAGAAGAAGTGGTGGTGGTGGTGGTGAAGGAAAGAGAAAACGTTACCTAACTAATAAGCAGGGTCTTAAAAAAGATGTCCAGAAGTGTAATAAATAAAAGTGGGGAGAATATAACTTAAGAAAGAAAGAAATAAGAAAAGAAAAAAGAAAGAAAATTTGTGAAAGAATGAGCAAAGGAAAACGAAAAAAAAGACGAAAACCAAAGAAATTTACAAATATACAAGTGAAGAAAGAAAGAAAGAAAGAAAGAAAGAAAGAAAGAAAGAAAGAAAAGGCTGGTGAGATTAAAAGCAAAAAACGATAAACTTAAAAAGAACCAATAAACCAATAGAAAAAAATGCAAAAAGACGAGTTTTTTTTTTCCAGTTTTTTTTTTTTTTTTTCGTCGATTTTCTTCCAAAAATTCTAACCGTATTTGTTACGAGCCGATCTTAATTGACGTTATTCACTTATCTTAGGGAAAATGGATTCGACCTATCGACCTTCTAAAGAAGACTACAATAGCCACCGTATTCGAGTAAGTGGATTATTTGCATACATTTGCTTGCAAGTTGAGCAGTCTAATGTTGTGACTTCGATTCTCACTGGGTGCTCCACTCCAACCTGCGGAAACATCGACACAGATTCAGTACATAATAACATATAGAATTGTTATATGCTGTTTATGGATTATTAAAAGAGAAACAACAGAAAAAATAAACTACCAATTCACGAAAGAATCAGAACGCTTGTAAAATTGCAAGTTCTTAAGAATATTAGAAGCGGACAGTATCAAACAAGCAGAGATGAAAGAAAAAATAAGAAAATAGTGCTTAAAAAAAGAAAACTTCTTGAAATCAACCCCTACAGCAGAAATCTCATCGAAAGAATAAATATCTGGGCAGTCTCCCTTATCAGATACTCTGGACCAAGGGAGGAATTCAGACAAATGGACCGAAAGACAAAGAAATTGATGACTATGAACAAGGCCATACACCCGAGAGATGACATAGTATAAAGAAAAGAAGGATGAAGAGGACTCGCCAGCATTAAAGATTGCACAGATGCATATGCACAAAATTTCGATGAGTATATAAAAATAGCAAAGAAAGTCTGATTGCAGCAGCCAGTAACAATAATAGAAAAATAAGAACAAACAGAGAAACAACAAAAACGAGAAAGCAGAAATGGGAACAAAAACAATTGTATGGAGGTTTCAAGCAACAAACTGGCGAGATTGGACAGATGGCCAGGACGTGACTAAGAAATAGAGTCTTCAAAAGTGGAACCAATTCTTTTTTAATAGCAGCACAAAACAATGCCATAAGGACTAACGATGTTAAAATTGATAATACGCAACGAAATAGCAAGTCTAAGTTATTTAGCGACGGAAATGTAATGATAAAGTACATAATAATCAAATATAGCATGCTAGCACGAAAAGCGTTCAAGACAAGGCAAGACTGGGCGGGAATGAGGATCCATTGGGCATTGTGCTAGAGATTAGAATTTGATAATATGACCAATTGGTATATGTACAAACAATGGACAATGAGAAGCATATAATTCTCTGGGATTTTTAATTTCACCTAATCACCTAATACAAGTTAGAAGACCAAATCTAGTATTGATTAAAAAGAAAAAGTGTATTTTGCTGTTCTAGAGGACCATCGAGAGTTTTTTTTTTTTTTTTTTTAGTGAAAAGATAAATATTTGAACCTTGCCAGAGGAATTTTGAAAAAGTGGAACATGAGGGTGATGGTGAAACCAGTTGTTGTTGGCACTCTTGGAAACGGTCCCAAAAGGCTTAGAAAAAAGATTGGAAGAACAAGAAAGAATGAATCAAGGTCATCCAGACCACAGCATTGTTAAAATCGGTTATGGTACAGAGAAGACTCCAGAAGACCTGAAGACAATAGCTGTTACTCACACTATGATAAAAGGCCAAAAACTCGCAAAGAGTAAAATAATACTAATAATAATAATAATGTCATCAAAGGATTGATAAAGGGACTGGCGAAATTGTAAATAAGAGCACGAGAGGAGACCATCTAAACTAAAGCATTATTAATATCGGTCAGAATACTGAGAAGAGTCCTGGAGACTTGTGGAGACTTGATGTCACTCAGACTCCAGTGAAAGACCATCAGCTATCGTTGGTGTGAAATATTCTCAAATGAGTAAAATAGTACTAATTGCATCATTTCAGGGACTCGTGGAATATACAAAAAAGTGCAAAGAATGCTGATTAAAGCAGCCACTAACAACAATATCAACAGAAACACATCAAAGACAAATAGAAAAAACATTTAAAAAACGGCTAAAAACTGTGCAGAAAAATAAGAGACAAAATTTTAGTTGTTTTACTCTTTGTTTTAATGTTGCCATTTCTGTCACAGGTTGTTTTAATTAGTCTTTCTTTACTCTTTTGATTGTATTTCTCTTATCTTCGATGTTGGTGAGTTCTCTTCGTCTTTCTTTACTTGAAACTATGAGGTCTTATCAGGCTTTTACATATTTTTAAAACAATATTTGCCTCCCTTGAAATAAAATTTCCCGCCAATCATTTCATTTTTCTCTCAATACAATAGAGGAGTTCATACCTTAGCACAATGGTGTTAAACCGAATAACACAACAGGGGTTCGAACTCGCTTACTTCAAGTTAATAGTCTAACCCTTTAGTTACTAAGCCACAGAAACTTTCACAAAAATTATTTTTTGAACTGATGAAAAGTTTCATTTTAGGATCAGTACTTTAATATTTTAGGATGTATTTCATCAGGCCCCATACTTATACTAACATCCAACTTAGATTTATGTCTTTTTTATGTTTTTAGATCTTCTTTTGAATTCTCCTCATAACAACTGTAATGAAAACAGGACAAGAGATTCCGTCTAGTAATCTTTTGTTCAATTAAGAATCTTACTGCTCGTCTACTTGACAAGCGGAAATGTACAGTTTTTATAGCTTGAATTATCAAAGAGGAGATAATCCATATTCACAACAACAAATTTGAAACATATGTCATCTTACGGGTGCAAGACCTTATGCATTTTCATCAATTTCCTTTCCCTTATGTCCATTTCTTTCTGGGTTCCTTCCTTGTCTATCTTAAGAATGTTCCTTTCTATCTTACAAAGGAGACTGTCCACGTATTTATTCTTTTGACTAGATTTCTGCTGCTGAGTTTGATTTCGAGTTGTCGACTTCTTCCGTTGAGGTACTTTTTTAAATTTTTTTCTTTGTTTGCTTTACGATGTGTGAGATTTCCTAGACAGGGCTAAGAAAAAGAAATCTCAAAGGAGAAAATGAGTCTCTATTAGCAGCAACCCAAAATAATGCTATAAGTACCAATAATATCAAAGCAGAAATTGATAATTGCTAACAGACAAGCAAGTATAGGTCATGTGGTAACAGAGAGGAAACTGTATATAATTAGAGAATGCAGTAAACTGATACAGAAGGAATACAATTAGTAGAAATGACAGGGTAGGAAAGCTGATCAATTGGGAATTGTGCTAGAGATTAAAATTTGACTATGCTGAATAAATGCTATATGCACAAACCAGAATTTGAACAAGAAAATGAGACGCATAAAATTCTCTAGGACTTTGAAATACTAATGTGAAAAACTCACACACAGCGAAAATAAACCTTCAAACATAATTATAGCTACAAGTGAGTCGTTAATTAATTTCTGGAAAGAACTGGGTGATCTGTTTGATTATTATTATTATTATTATTATTATTATTATTCCTTGCAAGTTTTTCAACCTAGCGTTAGCTGATCGTCTTTCATTGGAGTCTGAGTGACTGCAAGTCTCCGCAAGTTTCCATCCCTCTTCTCGGTAATCTGGCCGATGTTAATAATACTGTAGTTTGGATGGTCTCGGCTCGTCCTCCGATTTCTAACTATTCCAGCCTCCTTAACAAACCTTTTAGAAGCCGTTCCAAGTGCACCAATTACAATTGGTATCAATGTCATTTTCATGCTATATTTGTTTTTATTATTATAATTAGTGTTGTTGTTGTTTCACGCTTTGCAAGTTTTTCCCTGTAGTCTAAGTGACAACAAGTCTCCGCAGGATTCTATGACTCTTCGCCGTATTCTACCCAATTTCAGCAATATATTGGTCGGGATAGTCTTGATTCTTTCTTTGATTTTCAATTCCTACAGTCTTTCTTTTTTCAAGTCTTTCGGGGACTATTCCAAGTGTACCGACTACAGTTGGTATCACTACCACCTTCATGTTCCATAGTTTGCTTTTTTATCTCTCTCTCTCTCTCTCTCTCTCTCTCTCTCTCTCTCTCTCTCTCTCTCTCTGGTAAAATCCAAGTATTTATCGAATTTTCCATTTCTTTAACTATTACGTTCACTTTCGAACAAATACCCTTAGGAAAGGTATGAACCCCCTTATTCTCCCATCTATGAGTTAAATAGTACAACTACTGTTCTTCAAGGAGAATGGCCAGGCATTAAATAACCTACAAAGGTTGATATGCCATTAAACAAATAAACCAAACCATTTCTTTCATTTTCACTCAGTGGTTCGTCGTAACGGCAACTTCTTTTCAATGGTATTATTATTATTATTATTATTATTATTATTAACACTAGGTCTTTTCTTCTGGCCGGGATTAGGGAATTCCTTTGCATCTCAAAATCCTAGAGAATTTTATACGTCTTATTCTCAAGAACGGATTCTGGGTTGTGCATATACCATTTAGTCAAACTTTAATTTCTTGTCTAGCCACACACACACACACACACACACATATATATATATATATATACTTTAGTTTGGCTTCTTTGTTTAATTGCATATCAACATTAGTTGGTTTTATAATACCAAAGTCATCTTTGTAGAAGAACAGTAAAGGTACTATTTAACCCATAGTTTAGGGGATAAGGTTTCATGCCTGTCTCCGGAGTATAAGTCCCAAAGTGAGTGTAATAGTGAAACTGGAGTTCGAACTCACCATGTTTGTGTTTACGTTGCGCAAATAACCTTGGGAAAGATAAATCCATTTGTTCTCCTTCAGCCATGCGGAAAAAGTAGACCAGACAACGTTATAACACTTGTACCCGGTCATGGATGACGGAATAAGAACAATCTACCTTCCTCTTAGTCCACCAGGTTATATATATATATGTAACCTGGTGGACTAAGAGGAAGGTATATATATATATATATATATATATATATATATATATATATATATATATATATATATATATATATATATATATATATATATATATATATAAAGTATTTTTTTTTCAGTTAAAAAGAAAGGATAGGAAAGAATTTTAAGAACATTTTTGTTGCTAAAAAGAAAACGTAATTCTAATCGAATAAATGTAAAATTCGCGCTAAAATTTTGTGATTTCGAGTTCTTTGTTTTCTCTCCAGCAATTTTTAAGAATGATAAAATTTGTTTTTATAGGATTTGAACAAGATTATTTTTTTCATTGTCTCAAGCAATTTTTTACAATAGCGTCAACTGACTTTTTGGATATCAGTTTTTTTTTTTACTATTTAATTTAAGTTGCCATTAGCTATTGAAACGTCACTCACAGGCACGATACAAGGAATAATTTGTTGCTCAGTGACACGGCCAAATTCGCTAGAATCACCACACACACACACACACACACACACACACCACTACTGGAGTTCAAACCTGGACGAGGCTGCTTGTGTTCACTCTGTGCAAATACCATAGGAAAAGATTTAAATTCATCTGCTCTCCCTCAGCTATGAGGAAAGAGTAGAGCACACTGGATTGTTTAGTCTTAGTAAGTATTTGTAGTGGGGTGCCCACGTGGTTTAATGGTTAAAGCGATGGACTGCGGAATCGTAGTAAGCGAGTTCGTACTCCAGTCGCGCTATTACGTTCACTTTCGGGCAAATACCATTAGGAAAGGGATGAACCAACTTATCCTCCCGGCTATGAGTTAAATAGTACCACGACTGTTCTTCGAGGAGAATGGCTTTGGTATTAAATAACTTATAAAGGTTGATATGCCATTAAACAAAGAAACCAACTAGAAAAAAGTATAGAACATAAAAATATTTTTGAATTTGTCTGATAAGGTCTGTTTAATTTTTCCCAATCATTATCTTAATGAAATATTGTTAAATACATCAAAATATAGTTAAATATATTACGATATTCAACTGAGCCATTAGTCTAATGAGTAGAGTGCTCACCATTGGGCCGGGAGACCGAGGTTCAATCCTAGGTCGAGTCATACCAAAGACTCAAAAAATGGTGCTTGATGCCACCTTGCTAAGCACTCAGTGAGGATCTAGGTAAAAGTGAAGCAACCCTGGGAATGGAGTAGTGCCCTCCTCTACACCTCCGTGTAATAGTTATTGAAAAAGGAGCCTTCGGGTCACCCTCGACTAAGGTCACCAACTTTACATATTACAACATTAAAATATAGCTAAAAATATAGAGGTCCCTCGTATGTCATAAGGTTTCGGAAAAATTAACAAAAGTTGTTGCATTTTTACTTTGTAATTATCTTTTTAAAGATAATCATAAAACGTTGTGAATTTTCATTTAAAAATAATCAGAATGAGAAAATATTTTTTTTAGAATTACCAAAAAAAAGGACACAAGGCGTTTTGTTAAAAAGTGCTTCTAATAGAAATCATCTTGAGGTAGCAGGTTCAATCCCAGTTACAAGTAAATAATAAAGAATTCTTACGATAACATAACACTTGTACTCGATCGTGGTTCACGGAATAATAACAATCTACCCGCGTGGCTTTGCATCTCAATGAAGGGTTCAGTTAGAGATTCTGTGCAAGCTCTCGAGTTCGACATCAAACAACTGATGAGGGCCGAAGGACATATCGATCGAAATGTTGTGTGTATAACAATGAAGATAAAAACAATAGCCCTAATATTCTAAGTGAAAAAAAGTCTTCGATTAAACTGGACGGATTATCCCGGAAACAACCGATAAAACAGACGACTTTTGTCAGACATGTTAAATCCCTTTAATGTGAAGGTATAACTTTAGCATTGCTTCAAAATTAGAGAGAAAACGCCGAAGTCGATATAATTGATTACCTTTAAATTCTTGAAACATTTATGGTAAGAAGGAAATAATCTATTATCAATTACGCTATATCAAATTTTCACCATTTTTCAAAAATGATGAACATGAACGCATTCGGCCAAGTTGGTTGGTTGGTTGGTTGGTTGATTTTTTATAAAATATCAACTTTTGTTGTTTATTTAACGCCAAATCCATTTTTATGCAAATAATCAGTTATATTTCAATCAATTCAGTTTAGCATGAGTACACAGTTTATTCGTCAAAAACATTTCTATTTCAAGCTATTCAGTTTATTCAAACAGTTCTAATTCAGATAATTCAGTTTAGTATAAGCACATTGTGTTCATACATAGTTAAATGTCAAAACAGTTCTATATATATATACATATATATAACAATTCAATTTAGTGTAAGTACAGTTTCAATGTCAATAAACACTTATATGAAAGCAAATTTTAACATTAAAATGTTTCTGCATTTAATACTTGACATGAAAAATATTTCGCAGGGAACGAAACCGAGTGAGAAAAATACCGAACTTGTACAAAATTTAAAAAATTTCCTTTGAAAGAGTTTTAAAGATTAAGAAGATTGATTCTATTCTTCGTTCTATGTGGAAATGACGATAAAGATTAAGAATGTTTGAAAGACATTTTACGACCTAAAACCCTTTTCAGTTTAAGAAATCACAGTTAAAAATATCCCTTTAAAACTCCTTACCTTTCAACACATTCACATAACGTTTTCACACGTTCACATATAATACAAAAAACAGCACAATCAGTATCTTTTTCAGCGTTTGAAAACCTTTCTGGTTGTGTATGAAGATGCTCGTATTATGAGAAGTGGAAAGTTACAAAGGAAATAAAACAATTTTAACATCAAGTCTTATTTCTCACTAATGATGGTTCATTAAAATCGAAACGCTATAATATCGACTTTGCTTCTCAATAAATCTCTCCTTCCTCTTGGATTACCTTGTTATCAATTTTCTTTATGTGTGTGTGTGTGTGTGTGTGTGTGATAGATAGTTAGATAGATAGATATGCAAACTGCTTATAAAAGATACTGGCAATAGTCAATACAATATTTAATTCGAGCATGTTGTTCAAACATGCATATGTTTTGTTTATCATCTATCAGTGAAAAATATATGTATTTTAATTAATGATGTCTCCCTATCTATAAAAATATTCCAAAAAGTTTTGATCCTATGACTACTTGAAATCCGGGAGTTATTTTATGTGTTCACCTTATATATATATATATATATATACATATATATATACTAATTTCTTTCTTGTTTGAAACGACCAAAATCCATTCGCTCTCCGCGCTATTTTACTCTTCGAGGAGAGAAATTTAATCTTTATTGTGATCTTTTCTGAACCCATTTGATATGGTTAATTATCTCTGATGTTCTTATAAAAACTCCGCACACAGTAACTGCGCATGTCTCTATCTGCTCGTCACTTGCGCATGACTACGCGCATACGTAATGCAAATTTACTGCTAATCATCGTGGTCCTCAGACCACTGATTTTGCGACAGGAAAACAGGTCGTAAATTGAAGGTGCTGATGCCTTGCTAGACTAAATCCTATTACATTATGAACAAACGAATGCCAAACGCCGAGTTATGTCGGTTTTATAACTTTTTCTCTGGTGTTTATGGCTGTTACGCGGGATTTATCAAAGTCCAGCGTCTTCCGAGAATGACTGATTTTTTATCTCTCTCTCTCTCTCTCTCTCTCTCTCTCTCTCGTATTGCTTCCATTAAACTCTTACCTAGAAAGAAAAAGGAATAAAAAAAAAGAATTACTAATTTACGAATCGTTGTGCTCAACTCATAAATGTTGCAAGGTGAGTTGAATCATCGATAAGAAAGAAAGAAACAAAGAAAGATCAATACAATGATGTAGATCAATAAAGTATATCAATAATTAATCAATCTGACTTCATAGATAGATAGATAGATAAGAACAAAAAAGGCAAGAGCATCATGCACAATTTTGTGTGCTACATCTACAGAAATTTCCCGTTGTTTAGAAATTAACTCTGTTGTAACTCTTCTGTCAGCCAAAATGAGATCAATGACCGAATCTACCATTTCAGGTGTGCTCGCCATTGTGTACCTACCAGCATGCCTGAGCTGCCTTCATCTTGGATACGATTATGCTTCTATGTACACATCACACATTCTACTGTGAATTTTACATGGTTTAACTCTTCTCAACCACCAAAAATTTAATCTAAGACTTCTGATCAAGACTGGGGCACTCTGTTTGATTCATCGTCAATTTGAATAGCCTTACAACAACTATTTCTCTGAGACTGAAATAATTTTTGACATAAACCAATTCCAAACAACGCAGAATTTATATTTATGGAAAAAATGTCAACCTTTTCAAAATTTCAACTAGTATATATATATATCATCATCATCATCATGTCGTGCTACTCGCACAGATTTCCCTAAATATCTCTCTCGCAATCTGTCTCTATTATTCATCGCTTCCTGCAGGTGTTTTAGACTAAATCCTGTGTCCGTACAGAGCTGTTGTAGATAAGTTCTTGCTGGTCGTTCTACACTTGCGCGTCCGTGTAAAGGGGTCCATAGGAGAATGTCACTTATGAGTCCGTTTTTGGTACGCCAGCAGTTTCCAAATATCTTGTTCGTCTAATCTGGATGGTCTTCAATATGGGAGGTGGGTGGCCATACAACCGCTTTTTTGCGAGATGTTCCTTCCAGGATTTGTTTAATATACCTCGTAGCAACCTTGTGCAATAGCTGTCAAGCTTTTTCTCTATACGTTTACTCAGCGTCCAAGTGGTGCATCCATACAGTAGTACGGACATGACCGCTGCTTGGAAAAAATTGCGCTTTATTTTATAGGATAGGTCTGACTTCCATATGACCAATAGCCTATCCATAGCTGTCATTACCTTAGTTAGTCGCGTATTGATGTCATTTTCAGTAGATGAGACGCTGCTTCCAAGGTAGGTGAACTTGTCCGCTAGTTTCAGAAAGTCACCATTTAGTGTGAAGATATCGCTAGTTTGATAAAAGCACATGTACTCCGTTTTGTCTGCGTTCACTTTTTGAGTCTTTAGTATGATTCGACTTGGGGTTGAACACCGGTCTCCCGGGCCATTGGCGAATAGCCTACCCACAAAAGTAGTTAATCCTAAATAAGTTGGCGACCATAGTCGAGGGCAACCCGAAGGCTCCCTTTTCAATAGCTACTATAACGAGGTGTAGGGGAGGTCGCTACTCCTTTCCCTGGATTTCTCCACATTACCTTTGATAGTACCATATATTGCTGAGTGTTAAGCAAGGAGGTATGAAGTACCATTTTTAAAGTCTTGAAAGATTGAACCCAGGTCTATTGGCGAACACTTTATCTACTAGACCAATGAACCGGTTCCCTATAATTATAATCTTTTAGTCGTTTTTATCTTTCTTCTTTGGATTTTTTCCAATCTCAGTATTACACTCCAGTTTCCATGTTTGACACTCGAGCCAAGGCTAAAGTACAAAATTCTCTGTGAGGTCTTATCAGGCTTTTACATATTTTTAAAACAATATTTGCCTCCCTTGAAATAAAATTTCCCGCCAATCATTTCATTTTTCTCTCAATACAATAGAGGAGTTCATACCTTAGCCCAATGGTGTTAAACCGAATAACACAACAGGGGTTCGAACTCGCTTACTTCAAGTTAATAGTCTAACCCTTTAGTTACTACGCCACAGAAACTTTCACAAAAATTATTTTTTGAACTGATAAAAAGTTTCATTTTAGGATCAGTACTTTAATATTTTAGGATGTATTTCATCAGGCCCCATACTTATACTAACATCCAACTTAGATTATGATAGATTTATGTCTTTTTTATGTTTTTAGATCTTCTTTTGAATTCTCCTCATAACAACTGTAATGAAAACAGGACAAGGGATTATGTCTAGTAATCTTTTGTTCAATTAAGAATCTTACTGCTCGTCTACTTGACAAGCGGAAATGTACAGTTTTTATAGCTTGAATTATCAAAGAGGAGATAATCTATATTCACAACAACAAATTTCCTGTTATGGACCAAACTCTTCCAAAGAATAAACAAACTGAAAATTTTTTGCTAGTAGTCCTTCTGTTTTAGCTGGTGTTTCCTATTAATTTATTTGCCTTATCATTTTTTATTGTGCTAACGTTTTTGTGTCTATAAGTTTTTGTTTTTACATATTTGAATTATGTTTAACAACTGTATTCAATATTTTAAGAATTTTATTTTCATGTTTCAATTTCTCATACTTACACTAACATCCAACATGGATAATAATAATTTAATGTCTTATTTTTAGCTCATCCATTATATTTTTGTACCCTCCTCATAACAACTTTCTTGAGGTGGTCTAAACTTTTTCCAGGGAATGAACAGATTGAAAAAATATAGCTGGTACATCTGCAGTTTCCATTGAACTAAAAGAAGTCTTCGTGATGTCTGAGACATCCACTAAAAAACGATGTTGACAAGGCTTGGGTATTTTTTTTTTTTGACTACTCATCCGTGTACTGGAGAATCTACGCAATAAACTTCAGCTGAGAAAAATAAGACAATATGGAAAATCAGATTGACATGTTTCTCTATAGGAATCTATTTTTTGATTTTGCATACAACGTTCTGTTTTTCCATACCGCCGGATTTTATATATGTGGAAGAAGCACACCCACCAGCAATTGGTTAAATCGTACCACTACAGTTCTTCTACAAGGGTGGCTTTGGCAGTAAATTACCCACCAAGATTTACATGGCATTAAACACCGAAACCAAACCGAAGCACACACACACACACACACACACACACACACACACACACACGTATATGAGATTTAATCAGACAGATATATAAAGGAAAATAAAGAAATCGGAAAGAAAAATACATATAAATGATGACAAAACACTTTCTAACTGAAATTTTCATAATTTCGTATCTTAAATAATCCATGTCGAAACGCGTTGGTGAAACTAATTAATTAATAAATCTTTTCTCGTCCATTTTAATGTATTTTTCTTTCCGTTTTCTTTATACAATATATATATATATATATATATATATATATATATAGTATTGTTTATAAAGGCTCTAAAAATAACAACTCATAAGTGTATAAGCAAGGACAAAATCTGTTTTTATTCATTAGGTTTATTTCACTCGAGAATACATGCACTTAGTCTTTATTTTACTTTCTGGTTCTTAATTTTCAAATTTCTAGAAAATGTACAATTCCGAACAACACAATATGACTAAATACACGCATTTTTTAATGCAAGAGAACTTCTGGTTCATCTTGATTTTGATCAAGTGTCAAACAGTTCTATTTGACTCACAGATAGGCCCCTATTGGCTACAACAATTCCAGGTCAGAAAATATGAGCATAGATGAAATTCTGTCCTTTTTAAGAGAAAGAAAATTATACCAAAAATATAAACTTAAACATGATCAATACTATGCAAAGTAACATTGAAACAAGATTCCCAGCGATACCTGCATATTTTCAAAAGTTGTTAACTACAAAAATATTATTTTTGACGTACAAGGACTTAGCTAATTCCCTAACCTTTAAATATAAAATAACCCCAGAAGGGTTGGCACCGTTAAAATCCACTGAACAAATACTGTTCGTCAAAATACTTATGAGCTGCACTTAAATTGACTCATTGTCAATAGATAAAAATCACTGAGTTCCACAAGCTCAGATTGTTTCCGGGGATTTCGTATTTCAAACAAATAGCAATGAATTCTCTTGCAACAAGATGATGGTCCACATTTTGATTCATTCTCTTGGCTCGCAAACACGACATCCACGGAAATAAATCGATTTTCCATGGAGACCTTTTCAATCTCTTATAATCTAATTCCCTGTGTGACACGATTCGCCAGCTGTGTTTCACGAATTCCAGTCTTTCTTCATGTTTTCAATCAACGAGAAACTTCTTTCTACACAGGGAAAATTGGCACATACAGTCTTTCTACATACAATCTTTCTATGCAGTCTTTCTACACTGAATACTGACTTCTTTTGGGCCTTATGTTGAAATAAAGCAAAATTGGTTATAGAAGTATAGAACTCTTTAAAAAAAAAAGAAAAGAAGTCATCGAGGTGTAGTGATTAACTGTGATTTGTAAGCAAATGATTTGTACGTAATTTTACTTGTAAATTTAAAAAATTTAAATTTAATAATCAAAGAAAGCGAAAAGAGAGAAAAGTACTTGGACCTTGCTAGAGAACTAAAAAAGCTGTGGAATATGGGGATCACGGTGATGCCAATTGTAATTGGCTTGCTAGGAAAAGTCCCCAAAGGTTTTGAAAAGGGAGCTGGAATAGTTGCAAATTCGGGAACGAACCGAGACCATCCAAACAACAATATTATTCAGATTGGCCAGAATACTGAGAAGAGTCCTGAAGACCTGAGGAGACTTACTATTACTTAGACTCAATTGAAATACTGTCAGTTAACGGTAGGGTGAAAACCTCGCACGGAGTAAAATAATGATAAACCTTAATGAATTATTGAAATGTTTTATTAGACCCATAGATGGGACCCTAATAGGTACTATTAATTCTACAGCCCCAGGCAACTGGACGTTGTTGAATGAAGTGGAATAATAAATATTTTATCATTTAACAGATCTAGAAACTAGTATCCACAAAGACATTAAAATGAAATTTTTAACAAGAACAGATTGTGCTAGAGAGGAGGATATATTTATAGATATAGCTTTTATTCGTTCATAAAAATTTCTAAGTTTCAGGATTTTTTTTTTTTTTTAGATTTTATTATGAATTTATTTATTTACTGTATTTGTTCTTTTGTTCCAAGCAACGCCAGTCTCTTCGGCTATTTCTTCAGAAATTTAACTCTCTAACAGATTACTTCATTTTGTCTTCTATTGTATAATAAATTACGTTTTGAGATAGATTTTTAAGAACTTTGATTTAATATTAACTCAATTCATTTTTTAATTCATGTTAGAAAATATCAGACACCTGAAAAAGAAAAGCACAAATCCTACATCTAAAATACTTACCTGGCTTTAGCTGAGCCGTCTGGCATTTGTGTCGGATGGGGTATCGAAACCAATGGCATATTCAAGACCGAAAGGCCCCCCGGCTTCAGCTGGACCACCTTCAGGTGGGCGAGCTGCAACATTGACACCTTTGTCCCCCTTGTATAGCACTGGACCTTGCTGTCCAGTTTAAGCCATAATCAGGCATATGTGCTTGGATCCAGATTTGGGCCCAAGACCAGCTAGGCTCATCAGGCCCACATAGCACTAAGTGGGACGATGACCAGGATAGACCGGCAAGGTTCGAGCCTCAGCTCGTGCATGACCTTCCCCTCCCCTTATCCCCACTTTAAGCCGACCTTCGGGTCATTGACCTCGTGTCAAGTCCTATCTGGTGGGAGACAGTGACAAATACTTGTAACATCTAAAATGAAATTTGATCGTGAAAATGTGTCGTTATAAGGAACAAAAATTAGAAAAAAAATGAGATTAACTTTATGACAGTTTTTTTTTTATAACCGAATACAGGAAGTACCTGTGTCTTCGTGACATTAAAGTAAGCGAGTTCGATTTCCAGGCACGCTGCTACGTTTACTTTCAGTAGTACCCTTGGCAAAGGTATGACCCCCTTATCCCCTAGCCATGGATTAAATAGTACCACTTTTATAAGGATAGCTTTGGCATTCAATGACTCACTAAGTTTGATAGGCCATTAAACAAAGAAACCTAACCAAATAACCGGAGATTTTTCATCAATTTGACTCGAAAAAGAGTTAATATGGCGTACACTGTAACGTTATAAAAAGAAAAGCACATAAGTGATTGATTGATTATTTTAACGGCATGTCAACTCGTCTAAAGGAGCGGAACTCTGCACAATAACTGTTCACTTTGAATTTAGCTAGATTTGATCACTGTTTATGTCAAATGGATTTGGTTTGGTTTTATTTCATAATGGTTTTGGTTTGGTTTTATTTCATAATGGTTTTGGTTTGGTTTTATGGTATAATGGTTTTGGTTTAGTTTTATGGCATAATGGTTTTGGTTTGATTTTATGGCATAATGGTTTTGGTTTAGTTTTATGGTATAATGGCTTTGGTTTGGTTTTATGGCATAATGGTTTTGGTTTGGTTTTATTCAAACAATTCAGTTTAGCATCAGTACACAGTTTAGTTCTATCTGACCCATAGATAGGACCCTATCAGGTGCAGCCACTTTGAACCTAAGTGGACCTGGGATGGCAATGAAGAGGTACTCCGTATTCCTCAAAGCTCTAGCATTACTGGAACCTCATCCACGGGTTGTTTAGTGTCATATCCAGGACACTCGTGGGAGGGGAGTCTTAACCTTCCACAGAGAAACAGTCGGCGTTTTTTACTACCCCGGCCGACTAAAACAAATGTCGAGATGAACTCAAATCAAGTCGATTTCTCATTTACTAAATTACCGTATGCCAAACTCTACTCCATTTGATTACTCTACTACTGTAACCTACTCAGTTATTGTCAAAATCAGCTTCTGGATTATTTGAAAAGAATTCATGTCGAGCTTTGACCTACTTGAGCACAGTCCAAGTTGAACTCTTCGTTACTTAATTACTGTCAAGATATAGCTTTGCCTTACTTAATGACAGTCAAAATGTAGCTGATCTCATATTAGACCCAACGCTGAAGTTGCCGGAATGTAGCACGGGGTCTATTTTGTAACATCGGTTTTAATCGACTACTCCAAGTCTGGCGTATTGCAAATCTTTTTTTTATCTTATTGTTGGTAGGAGCATTTTATTTACGATTATTTTAATATCATTTTAATATAGCTCCTACATTAATGTCGTTGAGCACTTTCGGAAATATTATTTTCAAAATGGGTTGTTCGTATTAATTAATTATTGCTGGGACCGGCTTGTTTATTAGTATATCAAATATCAATAATAAATTATACACACACACACTCACACGCATATATATATATAGATAATAAATTACGCACACACACACACACACACACACACACACATATATATATATATATATATATATATATATATATATATATATATATATATAACGGAAAAAATTCAATTCACTGGTTCCATTATAAATTATTTCAGGTTACTGACACTCGTCGGATAGAGTTTAATACATCTGTGCTTAGAATATGATGAGAAATCCCTACCTTGTTTCCGGCTCGGATCATACTTATATATATATACATATATTATATATATATATATACAGATCTAAAATAAGGAACACGCGTGTTTCACCAGGGACCATAATTAATCATTTTTAAATTCCTTTATACAGGAAGAAGTTTACATCAGTAAATGTTAGATGTATAAACCTTAATTTTTAGTCGGCTTATTGCAGTTTTATTAAGAAAAAAGAGCATCACATATGCAGATAATCATAACTGAAGCATATGACTTTCACTCTTACTTTGAAGATATCCTTATATTTCTATCTCAAGATATATAGTCTTTATGATAAATTTATACAAGGACTACTGTGCAAATAACAATGTTGCTCCCAACAAATAATCCATCAGATGATGACTCTGGGTTCAGATATAGTTTCGGGGACGGAATATCATAACCGCTTTTTCCAGGGCGCCCGAGTATTACATCATTTCTCAAAAATGATCGTTAATTGGACTAATATATATATATATATATATATATATATATATATATATATACATATTTATATATATATATATACAATTCGACAAATATAACTATATACAAATACATATATGTACAAATATACACATATATATACATATATGTATATATATATATAATTCGACAAATATATATATATATGATATCTATCTATCTATCTATCTATATCTATCTATCTATATATATATATATATATATATATATATATACAAATATATACATATATATATACATATATATATACAATTCGACAAATACAATTATATTCAAATACAAATATACACATATATATAAATATATATATATAATGTACAAATATACACATATATATACATATATATATATAATTCGGCAAATATATATATATATATATGTATATATATATATATATATATATATATATATATATATATATATATATATATATATATATATATATATATAAGAGAGTCGGGAATGCAATTTATCTGGTGTGAATTTATTGAGATAAATTGTGATTAGGATTATGATGATGGTTTTTTTAGCTTGTTTTTGCGAGGTAGGAGGGTTTTTTTTTTTATAGTGGCCTCGGTCCCTGTGTTCAACCATTAAGCATCGTGCATCGTGCATAAATCCAATAAATCAGAAAAGAATCACATAAGACGATTCGTGACCCAAATGTATCAAGACTAAGGCTTTTCATTTAATTTGATTTTATTTTCTATATTGTCTTTACATTTCTACCTCTTGTTGTGGCGATGACAACTTCCGGTCGCTTAATGAGAACTTCCTGTTGCATCCGAAGAACCATTCAACCCAATGATATACAACTTAAATGCATTACCTGCTTCATCAAATTTGACATATGACCATTTGCTGATAACCCTTCGGGGGAGTCCTGGCGTAGTGTCTAACGTTCTGGACGGCATGAACCCCCTTAACCCTCAGTTTAATAATACCACTACTGTTCTTCTACAAGGATGGCTATGGCATTGAATAACCCGCGAAGGATGAGACAACATTTAACAAAAAATCAAACAAAATGAACCTTCTTAGGTTCTCTCCACTAGAAGCAGTACACTGCAATGAAACTAACCTGGAAGCACAATTTAATTATATATATATATATATATATATATATATATATATATATATATATATATACGAGGATCATTAAATAAGTTTCCAGACTTTTTTCGTGTGGACACTTTTATTGATAGTACACACATGAAACACTAGTTCCCTTCGAAGTAATTTTCTCCAGCTGCAATGCACTTGTTGTACTATTCCAACTACTTCTGGAAGGCCCCATGGAAGTCCTCTTGTGTGTGCGTGTCAATGACCTTCGTCACAGCCTCTTTCATCTCCTCAATTGTCTCATAACGACAGCCTGTCAGCTTAGGGAATAATCAAAAGTAACAGGGAACAACGTCTGCACGATAGGGAGGGTGACTAACTGTCTTGATGCCCATCTTGGTCAAATATTCTATGACAAGGATGGAGTTGTAGACTAGTGCATTGTCCTGCTGGAAATGCCACTGACCCGATTTGAAGAGTGCTAGCCTTTTCCGACGGAATCTCTTCCTGAACTCCCTTAAAACCTCAACATAGTAACCCTAACCCTAACTGTTTGACCAATCAACTCTGGTGTATTGACTTCCTTACTCCTCCCACACCTCCCATCATCCCTCACAGACTTCCTGCCTTCCTTGAATCTCTTATGCCACTCAAAAACTGATGCTTGACTAATGCAGTATGCTCGAAAAGCAGTCTGAAGCATTCCATACGTTTCTGTGGTATTTTTTTCCAAGTTTAAAACATTAGATTTTATATCGTTCTTCTAAAGTGTGCTCACATGACAATCAGGCTTTAGTAGGGTGTATTCCAGTTCCTGCTGTAGCTATTCATTTGAAGCTGAAATCATAAATATTGGTCAGTCATCTACATCATCAGATGTATAGCAATAACATAGTGAATTTTCAAGAGTCTACGTCAATTTTAAATGCCCCTACAAAAAAGTCTGGAAATTTATTGAAGCTTCCACGTATATATATATATATATATATATATATGTGTGTGTGTGTGTGTGTGTGTGTATGCACACGAATATATGTATATATATATATATATATATATATATATTCATGTGTGTATACATATATGTACACAGACAAATAGCTTTGTGGCTACCGGACTAAACGGCGATATCTTAGATAGATAGATAGATTTTTAACGGTCCAAAAATAGATATATATTTTTTACATTTCATTCTTTATTATCCAATTCCTGAGTACCAAAATTTCTGTCAGTAAAATGGCATAATATATTTATAAAACATAATACTTTTTTTGCATTCTTCTGAATTGCAGATATAACAATATCATCCAAAGCTGATGTTCATCATTTTTTCTTTAACCTTAGGATTCATTAGATCATCAGAAGGAAATTAGCCGTGAAATTCATTTCCTATCAATCATCTGTTAAAAGAAGGTGAGACAGGAAATGATCTGAGGATGTCGCTGAAAATTCATTTTCATTTGTCTGTCTCTTACTACTCCTCATACACACACACACACACACACACACACACACACGCACGCACACGTGTGTGTGTGTATATATGTGTGTAGGGGTGTAGAGGCACTTCTAGAGCAATGGTTATCATCTTAGGAAATAAACACGGCATCTCGACTTCAAAACCTGAACGAGGCTGTTTGCATTTCACAAAGCACTTATATCCGAAGGAAAGGCATGAATCCAACAATTCTCCCTCCAGCTATGAACAAATCGTAGGGCAGACATAACTCTTAAACCCTGGTTAGGCAATGAGTCTTGGATTAAGGAAACACTGAATTCAAAACCTGTTAAACGCTGATGAAATGATCAAACAGTTCTATTTCAAACAATTCAGATTTTGCTCAAAAACAGTTATTATTGAAACATTTCTACTTCAAACGATTCATTTACGCATAAGTACACAGTTTGAATGTCAAACAGTTCTATTTGACCCATAGATAGGACCCTATCAGGTGCTACCACTCCAGGTCAGTTTGGACCTGGGAGCGATAGCAAAAAAGGGGTACTCCGCATTCCCTAAAGTTCCAGCATTACTGGAGACTCGCCATCAGATTGTTCAAAGTCTTATCCAGGACGCTCGTTAGTGGACCTTACCCCTCTACAGAGATGCAGTCTGTGCAGTCAGCAGCTCCAGCCGAATGGACCATATGGAAATGAAAATGATTCCCAAGTAGTAAATAAATGGGTAAACCACTCTTGCTTATTCTTTGGCAGTTCCCTTCGAACTTTACGATCAATTTCATTCCAGTTTGAGAAAAATCTAGAAACTGAGGTATCCAAGTCATAATTTACAAAATTTCCTTATCTTACATTGATTTTAGGTAAATTGTACACAGTTGTGTACTGTGTTTTGGATCATTATCTTGTGAAACAAAATTTTGTCCAATAATGCAACAGTCAGAAGGAATTGCCTCTGCAATATAAAATGATACTTTTCCTTTCACAAAATGCCTTTAATTTGAACAAAGTCTCCAGAAATCTTACCTACAAAACATCCCCAAACCAATACAGTGCCAACACCATACTTTAAATTATTCCTACGGAGAATGCTTTTTACATTCATTTATTCGTTTGGAGTTCGTTTGACAAATACTCCTAGTTCACTTCTAAAAAGCTCAAATTTTGACCTATAAGTGTATAACATCTTTTTCCAATCTTCTAAAGTCAAATCCTTACGTTGCTGTATCCATTGTAGTCTTTTCACCTTATTTTTCATTTTTAATAAAGGTTTCATAATTGATACACATCCTTTTAGCCCAACTTAAATAAGTCTTCCCATAAAAGTCATAACAGACATTCGATGTTGACACGTAAAATTAAATTTAGCATTTAGTTCGGGTGGAGTTATTTTTCTGTTCTTTTTGCTAGACACGATCAAGTGTCTATCATTCGCAACAGATGTCAAACTTTGCCTCCCAGATATTTTTTTGTCAACATTTGCCCTGGTTTCTGCATGTCACTGTAGCAAATAATGTATCTCCTCTTTTGATATCTTGCCCAGACTACTTCTCTGCAGTGGGGTAAGACTCCATCCCCTGCCCAGCGAGTGTCCTGTATTAGACACTAAAAAATCAGATGGTGAGGCTCCAGTAATGCAGGAGTTTTGGGGAATGTGGAGTACCCGTTCATTGCTATCGCTCCCAGGTCCACTCTGGCTCGGAGTGGTAGTACCTGATAGGGTTCTATGTAAGGGTCAAATAGAACTAAACAGCGTACTTATGCTAAACAGAATTGTTTGAAAAAGAACTGTTTATATGTATGAACATAGATTTGGCATTAAATAACCTACAATAGTTGATATGCCATAAAACCAAACCAAACCAAATTTTTGGATATCTGTGATATTCTAGCAACATGTCGCTGGAAATATCTTTCTAAAGAAAGAATTTCTACCCAAGCTCTTTTTTAATACTAATCTGTTTAGTTCTTGGCATCTTAACGAATTCTGGAAACTAATTTCAATCACACATTAATCAAAATTGAATTGAACTTCTACAAAGCAGTGTAATGGAAATATTTGTAAATTTCTGCTCGACAGTTCAGAAAAGATATCAGGTTTTAACAAATTTCCGAAGTTTATGCAAATAAATTTATAAGGCTTGTGGGAAAATTTGTTTGAATTTTATATAAGGGTTTGCGAGTACACAATAGGTGAATTTATTTATGTAAATATGTAAAATCAGCCTTTTCATGAACTTACTGGAACAATTCATGCTGGTTCCAAACTTTCGGTCGGTAGAGTATATATGTATATTTTTTTCTGTTGATACATTCGAGCAAGTCGAAATTCGCTAGTTTTTGAGGGCTGCAAATAATAACTTTGAAAAAAAATCATTTTCAGCATCTCTATAGTATTAAGGAGGAAGGCAAAAGTGAAGTCTGTCATATCAGCTACTTCATCTGATAACCCATCTGTATCTTGCTGTATGTGTGAACTTAATTGCAAGTCTATGGCTGGTTTGAAACATCATATGAGACACAGGCATAAGAACTGACTAAAGCTGTTTGACCCCTATTCGTCGAAACCAGCGTCCATCATATATATATATGAATGTGTGTGTGTTTGGTTTGGTTTGGTTTGGTTTTATGGAATATCAACCATTGTAAGTTATTTATTGCAAAACCCATTTTATACATATAAAGTTCTATTTCAAACAATTCAGTTTAGCATAAATAGACTATTTAGTTCTACTTAATCCATAGATAGAACCCTGACATGTGTTACAACTCCAGGTCAGGGTGGAGCTGGGAGCAATGGCAATGAAGAGGTACTCCGAATTTCCCAAAGCTCCAGCCGAATTTCCCAAAGCCTCACCATCAGATTGTTTAGAGTCATATCCAGGACAATTCCTTGCCGGAGTCTTAACTATCTGCAGAGGTGCAGTCGGTGTATTTTGCAGCCCCTATGCTATATGTGTATATGTGCTATATATGTGTGCGTACTCTTTTAAAAAATGTTAAGTTACCTACAAACAATTTGCTTATAAATCATATTCACATAAAAACAGGACTTGGCATTTAATAACCCACAAGGGTTAATAAGTCATAAAACACCAACCAACAATTTGTCAGCCGGTTAGGGCTGTAGAATTGACCGACTACACCTATGCAGAAGAGTAAGACCCCCCAAATGAGTGTCCTGGATATGACACAAAGCAATCTGATGGTGAGGTTCCAGTGATGCGGGGGCTTTGTGGAATCCAGAGCACCCCTTCACTGCTATTGCTCCCAGGTCCACTCTAGCCCGGAATGGTAGCACCTGATAGGGCCCTATCTATGGGTTTAATAGAACTAATTGCATACTTATGCTAAACTGAATTGTTTAAATTAGAACTGTTTGACAAAAACGAATGGCTTGAAATAGAAATGTTTTTGAGAATTAAACTGAACTTACATTTAAACTGTATGCTTATGCTAAACTGATTTGTTTGAAATGGAACCGTTTTTGACATTGAAACTATACTTACACTAAACTGAATTGTTTCATATAGAAGTGTTTTGAGATTTGACTGTGTGTAAACTAAATCTGTACTTATACTAAACTGAATTAGCTGAATTAGAACTATTTGAATAAACTGAATAGCTTGAAATAGAAATGTTTTTGACAAACTGTGTACTCATGCTAAACTGAATTGTTTGAAATGGAAATGACTATTTGCATGAAAATGGATTTGGCGTTAAATAACCTACAAATGTTGATATGCCATAAAAACCAACCAACCAACCATATATATTCATCAAAAGACAGACTGTTTCGTTCTATCAGAACTCTTCAGTGTGGCTAAACATGTAGGACGCTCGAAACCGAGATCGAAACCCATCCAACTTTACGTTAGACTAAGTCTCAGACCGCTCGGCCAACAAGCGTACCATGTTTGGCTAAGGGAATTGTTAAGGTATTTATGTAGCAACAGCAGCAGCCGTTTGTTTTACATTTTTATACCCTATCAGCTACCAGAGTGCTCAATTCTTTTGAAGATCTTTGCATTATGCGAGCGGCGGCCGAAAATTCCTTCACCAGAGTCCTCAACCCCGATGGGGGAGCGTATATATGGCGCTTAATGTGGTGTCATGGCTAGCAAACTAGACTTGCAAATCTTCATGAAACTGATACAAAAGGTTTCACGTGAAGCGGGCAACGATCATCAGGTAGTGTATGGGTGTGTATGTGTCTATCTTGTGTTGATAAACAATCTGCATATGTTCGGTATTTTGATTAAGGATATAAGTTTAAATTTATAATTATTTATGTAAACTCGAGACAATTTGATAAATTGTTTCGATACTAATACATATTCTGGATAGATAGATCTCTCTCCTTTTTTTCTCATATATCTTCAAGAGCTCTCTCTCTCTCTCTCTCTATCTATCTCTCTCTCTCTCTCTCTCTCCCAATAAATTTTCTGTCAAAGTTACGTTATATGCATCAACTTCAGCAAATAATTCGCCTGGAATTGGCTGTTTTCGCTTGCCTCATGATACCAAATTATACGGCTCTAGTCACATTGTATCATTTTAGAGAATTACTCTTTTTTTCTTTTTTTTTTGCATTTTTCTATAGATCGAATCGAATCGAAACGAAAGTCTAGATTCTTTCAAAACTTGAGCAATCATGGCTTGTTGCAGAAAACTGTGTCTTACCATGACCATTCTTGAAAGAGTGAGTTGTGTCATATATTCACTGCTCTCTTCACTACAGTTAAAATTCAAGGTTTCGGATTTCTTAGACGGGTTGTCTACTCCTATGTACAATAGAGCCCCGTTTGCACTGGCAAAATACTCGGGTGGAGTGAATTCACGCCTTTCTTAGTTCGAAGTAAACGCAAACCGCCTCGACCAGAATTTGAACACTGCACGCTGATTCTATTTTCTGCATCGCTACCCACACCTCCTAAGCAAGATATACCTATCTCAATATGCATATATATACATATATATTCATATGTGCGAGTTTTAAGTATAATATCTGTCAGTATATATATATATATATATATGTGTGTGTGTGTGTGTGTGTGGGCACGTGTGTGTGTGTTTGTGTATGTGTATGTGTGTGCGTGTGCGTGTGTATGTGAGTTTAGCAAACCACTCCACAATTTTAAAGTGAAGTACTACAGGTTTGAACACGGAGTTTTCCTTCTCCCATTCTGGTTGCCTTGCCAAAGCCTAGATTTAGCCATTGCTCGGAGAAGAGGTGAACTCATGCCTATCCCAGGGACATAAGCGCGAAGGGAAACGCAGAAGTCTTTTAGTTCCTTAAGCATTCCCTTTCAGGAAAATCTCAGTGGCGCCTCAGACACCGGACAATAAACCTAGCCTTTAACCCTTTTAAGCGATGGGACCGGTGCTGCCGGGTGAGAAGACCTCCTTGAGCTAAACTAATAGTTTTTCTCATCCTCCTAATACAAATTTCAGTACAGTATATATATATATATATATATATATATATATATATATATATATATATATGTGTGTGTGTGTGTGTCGAAGCAGCAATTTCTCTTTAAATTTCTCCATGTTTGCCTATCTTATATTTGATCATGTCAATTATAATTTTCTTTTCAACCAAAGGTACCAGGATGGGTTTTTTTTTCTAGTCTAAATAAAATTGTATTATCAAAACGGATATTATTAATTATTATTTATAAACAAACTCTATAATACTGAAACTCTGAAATAAAAAATATGAATATGAAGCAGGCAAAATATAAGTTCACCCTTACTATTCATACGTGCAATTTTGCTTTTAGTTATAGAAGTATTGCAATTTTTTTTACATAGTTTCAATATCATAGAATTTGATACAATAGCAAAAACTACTGAGAGAACAATGACACAGTTGGATAGAGCAAATTCTAAGCGACGAAACACTATTGTGTTATTATCTCTTATTCTTGACAGGCAAAAACTATATAATTGAAGAGTATATAGGAAAATTAAGTCTATTAAATAGATTAGGTGGTTGGCTTGTTGGTTTTAGAGAAAGTCGACCTTATTAGGGTTATTTAATGCCGGAGTCAGTTTCATTTTTTCTTTTTTTTTTCTTTTTTTTTTTTTTTTGCTAATAATCATAGGGTTTCAAGTAGCAAATGATAATTTATAAAGAATGGTAAAGTAAAAAAAAGTTGGCGACCGTAGTCGAGGGTGACCCGAAGGCTCCCTTTTCGATAGCTACTTCACTAAGGTGTAAGGGAGGGCGCTACTCCTTTCCCTGGATTGACCCACTTCACCTTTGATTCGTACTTTATAATGCTGAGTGTTAATCAAGGAGGCATTGAGTACTATTTTTTGAGTCTTTGGCACGACTCGACCTAGGATTGAACCCAGGTATCCCGGGCCATTGGTGTATATTCTTAATACAAATAATTTGCAAACAGGTTTATGGTTTCAAGTATTCCTATTAAATGCCAATAATTTGCACACTGGTGTATGGTTTCAAGTACTCCTATCTAATACTAATAATTCACGCACAGTTATATGTTTACTTGTAATCCTCAAATGTTTTCTCGCAATTTATAATTCATACATAATTATATTTTTGGCTGGTTGTGTTTTACGACAAATCAACTCTTGTGGATTATTTAATGCTAAATTCTGTTTACACATTTATATTAAATTCGATTTGTAAACGAATAGTTAGTAGGTAACAAGTTTTAAATGAGTCAGAGCTCATTTGTTTGTATACAATTAAGAGGTTTCAAGTATTGCTATCTAACGCAAACAGTTTTATTTGCTCACAGTTAAATGGTCTCTAGTATTGTTGAATAATACTAATAATTAATTAAACAGTTATTTGTTTGCAGTTTAATGGTTTCAAGTATGGGAAATGATTATTTCTATCATTCAGAGTTTTCGGATTATGGTCTTCATCTTTATTGCTATATTCTCAACGTTTCGGCCGATATGTCCTCCGGCTCTCTTTCGGTGTTTCTTGTCGAACTCGGGAACCTACACGGAACTGAAGAAGGTCGGAGGATATATCGGCCGAAACGTTGTGAATATAACAATAAAGATGAAGACCATAATCCGGATCAGATTTGTCCTGGGAGTAATGAAAATGAAAGGGTACTCAACATTCCCTAAAGCTCAAGGAATGGAGCCTCACCATCAGATACTGTTTAGTGTCATACAACGGACACTCGTTGCGGGGTGTGGTCTTAACCCCCGGTAGAAATGCAGTCGGCGTATTCTACTACCTTAATCGGCAGGACAGCCTCGCAATCCATTTAATAATAGAACAGCCCGATACCATGCCCGATGCTCGAAGGTTTTGTTGGCTGCATAGCTGTGATTTTTTGTAGCATGTGTACAGGATATATATATATATATGTGTGTGTGTGTGTGTGTGTGTGCCATAGCCAGATATGGATATGTGTGAAACGTACATAGAATGTTCATATATATATACATAGAACATAGGAATCTCGAAACACGAAAAACACTTACGACTTCTTAGTTCAGGTACGAAACTTTTTATTATCTTTGAGTTTAAAGGTTCTTCGACATAAGGAGAGAGATACACATTCTTTCTATTCTGGCTTTTCCATCTGCCCACCCACCCCCTTATCTCGTGCGGCGCCTGTAGCCCGCAAATTCGTCTGGCCTCTGCGAGTCCCGATAGTCGACCCTTCGCGTTTGGTGTCTAGTTCTCAACTCTATTAACTGACTTTTTCAAATCTCCCTATTCCTCTGCGCGCTTCCGGTGCGTGACGTCATTCGCACTCCCTAGGCCCGTTTCCCATCTTGGGTTTCTATTGTGACATCTCTGAGTGACACGTCTACTCCGCGTGTAAGAACACCTACGTTAGTGTTGCACCTAAGTAATCCATGCACTGAGCCGAAAGGTTCTCAGCCTAACTAAACCCAAAGGCATAAAACGAAATCCCTCAGCCATTATATCAAATATATATATATATATATATATATATACGAATTTTGTAATTTACCTGGAGCATTTCACTAATTATTTTATTTCATGGTATAATATAAATTTATAGGGCTATTGCAATGCGAAATAATAATTATTTAAGTCTAATTAATTTCAAAGTAAAAACTTCATCGTCAAAGATTTTTTTTAAATGAACACGATGTTGGATGTTCAAAAACATTAAACATCCAACGTCGTGTTTATTTTTAAAAAAGTCTCTGTCTGTGAAGTTTTTACTTTGAAATTAATTTGACTCAAATAATTATTATTTCGCATTGCAATAGCCCTCTAAATTAATACAATATAATAAAATAGTATATATATGTATATATATATATATTCGTTTGTTCGGAAAGTACGGTCCAATTTTAGAATAAACTGCTTTAATTCTGTTCTATTATTATCTAGTAAGTAAAGTTAGCGACCTTTTCATTAGCCACTGTATCGAAGTGTCGGAGAGGGCACTACTTTTTTTCCAGATTGCCTCACGTTATCCTTGATCCGTACCTTATAATACTGAGTGTTAAGTAAGCAGCATCAAGTATCATTCTTTGAGCCTTTGTTATGACTCGGCCTGGAATTGAACCCCGGTCTCCCGGACCATTAGCGAACACTCTACCAACTAGAAAAAGGGCCTGTATATTTTTAAAGTAGTTACATCAAAAGTTCAGATTCTTAATAATCAAAGAGTTCTTTTTGTTAATTTTTAATTACTTCTTCTAGAATTTGATGTATGTGTTTACTCTTCAAGTTTAGTCATAAGTTTGTCTCATGATGGTGCTCGACGACATATTATCAAGATGACACCACATAAGATCACTGACTTGGGTTATAAGACTTTGCAACATCCACCATATTCGACCAATCTCTACCATTTTTTAAAAACATTTAGATTCTTTTTTTATGCCAAAATACACCCCGTTTCAAAAGAGAAGTAGATACCACATTAAAAGATTTATTAGCATCAAAACGTTCAGGGTTTTATCTAACAGGAATACATAAGTGTTGTATATTGACCTTCGAGCCGGCCAAACATGCCATTCCAAAGACGCGGAAGTTGCATATTCCATTGACGTTGGCGGGCTTGGTTGACAAGGTAAAATCCCACGGTACAGTCAGACTGATGCACCGAAAGAGAGTGACCTGTGAACTGCATGACAGTTATTTCCGCTCGATGACAATCAAACATGCCATTCCAAGGACAGTGGAAGTGACACATCCCGATGGCTAGTTATGGGGAGATATTGAGTGGACGATTGAACTATTATATAACTCGGTGAAGACAGGAAGTCAGTTAGTTTTGGAGACCAGAAGTTGGAGCCAAGATGTGGTAGAGAAAGCCTGCACTCAGCGGAAAGCTGGGCCCATGGGCCTCCGGTTGAGCAGCCCTGGAGAACGAGAAAGACACAACGCTGTTATGGCCATAAGAGTGGGGGCCAATATATTGCAGTTCTGTTCGGTCTCCAACTCCCTCTCACACACACAACCCTTACAAATAAAGTGAGAGGTATATTTTTTTAGAGAAGTCTTCGCTTGTCTTTATTATTGTGTCGTTATGATTCTGTATGCATATGTATATGTATTATGCGTTTGTATAGTTTAATCATGGTCACGACTATACAACATAACCGTGTTAATTGATAGAAAAAAATGCATAGATGTTCAGGGATCATATTTTGAGTGATTAAAACTCTGTTTAAATTCTTCATTCAAAAATATAAAGCAATTCTAAAATGATTTGAAAACAATTATAGCTTGAAGTAACTGTTCTTAATGCTAATAACTATTCCTAGAGTCAGGACACAGTGAAGTAGTTCATTCATATATATTTATCTGATATACATTGTTTATGGAGACGACTGTGGTGTCATTATCGTCGAAAGAGATGGATACGGCGAACCGAATTCAAATCCTGGACGAGTCTTTTTCTATTTCTCATACTGCTGCTACTCTTGGAAAAGGTGTGCTTCCTACTATTCTCCTTCTAGTTATAAGTAAATAGTGGGACAGGTGGATACTTTAACTTTAATATGGCAACCGCTTTAGGAAAATTAAAATTCTGAATACAAACCTTTCAAACTCCACTTTAAAAATTGACGTTGTGCCGCATCCTGTGAGTGTGGAGGGGTTGGTAAATACTTATATATCTATTTATTTTGGTTTGGTTTGGTTTGGTTGTGTTCTATGGCATATCAACCATTGTAGGTTATTGAATGCCAAATCATATATGTATATATATATATATATATATTCGCTCTCTTGCGAATGAAGTAATCGCGTTGCCATTAGCGTATATGCAAGGCTCTTCATATGAAATGAGCTCTCGGTAGCCGTTAAGCGGATGTATGTAAACAATAGTAATTGTGATTCATAACCGTTTAAAATTTACTTCGCTGCTGCTGGTTTCCTCGTGGCTGGGGGGTAGAGTCTTGGATTGGCGTTTGAGTCAACCAGGATTCGATCCCAGCTACGGGAATCTAGTATGTCTAGCCACACTGATGTGTTCTGATAGAACGAAATAGATCTGTCGGTGGATGACAATATATATATATATATATAAATAATTTATAAACACATTCTGTGAATAATAGTCTTAAACGATCCTGAGGTATTTTTTGCACACAGTTAAAATATTTCAAGTATTGCTATAACAGTCACAATTTAACATCAGTCATTTGTTTGCACACATAGTTTGTTCTATTTGACCTATAGATAGGACCCTATCAGGTGCTACCACTCCAGGTCAGAGTGAACCTGGGAGCAATGGCAAGGTAGGTGTACCCCATGGCTGAAGCCGCGCCATCAAATTGTTTTATATCATATCTAGGACATTCATTGTGAGGGGTGTCTTTCTCCTTTGCAGAGATGCAGTCGGTATATTCTACAGCTCCAGCCGACTGGGTTGACATATGTCTGTGTGCATGTGTGACGTTTACAAAGCTATCATTGTTATGCAGACAACTGAAATGTGCATGCTGGGCAGTCGTAAACCTGCGCATGCGCGCTCTACCAACCTAAGACTGCGCATGACAAGGTAAAAGCAGAGATAAAATTTTAGCTCCAAAAAATGGCAGCTCGATATCAGTTGCTACTCTATTGAGACAACTGTAATGCGGTTCCAGCTTTTTCCATTGAATTCTATATGTTGAACTCCCAACAGTGCTTGCCAAAAAATTATATCACTCAGATCATTTCCAAAGTAACTGCTGCATTTGCGGGGTGGGGGTCTTTCTTCTTTTACTTTTTTTTTTACGCGACCATAATCTTCTCTATGTAAAATTAGCAACGCTTGCTGTAAATGTGGTAATTAAATTCAAGAAAAAAGAAGCTGATATTCTTCCTCTCCTAAGTTTGTTTGTTTGTTTGTTTGCTTGTTTGTTGTGATATATCAGCCTTTTTAGGTTATTTAATTCCATTTTTATACATTAGTTCTATTTCAAAAAATTCAGTTTAGCATAAGTGCACAGTTTAATTGTCAAAAAACCCTTATCCTCCCAGCTATGGGTTAAATAGTACAACTACTGTTCTTCTAGGAGAATGGCTTTGGCATTAAATAACCTACAAAGGTTGATATGCCATTAAACAAAGAAACCAAACCAATTGAAGCTTTAAATAACAATTCTTAATACAAATAATTTGCCTCTTTCATTGCCATTGCTCCGAGATCTATTCTGACCCGAAGTGGTAGCACCTGATAGGGTCCTATCTATGGGTCAAATAAAATTGTTTGACGTCTAAACTGATTACAAACAAATGACTTAGGCTAAATTGAATTTTTACAAATAGAACTGTTCGACCATTTAACAATGTGTTAACAAATGACCGATGTTTAATTGAATAGTTATTGATACATAGCAAAACTTGGAATCATTTAACTGTGTGCAAAAGAATGAGTTATGTTGCATGGACCAGACACGCAGGACACTGCTGGAGAAGCAAGGACGAATTCCTATGGACCCCCGCATATGGCCCAGCAAAAGCAGGACGACCAGCTCGAACATACATACAGCAGCTATGTGAGGATACGGAATGTAGCCCTGAAGACCAGCCAGAAGCGATGAATGGTAGAGAGAAGTTGCGAGAGAGGTTCAGGGATATCCGTGCTAGCGACAAGACATGATGATGATGATGATGATCAATACTTGGAACAATTTAACTGTGTGCAAAGAAATGATTCACAGCATATGCAATTATTGGTATGAAATAGCCATACTTGAAATAATACTGCAAGCAAAAAATGAGCTCAGTCTCGTTTAAAAATGGTATCAATAAAATGTGTTTATAAATCATATATATTCAATATAAATGTATAAATAGGATTTGGCATATATAATTTACAGTAGTTGATATGCCATAAAACCAAACCAAGCCAAATCATATATATTGAATATATATGTATAAGGAGGATGTGGCATTAAATAACCTACCATGATATGCCATAAAACCAAATCAAACCCAACCAAACCAAACCAAATAATATGCGCACAATTCCACATTATCCAGCATCACTAACGCGAATAATTTTCCAACTGATCTATTTCACGCATAGATGGGACTCTAACTGATACTACTACTTGGAGTCTGAGTGGACCTGGGAGTAATGGCTATGAAGAGGTGACTTCAAGTTCCTCAGAGTTCCAAGACTGGATCCACTCCGCCGGATGTAGTTTACCGTCATATCCACTAAACACCTTCGCTAAAGGGAAGTGAGCCTGCTCCACTGCTAATACATACATTCAAACTCTGAACACATAAAACGCAGAGCTTCCCACGACCGTGAATCCCCGTCGTCATCCAGGGACCCATTGTTGAATTAGAGCTGGAAATGGATCATTTGATAACAGATTATATACCAAATTCTGTTTCCAATCATATTGTATACAAAATTGTATCTTTATAAACCTTTTAGAATGGAGGTGCTCATGGTGTAATGGAAATAGGAAATGGACACGAGTTCAAATCCTGGACGAGACTGATTGCATTTCACATAGCACTAATACCCTTGGGAAAGGTATGAATCCAATTATTCACCCTCCAGCTATGGGTAAATAGTAGGGTAGACTGATTTCTTCAGCATTCATGAGGCAACTAGTTTAGGAGAAGGAATACTCTGAATTCAAACCTGTTAAAAATTGACCTTGTACCATTTACTGCCAAGCGGAGGGGGTTGGTAAATATGATAAACCTTTTAGAATGTTAGCACTTTATATTTAGTTACAATATCAATATATTGATGGAGGAGTCGCCTTGGTGTAGCGACTAAAGTTCTGGAGTGTGACATTGTTGTAAGCGCGTTCGAAATCCAGTCGCGCTATTACGTTCACTATCAGACTAGTACACTTGGGAAAGGTATAAATCCCACTTATCGGCTACTCGCTATGAGTTAAAAAGTATCACAGCTATTCTACCAGGATGGCTTTGGCATCGAAGGTTAATATGCTATTTAACAAAGAAACTAAACCAAAATCCATCCATCTAATAGAATTCATGTATGTGTTAATGAATGAATGTATGTATGTATCAGTTGTTTGGATATTCAATCAATATTTATTTATCTATCAGAATGTATCTATCAGAATGTATGTATGTATCTGTCTATGTATCTGTCAATCTATCAAAATGTATCTATCAGATGTATATATATATATATATATATATATATATACTCCCCCATGGGGATTGAGCTCTCTGGCGAAGGAATTGCCGGCCGCCGCTAGCGTAATGCAAAACTCTTCGAAAGAATTGAGCACTCTGGTAGCCGATAGGGTATAAATAATGTAAACAAAGGCTGCTGCTGCTCCTGTTTCTAAAAATAAAAATACCTTAAAATACGTGGTCCGCTTGGTGGACGAGTGGTCTGAAACACAGTCTAACGTAAAGTTGGACGGGTTTTGATCCCGGCTTCGAGCGTCCTGCGTGTCTAGACACACTGAAGAGTTCTGATAGAACGAAACAGTCTGTCTGTGGATGACTATATATATATATTTATATGACTATATATATATATATATATATTCATCTATCAAAATATGTCTATGTATGGATGTATCTATGTTGATATTTAGTTCCACAACACTATTTATAGATATCTATCCGTCAGAATGTATCTATCTACCTATGTTATAGTGGTTAATGTATCGGCCATCGTAAAAAACGAGTTCGAACTCTAGTCACGCTGTTACGGTTACTTTCGGACAAATGCCCTTTGGGAAAGCTATGAACCCTCTCATTCTCCCAGCTACGGGTTAAATAGTGCCACTGCTGATCTTCTACAAGGAAGTCTTTGGCATTAAATAACCCACAAAGGTTGACATGCCATTAAACAAAGAAACTGAAATCAATTCAAACCAATATAATGATATAGATTAAAATCATTTAAGACACCATTTCAAACAGATTTATTCGACTTATAGATAGTACCGTCACAGGTGCTACCACTTCAGTTCAAAGTGGACATGGGAGTAATGGAAAGAAAGGAGGGACCCTACTCTTCTAAGAGCTCCAGAACTGATGCCTCACTTCGGGATGCAATTTAATGTCATGTCCATACCGTTTTTACGAGTGTGCATTTGGCGAAAGTCTTATCTCTCGGCAGAGAATGCAGCCAGCGTACACTAGGTCCCACTGATAGATAGATAGATATGAACAGACTTGGGTAAATAACAAGCTTTATTTATCGATTGATAAAGAAAGGGATAACGAGAAAGAAAGATATGATCCCATTGATTTGAAGATAGGCAAAAAAAAGATAGATAGATAGATAGATAGATAGATAGATATGAACAGACCACGATAAGTAAATAACTAGCTTGATATATAGGTGGATAAAGAAAAGGTGAAAGAGAAAGAAAGATATGATCACATTGATTTGAAGATAGGCAAAAAAAAAAAGATAGATAGATAGATAGATAGATATGAACAGACCAAGATAAGTAAATAACTAGCTTGATATATAGGTAGATAAAGAAAAGGTGAAAGAGAAAGAAAGATATGATCACACTGATTTAAAGATAGGTGTGAAGAAACTGACAGATAGATAGATCGATAGATAGATAGATATATTTACCTTTTATGGCTTTTTTCTTTTATTTCTCTCTTTTATTTTTTCTTTCTTTTACCAACCTTCATTCTGCGACCATTATATCTTTTTTCTTTAATTTTTCATTTTCTCATTTTTATGACTTTATATACGTTATTTAAGCTCGGGTTAATTCATATCCAATTTATTTTCTTTCAGTTGTCTTGGCTTACTTCCTGATATGATTTTTATCATCCACTTCATCTATTTATTGTTTTTTTTTTTTTTCGTATTTTTCTTTCCTTTTTGGTTTTATTTTATTCTCATCATTTTAAATCTTTTTTTATTTCTTCGTTTCCTTCCTCTATTTTTTCCTTTTCAAAGAATTTTCATCAAAACTACTTTTTAAATTCTTTCTTTCATTCGTTTTATTTCTTTCGTATTTTTTCTATTTTCTAGTTTTTCGACTTTTCTTCTTTCTTCCGTTTTTTTTTTCTTTCGCTTTTTCTTTTCACCACTGTTTTCGCTTTTTTCTCTCTATTTTTGTCAACACTTCTTTCTTTCTTTCTTTCTTTCTTTCTTTCTTTCTTTCTTTCTTTCATCTCATCACTGTTTTCTCATTCTTTCATTTTTTTCTATTTCTGTCTATTCTTTCTTTTTCTTTCTTTTTTTTTCACCACTGTTTTATCATTCTTCCTTTCATTTTTTTCTGTCCATTCTTCTAAAGTTTTTTCCTTTCGTTCTCTCTTCTTGTTTCCTCTTTATTTATTGATTTCTTTTTACTATTTTCTGCCTATTCTTCTTTCTTTATTTCTTTCTTTCTTTCTTCACGCCATTGTTTTCTTATTCTTTCTTTTTTCTTCTTTCTTATCTCAGTCTATTCTTCTTTTGGTTTTTCTTTTATTTCTTTTGCAGTTGTTTGTTTCTAATTTTCTTTTCTGTTCATTCTTCTCTTCTTTCTTTCTTTCATTTATTCTTCTAATAATTGATTTCACATTCTTGCTTTTTATGTTCTTTCTTTCTTTCTTTTTTTCTTTGTCACTTTCTATCAATTCTTAATTTATTTATTTATTTATTCCTTTCTCTCTTTCTTTCTTTCTTTCTTTCTTTCTTTCTTGTTTTCTTCTAGTTTCCTTTATTCTTTTCTTCTCATTTTCCTTTAATTATTTCCTGTGTTATATCTTCCTTTTTTGTCCTCCTCATGAACACTATGGTTCTTATTCCCCTTCCTCTCTATCCCTCTCCCACTCCCTCTCCCTCTCCCTCTCCCTCTCTCTCTCTCTCTCTCTCTCTCTCTCTCTCTCTCTTAAAAATAACTTATTCCCATAATTTCAGTTCGAAAGAATTTTCCTTTGAAGCAAAGACATATTAGAAACAAGACGGGGATATTCTGACAAAAAATGAAAGTTGATATTCTGAACAAAACAGAATATAAATGAGAAATCAGAGCGCAGGTGAAAGACAAAACAAAGCGATAAATATCAAAGCAGCAGCAATGGTGCGTGTTAGATCAATGCATTTATCTGGCCCTTATTAATACAAATAGATATTTGTTGAACTGGGTCAGCTTTTGGAGAGAAATATCTGAGGCTGATCCAGTTAAAAAAAAACGAACTCCTTATCACCAAAGCACCTAATTAACATTTGGATTCAATTGGGTTAGCCTTATTTTTGCATAATCTTTCATTTCTGCTCTCTCTCTCTCTCTCTCTCTCTCTCTCTCTCTCTCTCTCTCTCTCTCTCTCTCTGTATATTTACCCAATATATAATATATACCAAGTTTAAAGAGCCCAGTCTGCAAAAAGATTTATCAATGGGGGAGGGAGAATAGTTGGATTCATACCTTTCCCGAGGATATTAGTGCTATGGAAAATGCAAACAACCTCATCCAGGGTTTGAACTCTAGTCGATGTGACCATTTCTTATGACAGTGACTATATCACGGGCAACTCCATATATATATATATATATATATATATATATGGAGAGAGAGAGAGTTGTAATATATTTATGGAAGTGAATAATGGAAAAGAATCTGACAATATGGAGAAAAATTGAAAAACAAAATAATCCATAGTGAAGAATTTATTGTGAAAGAAAGTCGACAGGATAACGTTTTGTTTTCAATAAACCATCAACAGGACTTAGAAAAAGATGATATCGAGTGTTGTTAGATCAACGATGGATGTCTAATAAATTACAAAAAAAAAGGGAGGAAATTATATATACAAAGAAAGGAAGAACATACAACCGTTCAATCAATAAACCAGCGTTCATATTCCAAAAATATCACGTAACTGCGTAAGGCAATGATGTTAAACAAATGGAACCATCAAAAGAAGAAGAAGAAGAAGAAGAAGAAGAAGAAGAAGAAGAAGAAGAAGAAGAAGAAGAAGAAGAAGAAGAAGAAGAAGACTAGATATCCTCTTTTATAAGTCTTGATGATGGTTTATAAAAACCGAAACGTCAACTTTCTGTCACAATAAATTCTTCACTATCGATTACTTTATTTTTAAATTTTTCTCCATATATATTCATAAATATATATATATATATATATATATATATCGTTGTAGGGAAAGGATATATATATATATATATATATATATATATATATATATATATATGATGTTTCAGAGAAATTGATATGGTTTCTTAATGTTATAACTTGATCAATTCTTGTTAACATGTGTAACACAACTGAAAAATCAATGTTTAATGTTTTATGGGTTTATTTTCTTATTTTCAGGCATAGGAATACCATTTCCAAGAAAAAAAAAGGTGAAGGTTTTAAACGTTAAAAATAGAATTCAAAGCTGTTTCTACACGTATTGTTAATTTTTTTAGATTATTTAAATGGGAATTGATCAAGTTATTACATTCGTCAAGATGACGAAATTTTATCGACTTTCTGATACACACAATACATTTCAAACAATATTATGTTTTTAAAACGTCCTGTATACATAAAGAAAAGATGAGAATAAATAATCGTACAAAAATGTTCGTTAAATCGAAAAGTGCTCAAATGCTGACTGAAGAGCAATATAAAAACTAAAAGAAATTTTTTAACCACCTTTTTACTATAGTTTCATCATTAAAAGTTTCATGTATTGCAAGTTAAAGGCCATTGCCCCCAGCCACCCTGATAAAACTGATGACTACCTGTGTAACTGACAACACAGACTCAAACCTGAGGACGTACGAGGTAATTACGAGAAACAGTTACACGAGGGTTGCAGGATTTTTAAACCAGTCTGTCAGTAACCAGTAGAGGACAAGGAATGACTTAACTTTTGAGAAACCACTGCTCCACCACTAGTGATGGGGTATGACTTAGAAATTCCTTCATCGACTCTAAAATACCCCATCACATCTCTTTGGGTATGACACTAAACTGCATCTGATGGTGAGGATCCAGTTTTGGAGCTTTGAGTACCCTTTCGTGGCCATTACTCACAGGTTCTGATCAGTAGTAGTACCTGTTAGTCATATTTATGGGTTAAATTAGTTGTAAGTAAGTTGGCCGACCGTAGTTGAGGGCAAAACAAAGTCTCACTTTTTAATAGCTACTACACTGAGATGTAGGGGAGGACGCTACTCCTTTCCCTGGATTGTTTTACTTATCTTTGATCCGCACCTTATAATGCTAAGTGTTAAGCAAGGAAGCATCAAGTACCATTTTGGGGTCTTTGGTATAACTCGACCTGGGATTGAACCCAGGTCTCCTGAATCATTGGCAAATACTCTAACCATTACATTAATAGGTCAAATAGAACTCTTTAACTTACGATGGATTATTACTATTATTGCTGAGTGCAAATTGTTCGTATTAGGAATACTTGATAAATAGATTTAATCATGTTAAACTGAAATACTTGAAAAAGTTTAACTGTGTGCAAACAAACAATTAATACTAGATCGAATTATTAGTGTTAGATAGCAATACTTGAAATCATTCAACTGTGTGCTAACAAAAGATCAATATTATAGAGATTAATTGGATAGTAATACTTGAAGGAAATTTCATTGTGTACAAACAAATAATTGATATTTAATAGAATTAAGTGATAGAAATAGTTAAAATCTTTTAACTGTGTGCTAATTAGAATTATTAGTGTTAGATAGCAATACTTGATACCACTTAACCGTGTGCAAACGACTAATAAAGATACCTACAAACTATTCGCTTACAAATCATATATATAAACAAGATTTGGCATTAAATATCCCGCAATGATTGATATGCCATTAACTAACAAACAACCAATCAAAAATTATCAAATGGGCAAATGATGTCAACAAAAATAACGCACGTGCATGCGGATAGATTTTTTTCAGTAAGTTTCACAATCTGCGTGAAGTCGTAAAACCTATCTACCGCGGATAATGAGGTACTGCAGTACCATTTTTTTTTACTAAAGGAACATACATGCTCAAACTTTACAGATGAGTACGGCTTGTCCCCATTTCATGAAAAAAATGGTGAAACTTAATTGTAATGTTATTTTGACACTTCTTTTAGGTTGGCTGGTTGGTTTCCTCATTTAATGGCATATCAACTTATTAGTCATCTAAGCAAAGCTTAGTTTCCTTTATTTAATGGCATATCAACCTATGTAGGTTATTTAATGCCAAAGCCATCCTCCTAGAAGAACTGTAGTGGTATTATCTAACCCATAGCTGGGATGATAAGAAGATCCATACCTTTCCCAAGGGTATTTGTCCGAAACTGAACGTAATAGCGCGACTGGAGTTCGAACTCGCGTACTACGATTTACCATTATACCACGAGGACATTCCCCCAGTTTGTTTTGGGTTTTTTAATGGAGCTATTGAAATGATCATCCTGTCGACCGGACATAGAATAAACTGTGTCCCCCGCAGAGGAATAGAATTACCAAAAATGGGTATGACACTAAACTCAATCTGATGGTGAGGCTCCAGCTCTAGAGATCCGGGTATTATGAAAAACTCCTTCAATGAAATTACTCCCAGGTTCACTCTGACCCGAAGAGATAGTACCAGTTTGGGTCCTATCTATGGCTCATTTAGACATTTTTAAGGATTATTCCTATTTGATTGTAATACCTGATGCAATATAACAGTTAATTATTTATATTAAAAATAGTCCCTTAAAGCTACAATGGGGGGTCCTCGTGGGGTAATGGTTAAAGCGCTTGACTGTGGAATCGTAGTAAGCGAATTTGAATTCCAATCACGCTATAACGTTCACTTTCAGACACTTGGGAAAGATATGAAATCTTTTATCCTCCCATCAATGGGTTAAATAGTACAGCTACTGTCCTTCTAAAAAAGGATGGATTTGGCATTAAATAACCCGATATGGTTGATATACCTTTGAATAACGAACAAATTAAAGTTTACGAAGGATTATTATTAATTACTTGAAACCATATAACTGTGTGCAAACAAATGACTACAACTAAATAAAAATAGATACTCAAAACCTTTTAATCATTAGTATTAGACACTAATACTTGCAAATATACAACAGTCTAAACTATTTGTATTAACTGCGTGCAAAAAAAATTCTTAAAAAACAATACTAAAAATGTAAATATAAACGTACAATGTACGCGATTTCCAAACGACTTGGAATAAAATTATACGAGACAGATTGACATGCCGATAAAATCAACTAATCAATCAACCATAAACGAATGCATTAAACTGTTCCTACAAACTTGAACGCAGCGAGATATTTAAATGTTTCCATTACAAGTAAATATGTACGTTTCGCAATCCACACCAACTGCTTCTTGCCATATCTCCTTGTGAAAACATCTAGACGTCCCCCGCCATACATACAAAAAAGAATACATTTATTCAATTTACTTTCCAGCTTCGGTGTATTTACTTGCGTGACTAGATAAAAATGTTTTCTTCTCGTTGAGAGGAGCGCCATCTTTCGGCAGACATTTGCAATATACGATTGTGATCCCTGATTTGGGGTGATGCGTCTCTGTCCATAAGAGTGATTGCATACACCTTGCGGTTATTATCTTTTTCTATTGTACAACAGTCTCGAACTGTTTTGGAGCTGTAGAAGTTGGAGGGACCAAAAAATTGGAATAGCCAACTGACAAGTCAGATGAAAACGGTTAAGTTATGTTATATGGTTTAATTGTATATCAATCCTTGATTTGCTTAAAGCCAAATCCGGTTCTTACATATATATGGTTTTTTAAGTGAACAGTTTATTTATAACCCTATTTTAAAATAAGCCAGAGCTTATTTGTTTGCACACAGTTAAATGGTTTCTAGCATTGCTATTTATTGTTTGCATGCACATAAATGGTCTCCAACACTTAATATTTCTATTTGCCACAATTAAATGGTTTCAAGTATTGCGATCTAATCCTAATAATTCAATTTAATATTAATTATTTATCACACAATTAAGTGATCTCATGTATTGCTGAAGCTAATAATTCAATTTAATATCAATCATTTGTTTATACACAGTTAAATGGCTTCAAGTATTGCTATCTAATACTAATAATTTTATTTAATATTAATCATTTGTTTGGATAAAGTTAAATGATTTCAACTATTATTATATAACTTTAATATTTCTATTTTATATCAATCATTCGTTTGCTCTCAGTTAGATAGTCTCAAGTATTCTTATCTAACTATAACCCAGTTGTCGTGCAGTATATTTGGTAATGCCATCATAGAATCACATTTGGTAACCGGCCGTGCCAAGCATAGTGTTACATTTCGCGCCGGACCAAGCTATAGTTGGTCCAGTCGGGTGGGGCTAGAGAATACACCGACTGCACCTCTGTAGAGGGGTAAAACCCCACCAACGAGTGTCCTAGATATGACACTAAACAATCTGATAGTGAAGCTCCAGTAATGATGGAGCTTTGAGGAATACTGAATATCCCTTCATTGCCATCTCTCCCGAGTCTACTCTGGGAGAGACTATCTATGGGTCAAACACAACTAAACAGTTGACCTATGCTAAACTGAATTGTATAAAATAGAACTATTTTGACATTTAAACTGCGTACTTATGTTAAACTGAAATGGTTGAAATAAAACTAAATATGTTTTAAATGAATTTGGCATTAATAACCTACAAAGGTCATTGTATCACATTTGGTGCCGTGACCAGGATATTGTTACATTTAGTACCGTACCCAAGCATAGTGTTACATTTGTTGCTTGACCAAACGATAGTACTGCAGATGGTGCCGTGCTCGCGTAGTACTACATAACACTAACAATTAAACACTAATAGAAACAGTTTCATTTAACTCATACATGAACCTTAACAAGTTCTACGATTCCAGATCAGAGTGAACCAGGGAGTACTGGCAATGAAGGGTTACTCCATATAATCCAAAACGACGAAAAAAGAAGCTTCATCATCAGATGCAGTTTAGTGTCTTACTCAGGACACTCGTTAGGGTGTTGTCTTAACCATCTGGAGAGATGCAGTCGGGATATTCAAAAATCCAACCAACTGATCGAACAGATAAAGAGAAACAGTGTCTCGTATTTTGCTTAATGCCACGGAGCTAATAGCACTAGAAATAATAAAACACCAAAAACAATAGCCAGTTAGCCTATAAAGGAAATGTCGGGAAAAAATACAAAGAACTGAAATACGAGAATGAAGGAAATGGCATTTAGATGTATTTATGTTTTGTAGCGACGTCACTTTTGAAATATCAGACGTTTCTTCAAATGAATATCTGATAAAGGAAATATGTATTACTTAAAGTATGGGGTACCCAGAGAAAATCAAACACCTTATCAAGGGTCTGCTAACTCCAACTAGCTAATCATTTCACCAAACAAAACACAATGACATATAAGGCATAGGATAGATTTAATACAAAGTCACAAGTATAGGACATCTATTGAGGATCAAACTCACTAATAAATGAGCTATAAGACCATCTTCCCAACCATTAAACTACGACAATGAGTAAATCTAGTAAGCAGATAATAATAGGGAAAATTACTCATTTAAAAAGTTGGTTGGTTGGTTGGTTGGTTTACAGCATGTCAACCCTTTGAAGTAACTCGTTTTAGCAATTACATGATTTCAAATATCAACTGATTTTAATAATTTGTTGAGTGCTATTACTTCAAGAGTCTATCTAAGCCGACTCCGCTGGGCCTCTAAAATTCACCGACTGCATCTCTGGATTGAGGTAAGACACCCTCAACGAGTATCCTGGATACGAAATTATACCGTCTTATGGCCAGGCTCCAGGCTTGAAGATTTGGGGAATGCAGAGTACCCCTTTATTGCCATTGCTCCCAGGTCCACTCTGACCCGGAGTGGTAGCACCTGATAGGGTCCTATCTATGGGTCAAATAGAACAAAATGCGTGCATACTAATGACTGATGTTAAATTTTAACTTTTATATAGCAATACTTGAAACCATTTAACTATGAGCAATGAATGTCGTGACCAGGATATTGTTACATTTAGTACCGTACCCAAGCATAGTGTTACATTTGTTGCTTGACCAAACGTTTAAGAATGTTATCAACAAAATGTTTATATATATATATATATATATATAGATATATAAACAGGATTTTTACACCATGGGCACCTTTGGAGGTGCCCGTGGTGTAATTGTTATCGTCGTAGGAAATGGACACGGCGACACGAGTTCAAATGCTGGACGAGACTGATTGCATTTCACATAGCACTAATACCCTTGGGAAAGGTATGAATCCAATTATTCTCCCTCTAGCTATGGGTAAATAGTAGGACAGACTAGGTTCTTCAACCTTGGTAAGGCAACTAGTCTATGAGAAGGAAAACTCTGAATTCAAACCTGTTAAACTCCGCTTAAAAATTGACCTTGTGTCATATCCTGCCCGAGCGGAGGGGTTGGTAAATAGTATCATCGTAGGAAATGGACACGGTGACACGAGTTCAAATCCTGGACGAGACTGATTGCATTTCCCATTGCACTAATACCCTTGGTAAAGGTATGAATCCAATTATTCTCCCTCCAGCTATGAGTAAATAGTAGGGCAGACTAGGTTCTTCAGCCTTAGTGAGGCAACTAGTTTAATAGAAGGAAAACTCTGAATTCAAACCTGTTAAACTCCGCTTAAAAACTGACCTTGTGTCAAATCCTGCCCGAGCGCAGGGGTTAGTATATAGGATAACTGCTCCACCATAAGCACCACCCTACTGTGACAGAGTCAAGCCTCTCTGCGTATTCAGGTGTTTAAAACTCCGCCTGGAAACCAATATCTCATTATAGACATGTCTTGGAAAATTTAGTCTCACTCTCGCCAATCAGTCTTCTTTCGCATCTGTCTTTCTTGTAAGATAATGGTTGCACTTTGGACTGTCAAGATCCGTGCTGTTGTGAGAAGCGGAAGGAGTGGCACGGCAATCTGATCCTTTCATGACATTCTCTTCTGCAGATAAAGTTGGAGTGTGGTGCAGATAGAAGTTCTGACGCTGCTGTCTTTGCTTCCTACGTGATTTTATGGCCTCCAGATGCAGCATACTCTACTCCTCACTTCTCCATTACTACAATTTCTATGTTCCATGTTGTGCATATTGAGAACATTTTGCGAATTCAGTATGTTCCCTGTCTAATTAGGATTCATTAGACTTGCTAAATCCATGGAGATTCCACGATTTAAACATTATAAACAAATATCATAGAATTTTATTTGTTCACCTTTAGATCAACAGATTGAGATATATGTGTTAAACCTGAAATAGATAGATAGATAGATAGATAGATAGATAGATAGATAGATAGATAGATAGATCATCCTCAAAACATGCTTTTCCCAGCCATCTGGGGCTGCAGAATGCACTGACTGCATCTCTGCAGAGGGATAAGACTCCCCACTAATGCTGGAGCTTTGAGGAATGCGGAGTACTCCTGACTCGGAGTGGTAGCACCTGATAGGATCCTATCTATGGGTCAAATAGAATTGTTTGACATTTAAACTGTGTACTTATGCTAAACTAAATTGTTTGAAATAATTGAAATAGAACTGGGTTTGTTTTTTTTTTACATTTGTGTGTAAACAAATGACTGATGTTTAATTGAATTGTTAGTGATAGATAGCAATACTTGAAACCATTTATCTTTCTGTAAATACTAAAGTGAATTGTTTGAAATTGATCTGTTGACGTTTAAACTATTTATGCTAAATTGGGTTTGAAATAGAAATGTTTTTACATTTAACTGTGTGTAAACAAAAAGCAGTATTTAAACAAAGGACAATGTCAAAAAAAACTGAACATATGTTTAACTGAATTGTTTGAAATTAAGTGAAACCATTTAACTGTGTGCAAAAAAAAAATTAGCTCAGGCTTGTTTAAAAATGTTATCAACAAAATATGTTTAGAAATCATATATTGACTATTCGTAGAAAAAGGATTTGGCATTAAATGACCAACAATGGTTGATATGCCAACAATCATCAGACAATTAACAAAATGTTAATTATCTGATGATTGTTGTTTTGTAAAAAAAAAAACTCTGTGGTGTTTTTATTTGTTTTACTGCATTGTCTGAAACAGTCACGTGACATATTTTAAACAGGAATGCTGATTTATTGATTAAACGGCTACCCCTTTCTCTGTATATATAATATTTCCTCCCTGTTTTGTATTTTATTAAACATCCTTCGGTGATTTAACGTCACTTGATATCATCCTCTCCGACGCCTGATGATGGTCCATTCAAACCGAAACTCCATACCGTTAACTTTCTTTTTAACTTCTTATTTGATTACCTTGATCTTCAATTCTCTCTCTCTCTCTATATATATATATATATATATATATATAACAACAGATTATGGTTGTCACTATCTCATTTGATGGGTTAGTTCTAGACCATATGCCGGATATTTGAAGAGTGCTCAATATCTGTGATAGAGCTAATATATAATATAATAATAAATAAACATCTATTAGTTTATATATATACATATACATATATATATATATAATAGCATGGATGCTTATCTTCGACCAATGGTTTCATGCTGTCCTTATACAGCAGTCATCAAACATTTTGATCGATAAGATAGAGTCAAAAGAATTTTACATTAGAATTGCGTATATGTGTGTATGTGTGTGTGTGTGAGTGTGGATTTTATTTGCGCATGTATCATCATACACACGCATATGTATCATCATCCATAAACACATACACACTAACAATCACATATATGACCACACGCAACAGTATGCAAATATAATGTAGATTGGTTGGTTATTTGGGTTTTATGGCATATCAACCTTTGTAGGTTATTTAATGCCAAATCCATTTTTATACAAATAATCAGTTCTATTTAAACAATTCAGTTTAGCATGAGTACACAGTTTAATAGTCAAAAACATTTCTATCACAAGTTATTCAGTTATGTCAAGCAGTTCTAATTCAACCAATTCAGTTTAGTATTAGTATATATTTTGTTTACACCCATTCAAATATCAAAACAGTTCTATTTTGAACAATTTAATTTAGCGTAAAAACAGTTTCAATGTTAAAAACTCTTCCATTTCAAACAATTCCTTTTAGAATAAGTACACTGTTTAGTTCTATTTGATCCATAAATACGGCCCTATCAGGTGCTACCACTCCAAGCCAGAGTGGATCCAGGAACGATGGCAATGAAGGGGTGCACCGCATTCCCCAAAGCTCCTGCCTCACTGGAACCTAACTATCAGATTGTTTAGTGTCATATCAAGGACATTCGTTGGAGGAGGGTCTTACCCTTCTGCAGAGGTGCATTCGGTGTATTCTAAAGCCAACTGGACAATATAATATAGACTGGGCTTAGTGAAGATTTTGCTAAGAACTTACCTTCATCTAAGTAAAAAAAAAGGCAAATAAATTTTGAAGAAATATATCATAAAACCTATTTTTACCATACAACCTTATACAAAATTATCATTCTATTGCAAACTGGACTGGAATTTACTTTATTCTATTTTAAGTTTATTGCTTCGATATAGCTTTGATTTAAATCTACTTCTGGGTAAAAATTTAATAGAAATACATCAGAGAACGTATTTTTTGCAATGGGATCTTATTCTTTTTTACCTGGAAGTGAATCTCCTTGGTGTAGTGGTTAAAAACCTGGACTGCGACATCGTTGTAAACGTGTTCGAACTCTAGTCGCTCTATTACGTTTACTTTGGAAAAGGCATAAACCCTCTTGCTCCCCAGCTAAATAATACCATTACTGTTTCCCAACAACAATGGCTTCGGCATTGAATAATCCACAAAGCCATTAGCCCAAAGAAACCAAATTTCCACTCGGGTAACACTGGGTAGCCTTTCTAGTCGAATGTATAAATCTGAAAGCTTGATAATAAAACAGAATCATCATTATAAATGCAATATTGAAAATAATTTCCCAATGCATGGTTCGAACTTTACTAGGTGCTCTGTTGTTGAAGCCTTCTACCAGAGTCCACTATACCCAGTAAAAAGAAATAGGGCTGTGATGAAGTAAAATAGGAAAGTTGATTTGAAAGTAGAAAAACAAACCAAAAAATGCTGTTGAAGAAACAGGAATGCGATTGGAAAAAATAATGAAAGAGCAATCTTTAACTTCTATTTTTTAACAAACAAAAAAGAAGTTAAAGATAGCTCCATGGCTTTATATTGTCGACTATTTCATTGGAAGATTGGGTTGAACTGATCTCTCTGAAAAAAAAATTTTGCATTACAAATATGGCGTCTGATTTCGAATACAGACTACAGGCGCCAAAAGCAGATACATCCGATAATGACAAGTCGAGAAAGGACCAGATAAGTATTTTTAATCGTAAGAATGGTGGCGGGTAGTAAAAGAAAGCCAGTGAGAGGTGATTCTGTATACAAAAAGAAGAAAAGATCATATGAAAATAACAATGGGTGAATACCAGCGTTTTTTGTTGGTTTTTTTTTTTTGTTGTTGTTTAATAGGATATCAACCTTCGTGGGTTATTTAATGCCAAAACCATCACTTGTAGAAGAACGGTAGTAGTACTATTTAGCTCATAACTAAAGGATTAAGGTATTTGTCTGAAAGTGAACATAATTGCGCGATTGGATTTCGAACTTACTTACTTCGAGGCCACAGTCCAGTACTTTAACTATGACGCAACAGGGACTGCATCAAAAAAATACAAGAATTGAACTTTAAAAATAATGAGGTTGAAGAATACTGATAAGAAAAACTCAAAGAAACCAAAAGAGGTTGGTTGGTTTATTGGTTGGAGTTTATGGTATATCAACCCTTGTAGGTTATTTAATGCCAAATCCTGTTCATACATATGTATTTATATTAAATATATATAATTTGTTAACGAATAGTTTGAAACAATATTTTAAACAATCCAGAGTTAAATGATTTCAAGTATTCCTACTTAACACAAATAATTCTATTTATCATTAATCCAGTAAAGCCGTCTAACCCTACGTTTTATTTCCTCACAGTTAAATGCTTTCAACAATAACTATCCAACACTAATTATTCAGTTCAAAATTTTATTTGTTTGCAATGTCAAATGGTTTCAAATACTACTATATAACACTAACAGTTTAATTTAACATCAATCATTTATGTACACACAGTTAAATGGTTAAACAGTTCTGTTTAACCGATTGATAAGACCCTAACAGGTACTATCAAAGAGTGGACCTGGGAGTAATGGCAATAAAGAGGTACTCCACATTCCCCAGATCTCCAAGACAGAAGCCTCACGATAAGATAATTTAGTTGTGGGGGTCTTATCGGCGTATTCTACAGCCCCAGCAAAACGATCTGACCGAAAGTGGGTGTGAACACAAAGAGAAAGAAGAAATAATATTCAAAGAGAAGAAAATGAAAAGATCTTTAAGACAGAGATGAGCAAGAGTTCAGTGATAGAAAAGAAAGAAATAGAATGAAGAAAAAGCAAAGAAAGAAGAGAAAGAGAAAGCAAAGAGAAGGGAGGAAGAGTGTTATATATTGACCCTCGACCGAGCCGTCAATCAAGAGATGCTCCCGTGTAAATTAGCGGAAGAACAGCGGAAGTAGGTGGACGTTAAGCAATAATATAAACAGGGCACAGACGGTTTGAGTCAGTTGGAGATAGGATGCCAGCGCGAGAATCAGCTTGCAGACTGACGGCTTGCGGCCCTCAATGACCCACGGTTGAGCAACCCAGCCAAGATGAAGAAGAAGTGCTGCTATCGTCGAAGAAGAACTTGGGATCAATATAGCAGTCTGTCCCTGTCTCCAACTCATCTCTTACACACAACAAGAAACATCACCCTTTCGAGAATAAAGTGTGAGGGATATATTTTTAAAAAGAAGTGTGTTCGTTCGTTCATTGAAGTTCGTCATTATTGTTGATTATGTTCCGCATATATTTGTATATATATTGTGTAGTTGTATGTGGCTATACAACAAGAGAACGTTAAGAGAAAGGAAGGAAGAAAAAGTAAGAGAAAGTAAAAAGAGAGGGGAAAGAAAAAGCAAAGTGAGAGGAAAGAAAGAGAGAATAATGAGAAATGAAGAAAAGAAAGCGAAGAGAGGAAAACGAGAACGTAAAGAAAAATATGGAAGAGAAAGCTATTAAAGGGGAGAAAGAGAAAGAAAAAAAGGAAAAAGGAGAACGAAACGAGTGAAGGAAAATAAAGCATAAAGAGAGAGGAGTAAGAGAGATAGAGAGTAAACAGATTGAAGAAGTGAAAGCAAACAGTGAAAAGAAAGAAAATTCAGAGAAAGAGGGGAGAGAACGCGAACGGAGAAGACGACCACAGCGCAAAGAGAGAGGTAGAAAAAAAGGGAAAGAGGATGTAAAGAGAGATGGAGATTAGAAAGCAAAGAGACAGGAGGGGGAAGAGAAAGCAAAGATAAGGGAGAAAAAAGAAGGCAACGAGAGAAGGGGATTAAAACGTAAAAAGGCAGAAGTGACAGTAAATACAAAGAGGCATAGAAAGAAAAAGGAAAAGAAAAAAGGGTCAGTAGAATAAAGAGACAAGGAGAGGAAAGAGAATGTAAAGGGAGGAAACAAAAAGAGAGAATGAATAGAATGAGAAGGAAGGTTTATTTCATAACATATCAACCTTTGTGATTAATACCAAAGCCTTCTTTTAGAAGAATAAAAGTAGTACTATTTAACCAGGGTGAGGGGCTAAAGAGAATCATACCTTTCCCTTGGGGATTAGTCTGAAAATGAACGTAAAAGAACCACGGGAGGTCGAACTCACTTACTACAATATTGCAAGTCAAACACGTTAGCCACTACGCTACGAAAACTGTCTTGAGAAAATGAACAGAAACAAAAAGAAAATAGGTAAAGAAAACAGAGAGGGAGAAAGAGAGAGATAGGAGAAGAAGAGACTGCAAAGAGAGGATGAAATGAACACAGAGGGAGAAGATGAAGAGAAAGCATGTAGAGAGAGGGAGAAAAGAAAGCAAAGAGAGGGTAAAGTGAAGTGAACACAGAGAAGAAGGAGAGAAAACAAAGAGAGAGAGGGGGGGGGAGAGGGACGAAGAGAATTTTCAAGAGAAGGTAAAGTAAACGCATAGAGAGAAAGCAAGTGGAGAGAGAGAGAGGGAGAAAAGAAAGCAAAGACAGGGTAAAGGGAACACAGAGGGAGAAGATGAAGAGAAAGCAAACAGAGAGAGAGAGGTAGAAGAGAAAGCAAAGAGAGAGTGAAGTAATCACAAATGGAGAAAAGGAAGAGAAAACAAAGAGAGAGAGTGAAAGGGGGGGAAGAGAATGCAAAGAGATGGGGAAGTAAACACCGAAGGAGAAGATGAAGAGAAAACAAAGAAAAGGAACCAACTTTTTTTGACCAAGCCGTTGTTTTAGGGAAGCCACTACTTCCTCCTAGGCTATCCCACCGCCATTTTTTGTTTGTCTTTTTACTCTCAAAACGTATTAATAAGGTATGGTTTAATTTTTTGTGAAAATTTCTAAACATTTATCATTACTAATTTTGACGCGGATCTTATTTTACCTTGATGAATTTTGAATTTACTTTTTTTTTCTTTTTTTTATCACAACTCTCTAAGCGCTTATGCATTATTTTTCTTCTTGAGAGTTTTTCACATCAGCGTTAGCTGATTGTTTTCCGCTGCAATTTAAGTGACAGCAAGTCTCCGCGAGTCTCCAGGACTCTTCTCAGTATTCTGGCCGATCTCAACGATTTATTATTATTATTATTATTATTATTATATTTACTCTTTGAGAATTTTCACTTCAGCGTTAGCTGATGGTCTTTCACTGGGGTCTGAGTGACAGCAAGTCTCCATAAGTCTCCAGGACCCTTCTCAGTATTCTGGCCGATCTCAACGATTTATTATTATTATTATTATTATATTTACTCTTTGAGAATTTTCACTTCAGCGTTAGCTGATGGTCTTTCACTGGGGCTTGAGTGACAGCAAGTCTCCATAAGTCTCCAGGGCTCTTCTCAGAATTGTGGCCGTTCTCAACAATGCTGTAGTTTGTATAGTCTCCACTCGTCCTCCAACTTCTAAGTCCTCTATTATTATTTTTTTTTTTTTTTTACTTTTCCATACGTCATAGAAATTACGACCTCACTGAATTGTTATTTTTTTTAAATTTAAGCTACTAAAATGAAATGAAATAAAATATTACCCGAAATTATCCTTTTTAATAATAATAATTATATGGAACATGAAGGTGACGATACCAATTGTAATAGGTAGTCTCGGAATAATCCCCAAATACTTGGTTAAGGAACAAGAAGACTTAGAAATCAGAGGAAAAGAAGAGACCATCCAGACAACAGTATTGTTAAGATCGGCTAGAATACTGAGAAGAGTCCTGGAAACATGAGGACACTTCTTGTCACTTAGATTCCTGCGAAAGATCATCAGCTAGTGATGGTTAGAAAAACTCCCAAAGAAACAGAAAGATAAGGGAACTAAAAAAGCTGTGGAACATGAAGGTGACGGTGATACCTATTGTAATTGGTTCGCTCGGAAAGATCCCCAAAAGATTGGTAAAAGAGCTGGAGGAGTTAAAAATCAGAGGACGAGCAGAGACCATCCAAACTACAATGTTGTTAAGATCGGTCAGAATACCAAAAAGAGTCCTGGAGACTTGAGGAGACTTACTGTCACTCAGACTCCTGCAAAAGGCCATCAGCTAAAGCTGATGGAAAAAAAACTCTCAAAAGAGTAAAATAATTATAATCACAATACCACAGTGAAAACAAAATTAAAAAAACGAAAAGAAAGACAAGTACTTTCACCTTGCCAGAGGACTAAAAAAATTATGGCACATGAAGATGACGGTGATACTAATTATAATTGGTGTACTAGGAACGATCTCCCAAAATCTTTGTAAGGTTGCTGGGGGAGTTAGAAATCGGAGGACGTGCCGAGACCATCCGAAATTCAATATTGATAATTTTGGCCAGAATACTGAGAAGACTCCTGGAGACCTGAGGAGACTTGCAATCAATCAGACTCTGGTGAAAGACTATCAGTTAAAACTGGTGTGAAAAACTCGTAAGAAGTAATAACAATAATAATAATAATAACACAATAACTAAAGGATTATTAAAAGGCCTGGAAGACTTGGAAATTGGCGGACGGGTAGAGACTATCCAAACGACAGAATTGCTAAGAACGGCCAGAATCCTGAGACGACTCCTGTAGACTTGAGGAGACTTGCTGTCACTCAAACTCCAATGTAAAACCATCAGTTAACACTGATGCGAAAAACTCTAAAGGAGTAAATAATAATAATTATGAAAATAAAAGACAGCAAAAAGATAGCCAAATACTTGGACCTTGCCAGAGAACTAAAATGCTGTGAAGCATTGTGGTAACGGTGATACCAATTATAGTTGGTGCTCTTGGAACAGTCCTAAAAGACTTGGAGAGAATATTGGAAGGATTTGAAATCAGAAAAAGAAACGTAACCATCTAGACTACAGAATTCTTGAGAACGGACAAAATACTGAAAAAAGTCCTGGAGAATTGCTGCCACTCAAACTCCAATGAAAGACCAGTAGCCAACGCTGGTGTGAAAAACTCGTGAGGGGTGAAATAATGATCTTCGCAAAAATTAAAAAGAAGTAAAAAAGAAAAGAAAAGGTTTTTTTTATATACGATAAAAACTAGAATATAAAATTCATGCACTTTAAGAGGAGCATGATCTTACCTTAAAGGATTTTCTTCTGTTCAAGCTTCCAACTGAAAAAAAAATAAAGAAAGAAAAGGAAACATTTTAGTAATTTTAGATAATGATGAGTGGGATACCAATTCACGGGCATTTTTAAGACTTGGGAAGAAAGAAAGAAAGAAAGAAAGAAAGAAAGAAAGAAAGAAAAATATGTTGTAATCTAATACGAAAGAAAGAAAGAAAGAAAGAAAGAAAGAAAGAAAGAAAGAAAGAAAGAAAGAAAGAACAACAAAGAGCACTAAAAAATTAATAACGTTGAGATTTCGTTACAAATAAATAAAGGAAGATAGGTTGTAATCTCATAAGAAAGAAAGAAAGAAAGAAAGAAAGAAAAATATGTTGTAATCTAATACGAAAGAAAGAAAGAAAAAAGAAAGAAAGAAAGAACTTTAATGGAAATGGTTATGACAAAAATACTCTCAAAGAGAGAGACGACTGATTAATTAGATTTTTCCCGCCTCTTTCGGTGGCAGTCATTGAAAGCAGTTTACACAAACTGTTTAATCATTCGTTTCTGATGTCAAGCGGAAAAAGTGACTGGCCGTTGGGCAGAACTGAACTATAACAGCATTCGAACCGTTTTTATGGCTTGACAGGCAAAAGAAGACCACTAAAATATCACTTTCACAAATGCAGTAGAGATGGACAGTTTTTTTATGAGGCACTTAGCGCTTTGCGTGAAATTAGATTAAGTATAAGATGCTTAGTGTAAAGTATATTTATTTCCTTACGATATCTACATCTGGCACAAGGTAGCGGCAAAATTAGAGTCAGCTTTGATAAGTGGATCTAAATGATTATTATCATCCCTCTTAGTGAGTCAGATTTCATCTGTTTTTATTAAGATTGTGCCATCTCCTCACTGAATGGCAACTTCTGAAATTAGTAGACAAGTTCCTATACCTCGGTTACGTTGTCTCATCTCCTATAGCTTTTGACAGATTAACGACCGTATAGAAATCTGATCTCTCTGATAAAATAAAACGGGAATTTTTCCGAGCTGTGACTATACAAGTACTATTGTATGGTTGCACCACTTGAACTTTAATGAAACGACAAAAGAAAAATTTAGATGGGAACTTGTTTTGAACAAGTCCTGGAAGCAGCACGTTAGAAGGCAGCTGTTGTACGACCACTTACCTCCTATCTCGCAAACCATCCAATTAAAATGAGCTAGACCTGCTGGGTACTGCTGATGAAGTAAGGACAAACTCAGAAGCGAAATTCTTCAATGGACTCCAACACATGGTCACATTAGTGTTGGCCAGCCAAAAAAAGTTACATTCATCTCTTTTCTGTTGACACTGGGTGCCGTCTAGAGGACTTACGTGGAGCGATGGCCAACTGGGTCATATGGTAAGAGAGAGAGAGTCAAGTAAATCCGTGCTATCAACATGCCTTCATGATGATGACGATGATGCGAGTTTTTCACTGAAGTCCGAGTGACAGCAAGTCTCAGATCTCCAGCACTTGTCTAAGTAAGTTGAATTCAACAGTGCTGTGGTCTGGATGGTCTTGATTTTTCCACTGATTTCCAATTCCCCCAGTCTTTTGTTTTTCAGGCCTTTGGGGACCTTTCTAAGCACAACAACTATAATTAGCACCACAGTCACCCTAATGTTCTACAGCTTTTTTTAGTTCTCTGGTAAGGTCCTAGTATTTGTCGATGTTTTCACTTTCTTTTATTTTTACTTTGTTGCCCGCTAGGACAGCAAAATCCACAAGATGACAATTTCTTTTCTTCTGAGTTCACACTGTCTGATCTAAGTCCCAGAGAATTTTATGCGTTTATAATTATAATTATTATTACAACTATTTTGAGTACTTTTCACACCCGCGTTAGCTGATGGTTTCTCACTGAAGTTTGAGTGACAGCAAGTATTTTCGAGTCTCTAAGACTCTTCTCAGTATTCTGACTGATCTTAATAAAGCAGTTGTTTGGATGGTCTTCACTCGTCCTTTTATTTCCAAATCCTCCTGTCCTTGTACCAATCCTTTAGCGACTGTACCAAGAGCACCAATTACAATTGGTATCGCCGTCACTTTCATGTTTCACAGTTTTGTCAATTCTCTAGCAAAACCCAGGAAATTATCCTTCTTTGCACTTTCTTTCAATTTTACTCTGTGGTCAGCCGGAACAGCAAAGACCACAATTCAGCAAGTTTTGTTGTTTCTTTTCTTTTTTTTTTTTCTTTTTTTTTTTTTTTTTTACAATTATTAGGGCCGGTCGTTTGGCCAAGATTAGGTGATCCGTTTGTATTTCAAAATTCCAGAGGAGTTTGTGCGGCTCATTTTCTAGGACGAGTTCTGCGTTGTGCATATACTATTTGATTGTATTGTCAAATTTCAATTTCTTGCACAATTCCCCGTTGATCTCTTTCCACCCCACCCAGTCATGTCTAGTCTAACATTCTTTCCCTGCTAGTTTGCTGCATTCGCTTATGTGATTGATCGTTTCGTTTCAATCACCACATAACATACATTTTCTATTTTGTTGCGTCTTATCTATTCTTGCTTTGATATAGTTGACCCTTTTTATCATTATTATTATTATTATTGATGGTGGTGGTGTTTTCAAACGGCCTGAGCTCATCTGTTTGTGCACATTCAAATGGTTTATAAGAATTCCTATCTAACTCTAATAGTTTTATTTGCACACATCTACGTTGGTGACCTTAGTCGAGGATGACCCGAAGGCTCCCTTTTCAATAGCTACTACACCAAGGTGTAGACGAGGGCGCAACTCCTTCCCCAGGATTGACCCACTTTACCCTTGATCCGTACCTTATAATGCTGAGTATTAAGCAAGGAGGCATCAAGTAGTATTTTTTGAGTCTTTGGTATGACTCGACCTGGGATTGAACCCAGGTCTCCCAGGGCATTGGCGAACACATCTAAATGGTTTCAAGTATTGCTATCTTGTACTGGTAATTCTATTCAACATTACACTGTTAAATGGTTTCAAACTTTTGACCAATAGATGGGATTCTAATAGGTACTACTAATCCAGTTCCGAGTGGACCTAGGAGTAATGGCGATGAAGGAGTACTCCTCATTCCCCAAAGTTTCAGAAGTGTAGCTTCACCATAAGATGGTTTAGTGTTATGTCCAGGGAATTCTCGGGGAGAATCTAGCCCCTTTGCTAGGAAGTAGTCGGCGTATTATACAGTCCCAGCTGAATGGGCTGTATATACTTTCAAGTTACTAATAATTATCATGCTCTGTCAACAATTATAGCTTCAAATATCTTTTCTTTATACAGATACATTTCACGGAGTTAAATGGTTTTACGTAATCATAACATTAATAATTCTATTTGTTAATAGGCATTTGTTTACTCACATTTATCCAATACTGAACATATAATTTATATACAATTATTATAATAAAAATAATTTGTTTACATACTGTTTTCTATTCTCACGTATCCCTATCCCATTATTTTCAAAAAGATCTATTTGACTCACTGATAAGCCTCTAACAGGTATAAATATCCCAGGTTGGTAGGGCTCGCCTGACGTTCCCGCCTGATAAGACATTGTAAGATGATTGCCTAATCCCATGGAGTCTTCCCCTCCACCAGAAATTATCTGTTTAGCAAGGCTAAGTTTATTGCTTGGCACCTGAGTGACCCCCAAAGAGGAATGTGGAAGAGATGAAGCAGATTTTGTGACGACCACTCATGGGCCTCGATTTGTGTCTGTCCTTCACAATAAAATGAACTCATGTCAAATCTGACTTTTTGGAAGTCTGATAAATCAATATCACCCTCGCTCGTAAGTAATGTATGTGTTCTCCACATTTTCCATGACTCCAGAACAGGAACCTCACCACCGGATGCAGACTCAGATCGCTTGTTTTGGCCATGGTAGATGGTCTTAACACTCAGCATGGGAAGAAATCGATGTATTCTGAAGCTCTGTCGACTGGGCTTGATACAATTCAAATCTGTTTTAAGGATAAGAGGATCAATGCCGCTGACTCATATTGTTTTATATATAACAATATTATATCGTTTCCTTACGGTCCTGTTGTACATACTTTTAATCCTGGTGCCTGAAGAGGTTTTTTGTGGTTTAATTGGGGAGGCGAGTACTTTGTCTCATGTTTTTATCTAATGCTTACATATGTATCGTAAAGATACTAATTAGCATCAGAAAAACAGGATAACTTTTTTTTATTTCCAACCTTTGATATAATTTGACCCACACTCGAATCAACCTGTCTTTTTGGAACCAAAGTTACTAACAGCCCACTCGGCTAGGACAGTAGAATACACTGACTGCACCTCTTCAAAGCGGTAAGACTCTCTCAACGATTGTCTTGGTTATGATATTAAACAATCTGATGATGAGGCTCCAGGATTCCTGGATATTGGGGAAATCCGGAGTATCCCTTCATTGACATCACTCCCAGGTCCACTTTGGCCCGGAGTGGTAGCAGCTAGTAGGGTGCTATCTATGGGTTAAGTAGAACTAAACTATGTGCTTATGCTAGATTGAATTGCTTGAAAAAGAACTGTTTTACGTTTAACTATGTGTAAAGAAATTTAACTGAATCGTTAGTGATGCATACCATATTTGGAACCATTTAACTTTGTTGACTTATGTTTACAAATCATATATATTTAATATATATGTATAAACTGGATTTGGCATTAAATCTCCTACAGTGGTTGATATGCCATAAAACCAAACTCATCCAATTCAAAGTTGCTATGGCAACCCGAAAGAACGTTATTGATTTCTGTACTTTATCCTCTAAGTTAATTTACTTGATAATTCCAGGCAATCCAGTTCCCGCCAGTCAAAGTCATGTACGGCACCTCAGTCTACTGGACAGACCCGTTGGAAACTGAACAATCTTCATCGTTAATATCAAGCATGAGTGGGGCGTGCTCCGAGGCCACTGGTACATGCGACTTCCTCAGCCGTGCCTTCGCCATATTTACTGGAACTTGTGAGTAGAAATCTTTTTTTAATCATATTTCGCTTATATTTTTACACCAGTAAAATTTTTAAAGAATAGATAGGAAACGCCCTTCACGCAACGGTAATCCTCGTACAAAATGGACTCGGAGACCCAATTTCAAAACCTGGACGAGGCTGTTTGCATTTCACTTCACGCTAATATTATTGAAAAAGGCTTGAATCTATTTGTTATTCCCAAGATATTGGTAAATAATCAGGCAGATAAGGTTCTTTAACCTTGGAATTGCAACAATTGACTTGACACTTCAGTGAGCTCCAAAACAAAAGTCTCGCCACCAGATTTAGTTTGGTTTAAGACACCCATTTTTTGTGGAGGCGTACCCCTTTTGCGGGGGGACACATATTCTAAGTCTCACCAATAGGGCGAAATTAGTGACAAACCTGCGCAATATTTAGACAGGTCAAACAATGCTTCCTAATCTTTTCATTACCAAGAATCCCTTTCATCTGAAATAATTTCCCCAGTTTGACTACTAAACTATTTCAGTGACACATATTAAGAAGAAAAAAATACGCATGTACTTATAAAAGGAATCGAAAGAAACATTGGCCCTGAATGAGCATATTTTTTTTTTTTGTTTTCTATTTGGTTTCTTTTTGTTTGTTTTGTTTTATGTCTGTTTTTGTTTGTTTGTTTTTTTTTTTGCTTTTATTTGCTTTCTTTTGGGGTTTTTTTTTTTGTTTGTTTTATGTTTGTTTGTTTATTTGTTGGTTCTTTTTGTGTGCGAATATGCGTAATGAATCCAGATGCGATTAGCGCAACGGTTATCGTCGTAGAACTGTGGACTCGGTGACCCGAGTTCATATCCTAGACAAAACTGTTTGCTTTTTCTCTTCGAACTAATTCCCTTAGCAAATCATGAATCAATGTTCTCCCCCCCCCACTACACTCCAAGATATGAATTAATAGTTAAGCAAATTGTTTTTTTTAATTATTATGATAACCAGTCAACAACAAAGAATTCAAACCTGCTTTACTCTGTGACACCATGTGCGGTTAAATACATGATTAATATGTAAAAATGAAAATTTATGAAATATATAACAATCAATATGTATATCTCAAAAACAAAAAGATCCTTAAAATAAGTATTTTTTGTTCGAGGCTTAAATTGACCTAAAAAGCTCGTTGATTGTTCTCAAAGGTCAGTTAAGTGCGAGATGATTGTTTTTGATTTTAAAGGTCAGCAAATTTATTTAATTCTTAGGTTGGCATCTAACTCCATCGATCATAATGACGAAACGGGTTATTTCATAAACCATATTTTTCTAGTCCTTATCTTAAAGGTCAAAGTCAAAAAGGAGATCTAATTTTGCTCCCATCAAAATAAAGGTGAGCTGCAAATGGCTCACCCAGTCATGTGAGGCTGAGAATTTTAGTTCAACCCCATTGCTCTAAACCTGTTCCCATTGGTCAAAGCATCTAAAAGGGGTTTTCCCTATACCAGTGAGATATAATCCTGAACTAGAATTGGTTGACCAATGGGAATATGACTCCTAATTGTCTCTTAATGGACAACCAATCAGAAACCTTTTTTAGTCCAGATTTCGATCTATAAAAACACAATGGTAAAACAGATCATCAGAGAGGATTAGGAAAGAGACCAAGAAGAAACTCAAGCTGCCAAAGAAGCACCCCTTCCATTCTAGACCCGAGGCACTCCGAACAACCTGCAGATTTTATAAAAATCCAAAGTACCCGACTTTAGAGACATATTAACCGCACCTTATCGTCACTATTCCTCTTTCGATGTTCTTTCTTCTTTTTACCAGGAAAGCAAACATTGTTTACTTGTTATTTATGGTCTCACAAATGTGTTTCAATAAAAAAAACATTTTTTTTATTTGTTAACAACGGGTTTTCTCTATTCTTTGAGTTGCTAGACAATCTAGCCACTCATATTACCTGAACGTCAGAAGAAGATCCTGTTGAATTCTGTCAAACCCCTTCGTGGATCTTTCAGACATAGCTTGGGCACAGAAGGAATTGACAAAGCAAACACTTGGAAGCAAATGTAGTAGTCACGAACAGCCATAACAAGTACTGTGATTTGTAGTCATACCCCATTGGGCTCCGTGATTCCACTTAAAATTGATCTTGTGTCATATCCTGCATGAGGATTAGGAATTAGATAATTACATATATATATATATATATATACATATATATCTTTGATACGTATTCATCATTTAAATAAATAACCATTTTTTTTTACTGAACAGTTAGCTTTTAATCGAAGTAAACTATATATTGGCGTAAGTTGCTATCTGATTAGGTTTTGGGTCTTAAAAAGTCTAAAGAATTATAGCCAATGAGTGAACTATGACGAGAAGACGTTTTTAAATGGAAATGATCAATACACAAAAAACAATCACGATTGACTCTTTTATCTGGATAGTGAATGTAAACATTTTATCTATGAATAATTTTTGTTAGCATGTCAACTGTTCCACTTGATCTCCACGGCTAAAAAAGCACACGTGGAGTAGTAATAGTAGTAGTAGTGGTAGTAGTAGTTTGTGTGTTTGTTTGTGTTTTTAAGGCATATTACCTTTGAAGTTTATTTAATGCCAAATCCATTTTTAAACAAATCATCATCATCATCATGTCTTGCCGCTAGCACGGATATCCCTGATCCTCTCTCGCCACTTTTCCCTTTCGTTCATCGCCTCTGGCTGGTCTTCAGGGCTACATCCAGCATCCTCACATAGCAGCTGAATATATGTTCGAGCTCGTCGTCCCGCCTTTGCCCGGCCATATGTGAGGGTCCATAGGAGGACATCACTTATGAGCTCGTCCCTGCTTCTCCAGCAGTGTCCTGCATGTCTGGTTCGTCTCACTTGGATAGTGCTACCACTCCGTACCAAAGGGAACCTAGGAGCAACGGCAATGAAGGGATGCTCTGCATTCCCCAAAGCAATAGAATCACTGGAACCTCACCATCAGATTGTTTTGTATTATATCTAGGACACTCTTTGAGGTGAATCTTGCCCGTCTATAGAGGTGCAGTCGATGTATTCTACAGCCCCAGCCGACTGGGCAAAGTAGTAGTAGTATAGAAGTCAATATTTCAAACCCTTTATGACCGTATTTTAAACGCACTCCCCTTCGGTTTTTCAGGGTTAACTTGGCTGTATTTATCTCTGTCCTTCACCAGAATGGATTTGACAAAAGGTCTTTTGTATAGTGAGGGTTTTAGGGAAGCAGGAGGTCAGACACGAGTCTCAGCTCGTGCCCTGCTGTACTATGCTGGTCATAGGCTCACTTACCGCAATGTGAGCCAGATGTGCCTGCTCGACTTGGACTCAGTAGAGTCCGGCACGTATGCCTGCTCATTGCCTAAACTAAACTAAAGGTTTAGTGCAAGGCAATGCTTTTCATCGATTTCATCGCCCACCCGAAAGTAGTTCGGCCGAAGCTGGGAGCCATTCAGCCTCGAATATATCATTGACCCTGATACCTCATCCAGCGCAAATGCCAGACGGCTCAGCTAAAAAATACCGAGTAAGTGTCAGATGGGTGTTATTGTACTAAGCGTCTGGTTCCAGGAGGCCTGCCCCTCAGGCAATACCAGCTTGGAAGGGGTGAGTTTATCGCTTTGCACTTGATGCGCCCTAAAAATTGGAAATTCAACAGGATCGAGTATTTTTTGAGACGGCTGCGCATGAATCTTGATTCGTCCATGCTCCCACTATAAAATGGCCTTGTATCAAATCTGGCCTGGCGAGAGGCTGGAAAAGTGTCTGATGCTTTAAAACCGTATAAGACTTCAGTCGAATTCCTGAAACCATACAGTGTGCAACTATAAAATCAATTTTCCTTCATCCGCTATCGACAGATTTCGACACTAGGTGTTATTTGTATATTTTTCTTTTTTTCTTAAGTAGAGGAATTATATTGTGAATTGAATTACCATGACCAGAAAATCCGGCGAACACTTACGCACGACCTGCAGAAACACTGGACAGCTGTTTCGACCTTATTAGGTCTCATCAGCAGTTTATACCATGATCTCAACCACTGGAGATCGAACCAGTGACCCCAGATGGCTGAACCGAAACTCTACAACTAGTGTAAGTGTTCGCCAGATTTTCTGGTCATGGTAATTCAATTCACAAGGTGTTTCTTGTTTGTTTATTAGCTTGTTTGTTTATTGTTATTGCTGTTTTTGAAAAAAAAATATTTAAATCAAACCAAGTCACGTGAGTTCGCTTTCTGTATTATAAATCGTGGCAGCCGTTATTTTATCAAATACGACTATTTGAGGGGCACTTCGGGTGGTGTAATGGGTCAGCAAACCTTCACAAGTGAGTTCTAGTGTCACTGGGAGCCCAATTAATACGGCTTTGTACCACATCTGAGTAAAACGCTTAATAAATTACAATACGAGAATTAATTTTTTATTTATTGCGGACGTTTTTGTCCTCATCTTGGTAGGGTTTTTTTGTGTTGTTTCTTCTTTCACTACGTTTCGGCCAAATTTCACCTCTGGCCTTCTTCAGGTGATTTACCGCAACCTCGGATAGGAATGCTGAGTCTTGTAACCGTATCCCCAGTAATTACAAAAAAAAACTACCAAGATGAAGATGAGGACAAAAATGTCCGCAATTAATAAAAAAATAATTCTCAGATTAAGAAGTCTCATCTCAAAAGGATTCCAATTAAAAGACAAATTACAATACGATCACATGAAAAGTTACAACGGACCTCGTTTTATTTTAGCAGTTTGTGTATTGGACAATAAATTGAGAGAGACTTAAAATCATTACATTCTTTTCAGTTTTACCTAATTTAAGACAATTATCATTTTTATTTTTTTTAGAAACGGAAATAATTTCGCATACGAGTTGGCAGTACCAAAATTATATAGTCCTATCCCCATTGCCTTTTTGGTGATACTTCAAGTATTAAGCGATAGATCTGATCCTTCCCTTTTGAACAAGGGAGTAGATGGTGCCTACTCATGTGAGAAGACGGCCCATTGAAGCTAAAAAAAATTAAGAAATGAAACTCAGCACGTTGGCGGTGGAAAAAAGAAAATATGCTGATTTCCTGCTGAAAATTACCAAGTTTCACAACATCCCTGTCAAAAGCTACCCTCACAAATCCCTGAACGTAAGTAAGGAGGTTGTGCGAAGCAAAGAATTGGCTGACCAATAAGGCCGATTGGCAACAATTTAAAACCTTATGCGATAGAAGACTGGTTCGAGACCCAAATACCACAGTTCTAATCAAGCATATTACTGAAATATTCATTGCAATAGCAAATGAAAGAATATCAAAAACCTCACCTTCAAACAGACGCAACACACCCTGGTTTAACGATGAGTGCAAAATAGCAATTTGACTAAGAAATGCTGCCCTCCGCAAATTCAAAAAGGAACCCTTAACAAGCAATCTAAACTCTTTTAAACAGGTCAGAGCAAAGACAAGGAAAATCATTAAAGAAGCTAAAAAGATCAGTTGGCAAAATTATATAAATAAACTTAATTCGTCAACCAAAACAAACACAGTCTAGAAAAGGATCTTCAAAATTTCTGGCAAAAACAAATCTACTCCTCTCAAACACCTCATTAAAAATAATACTCTAGTCACCAATATAAAAGATATTGCCGACACACTAGCTGAGACCTTCTAAACTACAAAATATGTCTACAATTCATATATATTTGATACATAAACATAATGGGTTATTTGTCATGAAATAACCCATAAGAGGATGATATGCCATAAAACACAACTGACCAAACTAAACCTACACTACTGACATGATGTGACACAAGGTCAATTTTTTGTCGATTTGATTTAATGATCGTATGAGTGGGTGATTCAATCAAAATTTTAGGCGCAGAACTGACTTCCGCACACACCGCGCACGAATGTTTTGTGGCATTATAAAATATTGATTGGTGATCGTCAATACCTTCACACCATTTAAGGGCCTTTAAACATCAGGCATTAAACGCTGATCTTACCCTTTTAGATGAGGCGTTTGGTGGATTTCCAATTCCTCCAGACATTTTCCCAGGGACTTTTCCAAGAGCAACACTCGCAATTAGTATCATCGTCACTCCAATGTTCTACTTGTTTTTTTTCTTTTTGGTCCTCTAGCAACATCAAAGTATTTGTTAATGATTCACTTTTATTGAGAAGGCTCCTTGAAGTTTAGTACTTTATTGCACCTACATGTGACAACAGCTGAATTTCAAAAGCCATATCATGTGGGACTAAAGCCGACTTCCTACATTTACTATCAAGATAAAACTAAGATGGGTCCCGTCTAAAAATTGCTCAGTCGGCAGGGGCTGTAGAAAACACCAACTGAATCGTTGCAGAAGGTTAAGACTCTCCCAACGAGTTTCCTGGATATGACACTAAACAATCTCTTGGTAAAGCTTCAGTAATGATGAAGCTTTGGGAAATGCGTACCCCTTCATTGATTTCGCTCCCAGATTCACTCTGGCCTGGAGTGGTAGCATCTGATAAGGTCTTATCTATGGATCGAATAAAACTGTTTGATATGTAAACTGTACGTATGCTACACTGAATTGCTTGTAATAGAACTGTTTTTACATTTAACTGTGTATTAACAAAAGGCTGCGTACTTATGCTAAACTGGATTTTTGAAATAGAACTGTTTGATCATTTAATTCTGTGTCAACAGATGATTGATTTTTAATTGAATTGATAGTTATACATGACCATACTTGAAAACATTAAACTGTGCGCAAACAAATAAATAATAGTCAATAGAATTTTGCGTATTAGATAGAAATAAGTGAAACTATTTAACTGTGAGAAAAAAAATGATCTCTGGCTTATTTCAAAATGTTATCTACAAAATGTGCTTAGAAATCATATTTGATATATATGGATAAAAAGTATTTGGCATTAAATAATCTGCAATGGTTGATATGCCATAAAACAAATCAAAACCAAATCGTTTAGAAAATATAAAAAAAGATTTTTTACAATACTTAATTTTTGTTGCTTAACTTTCAGGAGACTTTTTTCTTCTCAGAAAATTTATGATATTTAAAAATAGCGATTGTATGTGGTTTAAGATGTTGATGAACTTCATTTTCTATAATTTTTTCAGTTCTCAGGCATTTGTCTAACTTTTTGGTTTCTTTTATATTTCACTTCCGCTGGAAGGATAAAATCCATGCGATGACAAGTTCTATTCTTCTAAATGCCAAATCTAGTCCGAATTTAATGATCGTTTGAGTTTCAAACTCTGAGAATTTTATACAATTCATTTTCTAGGATAGATTCTAGTTTTTATTATTATCATTATTATTATTATTATTATTATTATTATTATTTCACTCCTGATTCCCACCAGCGCCAGCTAGTGGTCTTTCGCTGGAGTCTGAATGACACCAATTTTCCTTAGGTGTCCAAGACTCTCCCAAGTATCATAACCAATCTTGATAATGATGTGGTTTCGATTTTTTATCTGCTTTCCAATTCCTCCAATCTTTTTTCTAGGCCCTTAGGGACCTTTCTAAGCGCACGAATTACAATTAGTATCACCGTCACTCCAAATTTCCACGAGTTGTTTTTTTTTTTCTCTTTTTGGTTCTCTAGCAACGTCCAAGTATTTATCTTTTCGCTTTATTTTATATTCCCTCAGTGATCCACCGGGACGTTAAAATCCACTTGATCTCAAGTTTTTTTCTTGTTTGTCAAAACTATGTCATATCCTTTGGCCGGGATTAGGTGATCTGTTTGTATCTCAAAATCCCAGAGAATTTTATTCGTCTCATTCTGTCAAATTTTAATCTCTTGCACAATTCCCAGTGAATCTCACAATCAAGCCCAGTCTTGCATGCCCTTTGTGCAAGTTTGCAGTATTCGTTTGCCATGTGATTAGCCGTTTCATCTCTTTCACTGCATAACCTACATTTGCCAATTCTGTTTCATCAATATTCATTGTAACACAAATGGTCCTTATGCCATAAAAACTTGTATCAAGGTTTTTCTTAGTCATGTCCAAGTTTTTACACATTCAGACTCCAGCAAAAGACCACTTGCTAACGCTGATGGGAACCACTTATAAAGAGTGAAATAATAATAATCTCACCTGTTTGTCGCTTAAAGTATGAAAATTTACTAAGCTTTTTGCTCAGATGTGGCACAAGGCCATATGAAAGGGGCAACCAATGAGACTCGAACTCACTCGTATAGGTTTTGTCGCTTAAAGTATGCATACAATTGTTTTTCTTTCTATTTCTGTTTCCTTGTTTTTGTCCTTTTTCTATTTTTCTTATACTACCAATGTTGTCACTGGATGTTCTTATACCACCAATGTTGTCACTGGATGTTCTTTGTTCTTTATTTGTTCTTATCCTACCAATGCTGTCACTTTTATTAGTCTTTCTTTGCTCTTTTTTGCTCTTTATTTGTTCTTATACTGCCAATATTGTCACTGTTACTAGTCTTTCTTTGCTATTTTTTGCACTTTTTGTTCTTTATTTGTTCTTATACTGCCAATGCTGTCACTGCCATTAGTCTTTCTTTGATCTTTTTAATGTATTCCTCAAGTCTTTGTATTGATGCATCGACGCAATTCTCAGAGCTGCCAAGTCAGACTCTTCCTTCTTTTCTTTACACGTATATTCTATGTCATCTTTCAGTGCATTATTCTTTTACTTTGGGAGTTTTTCACTCCAACATTAGTGGATGGTTTTTCACTGGATTTTGAATGGCAGCAAGTCTTTTCAAGTCTCCAGGACTCTTCCCAGGATCCTGGCCGATCTTAATAATGCTGTCGTCTGAATGGTTTCCACTTCTCTGAATTTTAAGTCATTCAGTCCCTTTAGCAATCCGTTGAGGATCGTTTGAAGAGCACCTGCTACAATTGGTATCACCTTCACTTTCATGTTCCATAGCTTTTTCAGCTCTCTAGCAAGGTCCAGATATTTATCCCTCTTTTTTCCTTTTAATTTTACTCCATAGTCTACTGGAACGGCAAAGTCCACTATTCCGCAGGTTCTCTTTTTTTGTTGACTATCATTAGGTCTGGTCATCTGATTATCATTATTATTTCACTCCTTGTGAGTTCTCGAACGCTGTTGGTTTTGTGTGGGATAGAAGTCATCGGAGCTTCAATTAAAAATCAGCATATTATTGACATCCCGATAACATCCTCTCGCAATCTATATGTGCATGATGTTCTAAACTTATATATTAATAAAAGTTATTGGACCGACAGCTGTCTTCTTTTGAAAGACATTTCCATTTTTCAAAACCGACATTCATGATTTGACTTTTTGCAGAAATAAACTGCTGTCACATTCGTATGTGAAAATGCAACAACAGTTCGCCATTTTATTTTTACGGTTTTCACTCAAAAACCTTCTTTATTTGACTTTCATTATTTTCTTTCTTTCTTTCTTTCTTTATATATTTATTTATTTATTTATTTGATTTCCCTTTCTTTCTTTCTATCTTTATTTCTTTGTTTCTTTATTCATTTGTCTTCCTTTATTTTTAGCATATTTCTATTTACTTATTAAGTTATTTATTTATTTGATTTTATATGATTTTCTTTCTTTCTTTCTTTCTTTCTTTCACATCGCTCCCTTTCCTTCTTTTTTTAACTTCCTTTTCTTTTTTCTGTTTTTCTTTTCTATTTCTTTGATCATTTAATTTCTTTTTTAATTTATCTCTTTTGTTCTATACTGAATTCCTGCATGCTTAAAGTCTGTGTCATATGTTGAAATATCGTGAAACTATCATAGGTTTGGGTTCGTAAGCATAGCGCAACGCCACCTGGTGACTTGCTGTATAATTGCTTCATTCACCAGCTGATTGGATGTGGCGAACATTCGGTTGGATTTATAGACAGATGGCACTAAGGGAAATAAGCGTATATATCTGAAGCTTAAGCGAGACCTACACCAACCCATCGAGGTTGAGTGGCAATTCATAAAAATGAATCTTTCCACTATCGACTGCGCGGAAACCAACCCAAATCCTGATGATGTGTAATGGCTTTCCTCTCCAACTTATCAGATGTGGCGAGTATTGTGTACGTGTGATCGACAGGTGACAGGTCAGTTTTCATGAACCTCGCAGTGGAAAACAATGAGTGTTTTTCTGGTTGCTTGAGGACAGTCACGTGCGAATACAAAGAGGGTTAGATTTTTTAAAGTAGGAAATGGGTTGGTTATTGGATTTTATAGTATATCAACCCTTGTAGGTTATTCAATACCAAATCCTAATTATACATATATATTAGATATATATGATTCGCAAACACATTTTGTAAATAACATTTTTAAACGATCCTGAGCTCGTTCTTTTTTTTTTTTTTGCACACATTTAAATGGCTTTAAGTATTGCTATGTATCAATAACAATTTAACATCAACTATTTATTACATATATTTAAATGTTGCGTCATTTAAATGGATATACATATGATTTTTAGGGAATAGTTTGTGTGAAATTTCAATTTAAATGATTTAGAACTAATTTGTTTGCATACTAGTATTACTGTAGTTTCCACAAATTTAAGTGGTTTTAATTGTTGCTATCTAACATTAATAATTCTATTCAATATTAATCCTTTGTTAGCAGATAGAGATTACAAGTATAACTATTTAACACTAATTATAATATTGAACGCTATCCATTCATTTGCGCACAGTGAAATGGTTCCATATATTTCTATATGATACCAATGATTCAATCTAGGCGCACAGAATTTCAAGTACTGATATTTAATACAAATAATTCTATTGAACATTACACATTTGAATGCTTCGCGCTATTTTGAATAAATCCTGGAAGTAGCACCAGATTCCTCAAGCACTAAAAGGATGCAAAACAAGGTCCTTTTAGAACTTTCATTCTCCAAGACTGGTTGGCGTACCAAGGTTAAAGTGCCCAATCTACCCTACTGTTTACACATAGCTAGAGGAAGGACATTTAGATGCACACCTTTCCTCAGGATATTAACGTTAAATCAAAAACAAACAGCCTCGTTCAGGTTTATAACTTGAGTTACTGTATCTATTACTTACGACGATAACCATAACACTCCAAGCGCCTCCAAATATACGTGCGTACATCGGTATGAGAGAGACAAAGAATATGTATAAAACAAGACACATAACCTTATGCATGGATATAGACACACCGTATCATTGCACAGACAAGATCACTCTCACAAGAGCATTTATTGAGTGTCTCACTAGCCTGAAGTGCAATCTGTCCCCCATTCGATCACTGTAAATATAAATTCTTCATAATACTACTTGAGCTGTCCTACCGTAATTAATTCAGTCCAAATGTGTGGTGGCAGCCAGAAAACTCTAGCAACACGATATCAAGCGAAACGCCATATTGGCTTTGAGAAAAATCTTCTTTTGTTAGACAATATTAAAAACGCAAATTTTACTTCGTCGTGAATATCCTCGGGCCGAAATGGTCGACAAATTAAAGAAAGAAGCATTTTTATCTAAATGACAAATGCTTAAACATTACCAAGCATTATTGCAATGTCTGAAAGATTTTTGCAATGACATTTTTTTTTTTACTGTTCAGGACTGTCTCATTTAGTAAGAAAAATTCTCGATAAATGATCTTCAGTTTTCCACATATACATACAGCAAACATACGCCCATACAAGCACATGCATACGTTTTTATGATTGTGCCGTGGCGTCGTAGAAAATGAACACAGCGACCTGAGTTCAAATCCTGGACGAGACGGTTTGCATCTCACATAACGCTCGTAATCTTAGGAAAGTTATGAATCTATTCTTTCTCCAGCTATGGTTAATAAGTAGAGCAGACTGGGTTCTTTTGCCTTGGTTAGGCAACGAGTCAAGAAGAAGGAAAACCCTTAATTTTAAATCTGTTTAACTCCGCTTAAAAGTCGTCCTTGGGTTACATCCTGCCTTTGGAGAGAGGTTGGTAAATATATACATACATTTTTATTTAACAACCTTTATGCTGAATTTTTAGTGAAGGTTTTTATAAGCAGAACTATCTACATATTTAACCATTGCGTTTTCTAATTTATCGAAAATCATAAGTTCGAATTCAGTTATATGGTACCAAGTATTCTAAAGCCCCAGTTCACAGAGCCGTTGGATAGAATTTATGTTGAAGGATTTTAACTTACACTAACATGGATAATTAAACAGACATTTCTATTTTGCTTTTCTTCACGCTTTCTCGTTTCTTTCCTCTTTCCCTTCAGTTCTTCTTTCATTCTTCACTCTCCAATATATACAAACCGGCTTTTTATAGACGCTATGTTTCTCCTCAACTTGTTTAAAAATTTACGTTTCCTGACGTAACATTTTCGAATATTTTTTCAAATATTTTTCCGTATTCGTTTCAAATCGCTATTTTAAATTGATAATTCCCATCCTGAAGATGACATAAATACTTTCTACTTGAAATTTTCGTAATTTCCTATCTTAAAAAATCCTGTCGAAACGCGTCGCTGAAACTAATTTATTTATTTATTTATTAATCTCTTCTCATCTATTTTTTTCTTTCCCTTTTCTTTATACAACATATTTGTCTAAGTATTCTCAACTAATACTGTTAATCTATTCACAGTCATATGGTTTCAACTATTTCTGATTGTTAATAATAATAATAAAAATAAATAATAAAACAATGGAAATAATAATAAAAGAAGGATAAATACCTCGACCTTGATAGGGAATTGAAAAAACTATTATACCAATTTTAATTGGTGCATTTGGAACAGTAACTAAAGGATTACAAAGGGGACTGGAGGACTTGGAAGTTGGCGGACTACTACTATATTATTGAGAACGGCCAGAATACTGAGAAGAGTCCTGGAGACTTGAGGAGACTTCCTGTCACTCAAACTCCAGTGAAAGACCATCAGCTAATGTTAGTGTGAAAAACTCTAATGAGTAAATAATTATAATAATTATAATCATAATAATTATAGTAATAGTTATATATATTCCTTATGAATTTAAGCTACGAAGAGGAAAATTCACTCTGTTTGTCTTCATAGCATGTCCGGTGACAAAAGCTACTGGTGGCACCAGGGGTGGCAGTTCAACTTTAGCCACCACCGAAACGGTGACATCACATTGGAGGCTGATCAGGACAGGTTATTGCATTTATTCTCGTACGTTGTATAATAAAATAAAAATCATGTCTACGACCCTGTCGGCTAGGACTAGAATACGCCCCACCGCCCGCACAAGGTGTTCTGGGCCTGACACTAAACTGCATCTGATAGTGAGGCTTCAGGATTGGAGCCTCACCGTAAGATGCAATTTAGTATCATATCCAGGACACTTGTTGAGGCGAAGCTAATCTCTCTACAGAGATGCAATCGGTGTATTCTACAGCCCCTGTTGACATGACTATAGGATAGAGCAAGTTTTCACAAACTAAACAACTTTTCCACATTGTCACCACCACTGGTTATGCATTTTCTACTAGCAAAAAACAATAGGCAACTGCACAATTGTAGATCGTAGCTGAACATATTGCTCTATCAAAAGGTATCCTTGTACGACATATCTTTTGTAGTTTCCATTGTAAAAAGATTAAGTTGGTTCCACACTACCAAGTTCTGAATCTTTTGGGAGTGTGGAGTGAGCCTTTTTGGATCAATACTCCCAAGTCCCATCTGACCCTGACAAGTAGTACCTATTAGGGTTCCATTAATAGATCAAATAGATTTGTTTGATACTTGGTTGGTTGGTTGGATTTTTTGTGAAGTATCAATCTTTATTGGTTATTTAGCGCCAAATCCATTTTTATGTAAACAGTCAGTTCCATTTCAAACAAATCAGTTTAGCATGAGTACACAGTTTAATTGTCAAAAATATTTCTATTTCAAGCTATTCAGTTTATTCAAACAGTTCTATTTCAGCTAATTCAGTTTAGAGTACACAGTTTAGACGTCAAAATAGTCATATTTAGAGCAATTCAGTTTAGCATAAGTACACAGTTTAAATGTCAAAACAGTTCTATTTTAAACAATTCAGTTTAGAATAAATACGCAGTTCAACATGCAAAAAACAGTAAATTCAAAAAAAGGTTTAGTTCTATTTAACCCATTGATAGGACCCTTATCAGGTACTACCTCTCCGGGTCAGAGTGAACCTGGGAGCGATATCAATAAAGGGGTACTCTGCATTCCCCCAAAGTTCCAGCATTACTGGAACCTCACCATCAGATTGTTTAGTGTCATATCCAGGACACTCCTTGGGGGTAGGGTTGGGCGTAGATTTATTTGAGATAATGAAGGTAAATAACCATACTTGAAACTATTTTACTGAAATATAATTTTTCAAATAATTTGTAATAAAATTATTTCTTTGTTTTTTTGTCTGTTTCTATGGGTTTATGGCATATCAAACTTTATGGGAAATTTAATGCCAAATCCATTTTAATACAAATAAACATTTCTTTTTCAAACAATTCAATTTAGCATAAGTACAAAGTTTAATTTTCAAAAACATTTCTATTTTAAGCTATTCAGTTTAATCAAACAGTTCTATTTCAAACTATTCAGTTTAATATAAGTATAGTTTTTGCTTGTACACAGTTAAATGTCAAAACAATTCTCTTTCAAACAACTCATTTTAACATACAAAGACAGTTCCATTTCAAACAATTCAGCTTAGCATTAGTACGCAGTTTAGTTTTATTTGACCCATAGATAGGTGGTACCACGACGAGCTAGAGTGGACCTGGCAGCGGTGGCAATGAACGGGTACTCCGCATTCCCCAAAGCTCCTGCATTACTGGAACCACGCCATCAGATTTGTTTAGTGTCATATCTAAGACGCTCGTTCGGCGGAGGTGGGGTCTTGCTCTTCTGTAGAGAAGCAGTCGGTGTATTCCACAGCCCCAGCCGACTTGCCAGTTTGTATTAAGAATAGTTCTTTGCAGTTATAATACTTACAAACAATTATTATTAGTTACTTAAAGCAATAAGTTCGCTTGAAATTTCTGAAACCACATAACTGTGTACAAATTATTAATATAAGTTTGGAATACTTATAATCATATAACTGTTTATAAGTTATTAAGAATAGTTACTTCAAGCTATGATGTTTTCCAGATGATAATTATGAGATACTTGTAATAATATGATTCCTTTAAAGAAAGATTGATTTCGGCATTAAATAACCCAACAAATGTTGAAATACGGTAAAAGCAAACAACCAACCAATTAGGGCATCTTATGAGACAAATATCAACAATAAATGAAGCATTTGCTTTTGTTATATACTCATAACGAATAAATATACATAGAGGAATAATGACCAAACACTTCTTTATAAAAAAAAAACTCTCACGTTTCATTTTCGAAAGGGTTAGAAGTTTTTGTAGGGGTATGAGAGACGGACGGAGACCGGAAGACAAAGACAGACTGCTATATTGACCCATAACTTCTCCTTCTTCTCTTGACCATACCACGCAGTGTTATTTTTAAAGCCCCACTTATTACTTTTGCTTCTCGGTCGGAATGTACTCAACCGGAGGCCTGCTGTGGGCCGCTGCCCCAGCAAGACGCTCTCAGTGACTATAAGCTGGGACTGACTCAAGACTCACACTGATACCAACTGCCTGAGACCTTCACGTAGGCATCTGCATATATCATTTCGTAACACTCACACATTTCCGATTAACCACGTGACTGCTTCCGCTTATTTTCATATGTGTGTCCTGTTTAGAGAATCTCTGATTGACGGCTCAGTCAAGGGTCAATATACAACACTTCAGAATTGACCCCTTGGCACTAGAAACAATTTCTGGATAATTCTTAAATTTGCTGAATAACTCTATTTTTGGATAGTTCCCAATTTTTCAGATAATTCTCTTTTTTTCGCATAATTCCCTATTTTCCGAAAACATCTTTTTTTTTTTGACAATTTCTTTTGTTCGGATAATTCTCAATTTTTCTGGATAATTCTCCATCTTCTGAATCATTATCTTTTGGGGATGATTTCCTTTTTCCAAATGATTCTCTTTTTCTGGATGATTCCCAATAATTCTTTTTTACCAGATAATACTTTTCCGGATAATTTCCTATTCTTCGGATACTTTTTTTTTTCGGTTAATTCCCTATTTTCCGAGATAATTCATTTTTTAAGAGAATTCTCTTTTTTCAGAAAAATTTCTTTTTTTTCTGATACTTTCCTTTTTTATTGATTTTTTTTTTCTTATAAATACTTTTTTTCTGGATAATTGCTTTTTTCAGATAATTCCTTTTTCTTTTTTCTTTTTGGTTAATTTCCTGTTTTGACAATACTAATTTGTAAATATAAGTGAGGATGCATTAAGTACATGTGTGTGTGTGTGTGTATGTGTGTGTGTGTTTAAGGTGACATGGACTTTAAACTGAAATAAAGTAAATAACTTAAAGAAAATATTTATTGAAAAATATAATATACTTACATCTTAGGCTGTTGGAATGAAAGCATCTAAAAGTAAATATGTGTGTGTGTGTTGCCTCGTAATATCTTGAGGAAATATTTCCACTTCATCTAACGATAATATATATATATATATATACAACACTTAAATTTGCCGAATAAATGACCGGAGCATTGGCATTAGTATATATATATATATATATATATATATATACTATTGGAATTCGGGTAGCCATCTTGTTTTTAGTTGAGCGATACCAGATACTCCTTCTAAGTAACAAGGCTGCATTAAGTCTAGACTTAGTAATTTTGCCATTGTTCAAATATATCTTAGTCTCCATTGATTGGCTAATCTACTGCTCCTACTGATGGAAAAGATGTAGACGACTGATACATATTGGGTCCCCCGCCCAAACAATCCAACATATACATATATATTCAGTGGTACGAACAAAATATTAGTTTAACTTTAGACCGTACATCATAAGTTCTTAAAAGGACCTTTTTTCGATCACGTCTCGTCAGAAAACTAAATCAGGCTTAAGAGACATACTTATGTTTTCATTTATCAAACCTTATGGGTTACTTAATGTCGAAATTTTATTTATTTGTAAATGTTTTATAATTGCAACTATTTATACATATAATCAATCACATTTTCTTATTTATCGATAATCAATAGTTCGAAATGGTTTCAAGTATTTCTAATACTTTGCCCATACAGCTGGAGCTGTAGAATACACAGACTGCATCTCTGCAGAGAGGTAAAACTCCCTCCGCAAACGAGTGTCTTGGGTACGACATTAATCTGACAGTGAGGCTCCAGTAATGATGAAGCTTTGGGGAATGCGGCGTACCCTTTCATTGCTATCGTTCCCAGGCCCACTCTGGCCGGGAGTAGTAGCACCTGATAGGGTCCGATCAATGGGGCAAATAGGACTGTTTGACATTTAAATCGAGTGCAAACAAATGACTTATGCTAAAAGGAATGGTAAGAAATAGAACTGCTTGATCATTTAACTATATGTATCCACAAAATCTGTTTACAAATCACATATTTAATATCTATGTAAGAACAGTATTTGGCATTAAATAATTAACAATGGTTGATTTGCCATAAAACCAAATCAAATCAAATTAAGTAATAATAATAATTTATACACAATTATTTGTTTTCAACAAACTATTTCTATTTGATGATAATAATTATGTTAGGAAGTGCCTGCAGTGTAATGGTTATCGTCGCAGGAATTGGACACGGCGACACGAGTTCAAATCCTGGACTGATTGCATTTCACATAGCACTAGTACCCTTGGGAAAGTTATGAATCCAATTATTCTCCCCCCAGCTATGGGTAAATAGTGGGGCAGACTAGGTTCTTCAGCCTTGGTGAGGCAACTAGTCTAGGAGAAGGAAAACTCTGAATTAAAACCTGTCAAACTCCGCTTAAAAAATTGACCTTGTGTCATATCCTGCCCGAGTGGAGGGGTTGGGTAAATATGATAATAATTATGTTAGCAGGCTTTTATATATTCCTTTCTACAGTTCTGTCGGTTGAGGGTTATTGGGGGTTGGAGGGGGGTTCTGTGCTGATTGTTTCTTATCACGTGATCGAAAAAAGGTCCTTTTAAAAACTTATGATGTGCTCTCCATTTAAAACTATACTAACTTATTCATATATATATGTCAAGAGAAGATAACATTCATTTAAAAGGAACTTTTGCAAGGTATTTTAAATGAGTAAAAGGTGTCACAAGTCCTGACCCTCTCACACAACGTCCACTCTCCGCATCCTGTGACAAAAACGCAGTTCAAGAGAAGTCCCCGTAGGGTAGTGGGTAAAGTGCTGGAATGCAACCTCGAAGTAAGTGAGTTCGAACTTTAGTCGCTCTATAACGTTCCCTTTCGGACTTATACCCTTTGGAAAGGCATGAACCCCCCCCCCCTTCCCTAATCAACCTAGCAATGGGTTAACTAGTATCCCTGCTGTTCTTCTGTCAGGGTGGTTTTGACATTGAATAAAGTGAATCCGTGTCGCAGGGCGGGGGAATTTTCGAGCCCCAGCAAATTTCGGGTTTTCAGTGGCCAAAACGTTGTGCCTTAAAGTTTAAAAGTGGTCAAATCTTGTTTCTCTCGATGCCGTTGACCCTCAGCTATCGTCCTCTTAAACCTTTAAAATAAAATGGATGGAGTTTTTGTTTGATATCAGAGTAATTTATACAATACAGTCAAGACTTAGTTATATAGGTGCTAAAGCTTAACATGGTCTGCTGTTTGATCGGATCAGACCTCTCCAACCGTCGCATCTGGCCCAAATGAAGTGTTTCATGTCATGAGACCCCTTAGCACCCAGTAAATGAAACTACTCAGCAACCAGGACCCTGTCTTCAGGTATTACGGGTCGCTACCCAAGGACAACAGAGAGAAGGTTTATTCTTCTTCAGAGGATGCCGTCGACGTAGTCTACACCCCAAACTGACAGGGGGGTCTGCTTGTATAGTATTACCCCTAAATAAGTAGATCCCTCACAATTTCTAATAAAAAGTTCATTTTCTTGTAAAACAAAAGATACCAGGATTTTATTATTTCTGGGGGTACATTAAAATGGGATTGAATAATATTCATTAAAAAAATTCACAATATTGAAATTCTATAACCGAAAATATGAAAAGGTAGGAGTTCTAAAATAAGTACACACCTTATATGTGCACATTTACGCAATTTTATTATTAGTTAGATTATCAACGCAGTCGATTTTTGTAATGAATAATACCTAAAGTTGTACAATTGGCGACCGTAGTTAAGGACGACCAGAACGCTCCCCTTTCAACAGGTACTACACTAAGGTATAAGGGAAGGCGCCACTCCTTTCTCTATATTACTCCACTTTACCCTTGATCTGTACCTTATAAAGCTTAGTGTTAAGAAAGGAGGCATCAAATACCAACTTTTGAGTCTTTAGTATGACATGACCTGGGATTGAACCTAGGTCTCCTGAGCGAATAATTTGGTTTGGTTTCTTAGTTTAATAGAATATCAACCTTCATGGGTCCTTTTATGCCAAAGCTTATCCTTGTAGAAGAACATTAGTGGTACTATTTAATCCATAGCTGGGGGGATAAGGGGGGTTCATGTCTTTCCGTAGATTATCAGACTGAAATTGGACGTAATAATAAGACTGGAGTTCGAACTCGCTTACTTCGAGGACGTACTTAAAAGTGGTCAAATCTTGTTTCTCTCGAAGCTGTTGACCCTCAACCATCGTCCTCTTAAACCTTTAAAATAAAATGGATAGAGTTTACGCCACTGGAACTCAATCCTTCCGCTAAAAGTAATTATATTCTCGTAACTTTTGTTAAAAGAAAATTTTCGTAAAAAATTGGTATGGATATAATTATTTAGGGACGACACGATATTTGTTATAAAAGAAAGAAAGAGAGAAAAGGAGAAACTCAGAAAGAAAGAAAGAAAGAAAGAAAGAAAATGGAACTAAACTTTTTATTTTGTCATTCTTACTTACATATAAGAAAATCGTTTAAGTCTTAAAATGTGTAGGGGGTCGCTACTCCATTCCCTCCATTGCTCCACTTTACCCTTGATCCATACCTTATAATGCTGAGTGTTTGGCAAGAAGGCATCAAGTACCATTTTTGGAGTCTTTGGTATGATTCAACCAGGGATTAAACCCCGGTCTCCCGGGCCATTTGCGAACATTCTACCCACTAGGCCAATGGGCCGGTTAAAATAATGTAGAGCTACTATTTAACCCATAGCTTGGTTGATAAAGGAGAGTTCATAACTTTCTCAAGGATATTAGTCCGAAAGTGAACGTGATAGCACGACTGGAGTTTGTTGGAGGAGTGAATGAATTTTTGCTATTTAGAATAAGGTTTGATATTTATTGAATAAGGTTTATTATATTTATGCTTCCCCACAAGTTTCATGTTTTAGTTTAGAATTAAGGTAGAATAAGCACATGGATAAAACAAATGAATGAATAAAGCATATGAAACAAATAATGGTTGTAAAACAGCGCGGACAAAATGAACATTTAAAACAAGGCGACGAACAAAAACAAATTTATATTCTACAACAATTAAATCTTACATTGATACATAAAAAATATTAATAACTCTACTAACAAAATAATAGTGTGTATATATGTGTGAGCTCGTGTGTGTGTGTGTGTGTGTGTGTGTGTGTGTGTGTGTGTGTGTGTGTGTGTGTGTGTGTAACACAACTAAGCTACAAAAAGAATTGCAAGTTTAAAATGTCCTATTTTATGGTTAGAAACGGGCAGTTTCTCAGAGACGGGAAAGCGTCTCGTAGTCATTGTATATCAATGTCTGTGAGGCCCATTCATGGTGTTGCTTTTCTCTCCTGTTGATTCACGCTGAAGTGAGTGTGTTGCTGCTGCGAAGAAATTTGGTCAAAGAGGACAAGGGTGTTTGAAGACGACGTATTTATAGAAAATACGCGTCTTCTAGGTGGCTCAAAAACGCAGGACTTGAATTTACGCGCGAACCTAGTTTTAAACATGTCACGTGGTCCTCCTGGCCAATGGTTTCCCGAGACTGAATATTGAGCGTCCGCCATCTTTGTGGGAACAAGTGGCATACCGCCCAAAATAATTTATAGGAGTGTAAAGTCCTATAAGTTCGAACTCTCATACTTCGAGACCGCAATTCAGCATTTAAGCTCTTCACCTTCATGCATTATTTCTTTTTTCTTTCTTTCTTTACCGTCTTTCTTTATTTATTTCTTTCTTACAGTATTATTTTCAACTCATTTTCTTTGTGGTGGGTTTTGTGGACGGGGGTTTTAAAGCTTCCTTACATCCTATTTTCCCTCTTTCACACTTCTTTTTCTTTCCATTATTTTGAATGGAAATTTGTATAAAATAATAAGGCTGCGGCCATGAAGACGAAATATTTTTTAAAACAATCTTTCATAAAAACCAATAGTCTGTTAACAAGAGCCGGATCGCAGTTTCTCTAAGCTAAAACTCGTCAAAATTTAGACTCCGATAATTAAAATTAAAATGAAAAACGAGCAAAAGACGCTACTCTACATTGCCCAGAGTGAGTGAAAAGAGAAGTCTCCAACTTAAAACCAGATAATTAGATAACTTGGGCATAAATAAGCCGCAGGGACTTCACGTTTGAGTTGACGCTCGCGTAACATTTAGTAATTTTTTTTTTTGTTTTTCTTGTTCCCAAGCAGAACGTATTATTTCCCTGTTGCTTATGCCTAAAGTAAATGAAAAAAGTTCATTTCTTTCTTCATACTTTGCTTTTGTGGCCTGGGTAATGCAATTTTAAAATTTACTCATTTTCCGGAACATTCCAGTTAGATTTAGTGCTGATGCTGTTTGGGTTTTATGGCAAATCAACCTTTGCAGGTCATTTAACGCCAAATCTATTTTTATGAAAATTGTTCTATTTCAAACAATTCAGTTTAGGATAAGTATGCAGTTTAAATGTAAGCATAGTTTAATTGTGAAAAACATTTCTATTTCAAGCTATTCAGTTTAGTCAAGCTGTTCTAATTCAGTTTAGTATTAGTACAGATTTTGTTAAATGTTAAAACAGTCCTATATTAAACAAATATGTTTAGGGTAAGTACAGTTTCAATGTCAAAAATCTGTTCCATTTCAAATAATTCAGTTTAGCATAATAAGCATGCAGTTTAAATGTAAGTTCGGTTTAATTGTCAAAAATATTTCTATTTCAAGCTATTCAGTTTAGTCGAACAATTCAGTTTAGCATAAGTATGCCGTTAGTTCTATTTAAACCATAGATAGGACCCTTATCAAGTGCTAACACGCCGGACCAGAGTGGACCTGGGAGCAATGGCAATGAAGGGGTGCTCCGCATTCCCTAAAACTCCAGCGTCACTGGAACCTCACCATCAGATTGTTTAGTGTCATAACAGGACACTCATTGCGGGAGGGGTCTTAACCCTCTGCAGAGGTGTTGTCGGTGTATTCTACAGCCCCAGCCAACTGGGCAAAGATTTAGTGCTGAGTAGCTGATAGAGAATTTCTCAAAGTTTGTTTCTTTGCTACCTGAACTTTTGGGTGGGGGATAAATATTTAAAAAAGAGAATGCTATATTCTTCCTTTATTTCTATAACAGAAGAGTCCGTTACGTAATTCACTTTTCTGTTGATGTAGAATAACGAAAACAAGATAGAAGACGATATTTGGAGGACTGATAATTGATTGTGATAGACTTACTGTCGCAAATCTTGAAAAACTACTCACTTCTTAAAAAATATTATTGTATAACTTTACAAATCCATGTAAATTTTAATTCCTATATTGTTAAGTAAATATGAAAATGTGAAATTTTTTCTGTTTCTACATAGAAAATGATTTCACTTTTGAATTTCATTATTCAGGGCAGCAAAGCAAAATTTGAAGGGACTTATGATCATATTCTATATTTTTATAACACAAGCAATTAAGAAATAACGACTGCTATCCAAGAACGAAATTTATCTGATATGGTGTGATCACTGCTTATTCATTTTTGTTTAATGACATATCAACCTTCGTGGGGTATTCAATGCCAAAGTCATTTTTGTAGGAGAACAGCAGTGATATAATTTGTCATATTTGGGGTTTATACCTTTTCTAAGATTATCAGTTGGCAGCAGTCCAACACAACGCGGAAATACCATATTCAGCTTTATTATTGTTATACTCTATTTTCTTTCTTCCTTTTTTGCTTTTTTTACTTTACTTTCTGTCTTTCTTTATTTCTTTTTCTTTCAGTCTTTTCTTTTATTCTTTATTTCTTTTTCCTTTCTTTCGTTACCGTCTTTCTTTACTTTTTGGCTTTAAATTCTTTCTTTCATTCTTTTTTTCATTATTTCTTTCTTTTCTTTTTTTCTTTCTTCAACTTCGTTCCTTCTTTCTTTTTTTCATTTTTATCTATTTTTCTTAGTTTTTTTGCCTTCATTCGTTCTTTCTTTATTCCTTTCTTTCTTTTATCTTTATTTATTTCTTTTATTAATTTCTTTTTCTTTTCATCCTTTTTTTTTTCCTTTCTTTATTTCTGTACCGTCTTTCTTTATTTATTTCTTCATTTTTTCTTTCTTATTCTTTATTTCTTTCTTTTTCTTTCAATCTTTTTTTCTTCTTTTACATTCTTTAATCATTTCTATTCTCTCTTTCGTTTCTTTCTTTCTTCTTTCTTTACTCCCTTTATTTTCTTTCTTAACGTTCTTTCTTTATTTCTTTTTTCTTGCTTTTTTACCTTCTCTCTTTCTTTCATTACAATTGTTCTTCCTTTACTTTCGTTCTTTCTTTCACTCTTTATTTATTTATATTTTTTCTTTCTTTCTTTCTTTCTTTATTAATTTTCTTTCTTTCTTTATCTTCTTTCGTTCAATCTTTACGTTCATTCTTTCTTTGTTCTTTCTTTCTTCCTTTCTTCCTTTTTTTTTTCTGACTTTCTTTCTGTCTTATTACATTTACTTTATTTTTCTCTCTGACGGATTGTGTGTTCTTTTTCTTCCATTTCTCTCCTCTTAGTCAAAATGGAAAAGTCTATTATTATCAGTAAGAGTTTTCGGACTATTGTCTTCGTCTTTATTGTTTTTATCACAACGTTTCGGCCGCTGTATCCTCTGGTCTTCCTCAGGTATCCCCTGTTATCTGGGCATAGAAATGATTCAACCTGGGAAATCATTTTTAAAGTTTGACTGTTGATCAAACAAGGCGTTCAACAATAGTCTATTATTTATGTAAGGTGATAACAGAGCGTAAGAGTAAAACACATTTGTTCATATTTTATTCTATTGCCAATCTCAGCCAAATATCTACTTTTCGTAGCCTGTTACGATGATCATTAAATAAGTTTCCAGACTTTTTTCGTATAGGCACTTTTATTGATAGTACACACATGAAACTCTAGTTCCCTTCGAAGTAATCTCCTCCGGTTGCAATGCACTTGTTGTACCATTCCAACAACTTCTGGAAGGCCCCATGAAGGTCCTTTTGTGTGAGCGTATCAATGACCTTCGTCACAGCCTCTTTCATCTCCTCAATTATCTCATAACGACAGCCTCTGAGCTTAAGGAATAACCAAAAGTCACAGAGAGCAAGGTTTGGACTCTAGGGAGGACGAGGAACTGTCTTGATGCCCATCTTGGTCAAATAGTCTGTGACAAGGATAGTGTTGTGGACTGGTGCATTGACCTGGTGGAAATGCCACTGATCCAATTTGAAGAGTGCTGGCCACTTCCCTAGGAATCTCTTCCTGAACTCCCTTAAAACCCCAACATAGAAACCCTAACCCTAACCCTTTGGCCAATCAACTCCGGTTTATTGACTTCCTTACTCCTCCCACACCTCTCATCATCTCTCACAGACTCCCTGCCTTCCTTGAATTTCTTATGCCACTCAAAAACTGATGCTCGATTTATGCAAGATGCTTCAAAAGCAGTTTGAAGCATTCCATACGTTTCTGTGGCATTTTTCCAAGTTTAAAACAGAATTTTATTGCATATCGTTCTTCTAAAGTGTCCTCACGTCCAGATTACATTTTTGAAATTGACCAGCTGTGACAATCAGGCTTTAGTAGGGTGTATTCCAATTGCTGCTGTAGCTGTTCATTTGAACCTGAAATCATAAAAATTTGTCAGACATCTCATAATATGTATAGCAATAACATAGTGAATTTTCAAGAGTCTATAACAATTTTAAATGCCTGTACAAAAAAGTCTGGAAACTTATTGAAGGTTCCGCGTATATATATATATATATATATATATATCACATTATTCATATCGATCGCACTATCTAGCTTGTTACCTCAGTCTATTCTTATATATATATATATATATATATATAAAGGTAGGTCCACGAAGAGATTTGTATTTTTTTTAATTTATTTTTGTTCTTACATACGTGTTATATATGTGTATGTTTCCAGCTTGTTGCTTTCGTCAGAGAACATATACGGCACAAGGCATTGTTAATTGGGTACTCAATGAGACTTGAACTCACTTTTGTTCGCAGTTTGAATGTTTTTCCTTTGGTTACGGGTTTTATAAAGAAGTCTTCTTCTCGTTTTCTTAGAGTGTGTTTACCTTAGTCTGCTTTACCCGTCTTTGATATTTGATATGTTTTTGTCGTTATGTGTGTGTGTGTGTGTGTGTGGTTTTGGGTTTCACTAACAGTTATTTTTCTTCTAGTGTGTGAGTGTGTGTCTTGGAGATTTTTTGGTATGTGTGGCAGTGTGATTTTGAATTTACTGGTAAATTTTTTGCCAAACAGTTTTCGTCTGTGTACAAAAATACACATATTTATGTATGTTTATGTGTATGTATATATATATATATATATATATGTGTGTGTGTGTGTGTGTGTGTGTGTGTGTGTGTGTGTGTGTGTGTGTGTGTTTCCAGCTTGATGCTTTTGTCAGAGAATATGTCTGGCACAAGGTCTAGTTAATTACTTGTGGTTTTTTGTATATATATATATATATATACAAAAAAACATAAGTAATTAAAAACTATTGTATCGTACACACACACACATATGTGTGTGTGTGTGTGTGTGTGTGTGTGTGTGTGTGTGTGTGTGTGTGTGTGTGTTCCCATTTCTGTGCGTGTACGATTCATGTTTTATTCAACTTTGGTTTAAATGTATCTATAAAATCCCTTTCCTTTATTTGAAGTAGCGTGTAGTCGTTGGTTTGATAAATTGGTATTATTTCAAATTTACCTCGACTACATTGGTATAGGTTTTTCGAAACATTTAAATTTCTGTTTTCTTCTATTTTGATATTTCTCTTGTTTAGTCATCATCATCATCAAGTCGCGCCGCCAGCGCGGATATCCCTGACCGTCTCTCGCCATTTCTCCCTATCATTCATCGCCTCCGGCAGGTCTTCAGGGTTTAGTAATGTCCCTGTATTAAGTGCGTGTGTTGACCCAATATATATTTCTTTGCATTCGTTACATGCAATTATGTTTATTACATTTTTTAAGTTGCAGCTTAAGTTTTATTTATTTTGAATTTGGTTTCAGGGTTTTTAAAGGTATAAGATTTACCTTCTATAATTATATCACATATTTTGCATCGTTTATTATTGTATTTGGTAACTCCTAGCGTTTTTTATTCTTTCTTTGGACCTACAACAAACATTATATATATATATATATATATATGCATCTCTCTCAGTGTCTATTTATCATATAAGAATATAACAATGGAACTGTTTTTTGACATTGAAACATTACGAAGCAGAACTGTTTTGACATTTAACTGGGGGTAAACAAAAAATTATATTTATGCCAAACCGAATTGTTTCAAATAGAATTGTTTATATGTATAAAAAATGAATTTGGCATTTAATAACCTACACTAGGTTCTTCAGACTAGGTTCTTCAGCCTTGGTCAGGCAACTAGTCTAGGAGAAGGAAAACTCTGAATTCAAACCTGTTAAACTTCGCTTAAAAAATTGACCTTGTGTCATATCCTGCCCGAGCGGAGGGGTAGGTAAATATGATTTAATAACCTACACTGGTTGATATTCCATAAAACCAAACCTGTTGGCATTAAATGACCCACAGGGGTTGATATGCCGTTAAACAAAACTCAAACTCAAACTCAAACCAAACCTGTTCATATCTACCTAATCTATTTATTCATTTTTTTTTTTTTTTAGTTTTTTGTTGTTTTTGTTTTTTTGTTTTTTTATTTGCTTTGTTTTTCCCGTTAACTTTTCTTTTTACTCACTTTTCGTTCTTTCTCTCATTTCGCTGAAACAGAACATAAGCTTCTGATTTAAGACATTTCTCTCTCTCTCTCTCTCTCTCTCTCTCTCTCTCTCTCTCTCTCTCTCTTACCTACAACGAGTTCTTTTTTTTTTTTTTCTTTTCTTTCTCCCCACAATCAAAATAGAATAGTCCATTATTTACCTCCGGTGATTGACATGGCGTAACATTCGAACGGATCATTTATTCGTGTCGTCTACGACAATCATTTTGTAATTGAATCGATTGTGTGTAGTCATGCGGGGGTGGGGACTAATTTTCACATCCATGCAGATTACAACTTTGTCTTGGTTTTTTTCTTGGGGGGGAGTTCTAGTCAGGAAAATTAATTCCATGTTATCGCTATTATGGTGTTTTCATATGAGTGATATCTGGTGGCTCTGACTCGAGATCATGTTTTAGCAAGTCTCCTCAATTCCCAGCATTCTTCTCACTGTCCTGTCTGATTTTTTTTTATTACTGTTGTTATTTTTTTAAGAAGACGCTCTATTTTTCTAGATTTTTCAGCCCAAAAATTAGTGGTACGTGTTATACACGAGAATTATATAATCCACTTTTTTTGGTGGGGAGATGTTACATGCTTCATTATATTTGGGAAGGGATGACTAAAACTAAGTTATGTCTATATTCGAAAAAAACGTGTTTTACACCATTACAGAGCAATAAAAATTACGCCCTGGCATAATGGTTAGCACCGGACATTGGCATAATGTAATTTACAAAGCTTTTTGCTTCGATGTGGCACAAGGCCGAATGAATGGGGCGCCCAAAGAGACTCGAACTCACTCGTGTAGGTTAGCTAGTCTAGCTTGCTAACCGTTACACCACCAGAGGTGCCCACCGGACATTGGCATAATGGTTTAAGTGTTCGCCAATGGCCAGGTAGACCTAGGTTTAATCCCAGATCGAGTAATATCAAAGACTCAAAAAAATAGTACTTGATGCCACCTTGCTTAATACTCAGCACTATAAGGTACGGATCAAGTGTAAAGTGGGTCAATCCTGGGAAAAGAGTAACGCCCTTCCCTACACCTCGGTGCAGTAGTTATTGAAAAGGAAACCTTCGGGTCACTCTCGACTACAGTCACCAAATTCTTATTTTAGATTTCAATGAAATGTCTACTGGAATGTGTGTTTGTTTATAATTTTGTTTCTCCTAATGTGAGCTTATTTGCAGCCTAGTTGCATGTTTTTTGTTGTTGTTGTTGTTGTTGTTGTTTTTCTAAATACAGCATAGATTTTATCTCTTAAGTCATAATTTAAACTATTAATTCTTATTTCGAGTCCGTACGAACCAATAAAAAATGTTGAGTAAATGTTAGATTTAGCCGCTACAAATTCTAAAAGTCAGTGCGTATTATGATCGAGAATTTTTCCCAGAATTTATTCGTCCAAAGTTAGAGTTGCGTGCTATATATGAGTGCGTGTTATGCAAAAATAATTATCCTTTTATTCAAGATATTCATCTCAATATATAATTTAATATCTAGAAAATAAAAATAATAATTTATAATAATGAACAAATTAAAATATCGGAAAATCATATTTCTATGACATCATCAATGTCTAGGAATCTGTGAATTAATTATTTTGGGATAAATATGGAAAATAAAGGATGCTATGGTATTTCTTTCTTTCTTCCTCAGCTGAAGAGTCCATTACGTAGTGGATTGTTCAGGTGATTCTTAGGAAAAGAAAGAAAAAAAAATCACAAATGGATATGAATAGGCTGAAATAGATAGATAGATAGATAGATAGATAGATAGATAGATAGATGCTTTAAAATCATTGATAAGTAGCTTTTTAAAAATGACGTTTAATACCTACGCAAACTCCACAAAATTATCATTCATTAACAAATTGGACAAGAAATCTCTTTACACTCTCGTTAGTGTGTTGCTGTAATGGAAATTTCGCCATAAATTGCCATTTTCGGGCGTGCACACATACACACACACACAGAAAGATAGACACACACACACATACATACATACATACATACATGTATATTTAGTTATATGTAGAAATCGCAGTTTAGTAAATCCGACAAGACGTGAAAAAATAAGTTAACGAATATTCAGTTTGGTTTGGTTTTGTTTCTTTGTTTAATGGCACATCAACCCTTATAGGTTATTCAATGCCAAAGCTGTTCTCCAAGAAGAACAGTAGTGGTACTAATTAACCCATAGCTGGGAGGATTAGGAGGTCCTTACCTTTCCCAAGGGGAATATTATTTCGTCTTTTTTTCAAAGAGACTTCATGAAATGACAAGTAATTCTAAAGTTCGGCATAGGAAGAACTTACGCAAATATATATTCTATTCCATGTAAAGATTGTGACAAATATTACATCGGTGAAACTCAACGTAATCTAGAAAAAAAAAACGATTTACGAACACAAACGATCAATTAAATTAAATGACGACCGAAATGACTTTTGCTCCCACATGTTAGATCTCAAAAACACTTTCAATTTTTCCTAAGCCATTCTAATTAAACCTACACATTGCAAAAATTCCTGCAGATTTTTAGAATCTGTAGTCATTTCCATAAGCAACCACATTTCACAAATACCTGGATTTTACCAGATTTCATTTACCCAACTTGGCAGACACCATTTCACATGAGAATAATACTAAAATAGAAAATGGTTGGAAAAAAATTTATAACAAAAATTTTGACATTTTCCCCCACCACACTTCCAAACCTCTTGACGATTTTCATTTTTTTCATTTAGATATTATGTTTCTGTTGGTCAAGTCTTTGATGAAATTTGATACGCTTGACGATGGCTTTAGCCTCTCCTCTGTCTACTTAACCATGGCCCAGTTGTTGCAAAAATAAATCATAGTCACAGCCAATAACCCCTGCCGCCAATACTCTGATATATCACCATCTTTCCCTTTCTTTCTGTTTTATCTCTCCTTCTGATAACCCCTCCTCCTTTTTATTTTTATTTATTAGTTTCCTCCTTTGCTGAAAGATTCTTCCTTCTGATGAAGTCTTTTTGAAATAAAGACGAAATATCATTCTTAATCCGTTGCCAGTACTTCAGTTTATCCACTTTTTCACTTATTTTTCACACACACTAACACACACACACACACACACACACACACATATATATATATATATATATATATATAGGAAGATGGAAGTGAATTCGACGCTATGTAAATATACAAATACGAAAAGTCACGAGGTCTCCAGGGTGTTATTTTATTTATGTTTGTATTATTTGCCAACGTCAAATGTTCCGTTGTTTTGGGTTTTTTGGGGTTTTTTTTTTTACATTAATCCTTCCCAAGGGCTTTTAGATAAGTAATGTTGTATGTATTGAATTTTATTTAAATCAATTTGTTTCATTTTTTTAAATGATACGAAAAATTAGAAAGTTTTCTAATATTCTACTTCTGTTATTAGCGTTCTGTTTTAAAACCATGAAATGTAATTTGTGTTGGAATATTCAGATGATACAATGACACATTGATGAAGGTTTAATGTAAAAACTAAAATGTTTAACGTTGGCAAATAATTCATCTATAAATGAAATCCCCTTCTGAATACTTTGTGTTTTTTTCATACATGCATTTATATATATATATATATATATATATATATAAGTTGGCCGACCGTAGTCGAGGTCAACCCGAAGGTTCCCTTTTCAATACCTACTATACCGAGGTGTAGCGAAGGGCGTTACTCCTTTCCCTGGATTGCTCCACTTCATCTTGATCCGTACGTCATAATGCTGAGTGTTAAGCAATGAGGCATCAAGTACCATTTTTGTGTCTTTGGTAAAACTTGACCTGGAATTGAACCCCGGGCTCCCGGACAATTGGCGAATAATCTAACCATTATACCAATTTTGTCGTCTCACTTGTATTGAATCTAACTGCTACTAGCACCAGCTTTAAATACAAATTCCACGAGTACTGGTAATCTCCATCTTAGCTAAAATGTCATTTAACGTTCTAAGTAACCTTTCTACCTTCCCGTTACTTGGCAAACGATAAAAGGACGTTGTAACGTGATGAATGTCCATTTTCTCGAGAGTTTTTTTTTTTTTTCATCACGCTATTTAAATTCTCCGGTCTGTTATCCGTGACTATCTGCAGTGGAGTATCAAATCGCGGAAGTATTCCTTCCAATAACAAGTAACTAATAGACTCCGCCTTCTTATTTGGAACCGGGAAACATTCTGGCCATCCACTATATAAATCTATGAACATGACAACACACTGAATCCCTGTAAGCGTTTTTGTAAACGGGTCGAATACGTCCACGGCTATTTTCGCTAACAGGAAGGGTGGAGTGTCATACTCCTGCATTTTCGGTTGGTTTCTATTCATATTTCTATTCTAACACAGGATATAAGTAAAGTTGGCGACCGTAGTCGAGGGTGACCGGACGGCTCCCTTTTCACTAACTACTACACCGATGTGTTGGGGAGGACGCTACTGCTTTCCTTGGATTGCTCCACTTTACTCTTAATACCTACCTTATATTACTAAGTGTTAAGCAAGGAGATATCAAGTACCATTTTTAAAGTCTTTGGTATGACGCGACCTAAGATTAAACCCAGGTCTCCCTGGCCAATGGCGAACACTCTACCCACTAGGCCAATGAGCCGGTTATACTTTCACACAAAGTCTAGAACTTACCTGAATAAACACGGCTATAAATGTTTTTGCCCAATCGCTTGAGACGTTTTGTCCTCTCCCGTGTGACTATTATGGCCATTTTAGGGTACTAAGACTCTTAACCTTAAATGGGAGGGAATATATAATTGCACTATTGGTTCCTTGTTGGGTTGCACAACCTCATCCATCAGTACGTTTGTTTTTGTTTGTTTGTTGTTTTTTTTTTTTGTTCGAGCCTAGTGATCTTACCGCTTTTTAGTCTGGTCTTAAATTCTAAAATATCCCTATCTGATTTCTATTCCCGAATCATATCGACCTCTGGTAATGTTGGTCGTTCATAGCCTACTGATCTGGAATCATCTTCGAACCTTTTAGATACTCAATCCTACTTTCGTAACCTGCTATACTTAAAGCCCATAGGCTAAAGCCTTGGTCGAAAAACCTGAGAAGTGTTTTTTAAATGAATAAAATAATCATATTATTGTTTTATTTTGGGGTTAAATCATTTTTCTGATTTTTTTGTATTGTATATATGTTAATATAAGTAAAAGTAAAAGTAAAGTTGGCGACCATAGTCAAGGGTGACCTGAAGTCTCCCTTTTCGATAGCTACTACACCAAGGGGTTGGGGAGGGCGCTACTCCTTTCCCTGGATGGCTTCACTTTACCCTTGATCCGTACCTTAAAATGCTGAGTGTTAAGCAAGGAGGTATCAAGTACCATTTTTTGTGTTTTTGGTATGATTCGACCTGAACCCAGGTCTCCACGGCCATTGGCGAACACTCCAACCATTATGCCAAAGTCCGGTATCTATGTGAATATATATCATGCAAATCATATATATATATATATATATATATAATCATTTTAAATGTCATATTGATCTATATTCATTAGAGACTGATTTTCATAAAGCGGTTCAATTTCCATTGGTTTATCTAGTTATAATTTAAGTGAGATTTTACGGAATTATTTTCTCTGAAAAAAAAATTTGTCCAAAACAATAAATTGCTATTCTTCTCTTTTTCTACTTTGTTTTTTTATTGTTATAATTATTTTTCAGGGGCAGTGACAGTATTTGTTGGTGTCCTGTTACTTCTACCGTTGTTAATGAGTGCCATTGGTAAGAATTCTTATTGTTTGGTTTAATTATTACTTTCATTTTTGTTTAGCTTTCAAAACTCTTTCTCCAAATATATATATATATATATATATATCATTATCATATATATATATATATATATATATCATCAAGTCACTTTGGCAGCACCGAGTTTCATCGATCTCCATTGCTCCCGGCCGGTCTTCCCAACTACATCCAGTGTTTGCGCAGAGCTGATGTAAGTCTTTGTTTGTCGCCCAACACTAGCATGTCCATATGTAGGAGTCCATAAGGGGACGTCGCTTGTGAGTTTGTCCTTGCTTCTCTTGCAGTGTTTCGCACATTCTTACGTCTTACTCAAATGGTTTGTATGATGAGAGGTAAGTGATCGTACAGTTGCTGTTTTGTAGGGTGCTGCTTCCGGGATTTGTTCAAAATAGTACGTAGCTTTCTTGTGTAGTTCTAATCTAGCTTTTTTTTTATTTCATGTCTTTTGTTAGCGTCCATATAATGTATATATACAATAATACGGACACATCCACAACTTGGAAGTTCCATATATATATATATATATATATATATATATATAAAGGCACCGAATTCAAGAAATTCAATGAAAAATCATGCGAAGAACCTACTAAAAGGCGAATTCTTGGGTAAACCAAATTTATTCCATAAAAAATGCCGTTATATTGTAAATAAGCAATGTGCAAATTTTGATTATTTTAACAAGTAAAGGGAACGTAATGTTTGTTTTCTTGTGGTGAATTTTTAAACGTTTAATACATTTGTTTAAAGACTATTGGTGTATAATGATTTAATGTCGAGACTGGCGGCAGATATTTTTTTTTCCATATTCATGTTATTTATTTTTTGGAGCTAATCACCCGAGTTTTTTTTTTGACGTGCGAATTATTAATCGTACCTAAAAGAGATTACATTTTGTTTAAAGATTTTACGATAGTAAGTCTCGACATAAAATCTTTATGCACCAATATTCATCAAACAATTGTATTAAATGTTTAGAAATTCACCTCAAGAAAACAAAGATTTTATTATATTTACCTGTTAGAATAATTAGAATTTGCACATCATACCTGAAGCATTGCTTTTTTTTTAATATATCGGTATTTTTTATAAACAAAAAATTGGTTTACCCATTACCCAGTTTGGGACTGTTGAATACACTGGCTGCATCTCTGCAGAGGGATAAGACATCCCCCTACAACGAAAGTCCTGGATAGGACACTAAACCATCTGCTGGCGAAGTTCTAGCCCTGGAACTTGAGGGAATGCAGAGTACTCCTTCGTTGCCATTGCTCCCAGGTCCACTCTTACTCATAAACTGTGTGCAAACAAATGACTTATGTTAAATCAAATTCTAAGAAATTGAACTGTTTGACCATTTAATTTTGTGTAAACAAATGACTGATGTTTAATTGAATTGTTAGGAGCAATTATTAAAAATATTTAACTGTGAAAAAACAATCACAATACTAGTGTGCAAACAAATTAGTTCTGATTCATTTAAAAAATAAATTACCTACACATAATTCACTTAAAAATCATGCATACATATATATATATGTGTGTGTGTGTGTGTGTGTGTGTGTGTGTGTGTGTGTGTGAAACAAATAACTGATATTTATTGTTACTGATACATAGAAATACTTGAAACCATTTAACTGTATACAATCAAATAATTAATTGTAAATAGAAGTATTCTTATAAGATAGAAGTACTTAAAACTATTTGACTGTGTACAAAAATGTGCTCAAGCTCATTTAAAATGTTATCGACAAAACGTTTACAAATCATTTTATATGAACAGGATTACCTATGGTTTCGCTTTTAGGGTTCGATTTCGGTTTCTTTGTTCAATGGCATATCAACCTTTGTAGGTTATTTAATGCCAAAGCCATTCTCCTAGAAGAACAGTAGTGGTACTATTTAACCCATAACTGGGAGGATAAGGAGGTTCAATACCTTTCCCAAGGGCTTACTACGATCCCGCGGTCCATCGCTTTAACCATTACACCACGAGGACACCCCTTCATATATATATATGTGCGTGTGTGTGTGTATATATATGTATATATATAATTTGGCATTAAATAACCAACAATGGTTGGTATGCCACAAAACCCAACCCAACTAAACCAAACTAGGTTTACACATGGTTTCCCCTTTAATTGGGTCCTCATATATATATATATATATATATATATATATATATATATATATATATATGTGTGTGTGTGTGTGTGTGTGTGTACCTGATGATCGACTTCAGTCGTGAAACTGACATCTGTGGTAGACACATGTGATGGCTGTGATTTTAATGATTTTAGATTTTAATAATCAGAGTGCACCGCGCAGTAATGGCAATGAAGGAGTACTCCACATTCCTTAAAGCTCCGGGAGCCTCACCATTAGAGGGTTTAGTGCCATATCCAAGACACTTGTAGAGGGGGCCTTACCTCTCTGCAGAGAAACAGTCGGTCATTTCTAACAGCCCTAGCCGACAGGGTTGGATTTATATATATATATTTATATATATATATATATAGGCAGCATTTCTTCGTTAATGCAAATTTCATTAAACATAATAGACACCTTATGTCTACATGTTTTCCTCTGGATCCGTTCGAATTCCCGTATTACTTTTATCGTATTCGGGGGGAATTGATTTATGTATTGTCCATAGTTGTATGTATCCCTAGTACTTTCTGCCCGACTTTGGGCCATCATCAGGGGAGGATTTATTACGAAAGTGATGTAACTTTTGTTTTAGCATATTACTACTGTGTAAGGGCGTCTTTGCCGTTGAAAATTATGGCGTTTGCTTTTAAATGTAATTCTATAATTAGTGCCAGTAGCTAAAGACATTTAAGTACATTAGCACTGGTTCGAAAATTAATTCTATATATATATATATATATATATATATATAGTTCCTTTTTTTTTTTTTTTTTTTTTCAGTTTTTATTTCTGGGATTTTGGGGAGTGTTTGAGGGGTTTTAGGTATTTTTTTACCATTACCATAGCGGATATGAAGAGTGTTTCAAAAAACTGTTAACATGTTAATATTTCAATCAGAGTTCCTTTATGATATTATGATTCTAAAGTCTCCACCTGTTCACCTTCTCTGTCAACAGATTATTGGAATTTTTCCCAGATGGTTACATTAACGTCAGTTCTGCTTTTTTAATAGAGATACTCTTATAGAAATATTACCATTTTTAATCATCTGTGGTTGTGCGTTGATAGGGATGGTGAACATGTGGATACTGTTTGTAATTATATCATAAAGACATGCTTACAAGAATGTCTATAGTTTTCATTCAGCCTGTATTATTAGGTATTATTTATTGCCAAACGTTGTAACTAAAAATAAAAGAAATGAATATACTCAACTGATGTACTTATTTTAGGAAAAGCTAGATGGAAACTACTTAATGATGTTTCGTACTGTTTTGAACAAATCAGAAAGCAACACGCCACGAACTAGCTGCTATACGATCACCTACCTTCTATCTCACAATGTTATGTTCCGCCCTCTGGTCAAACAAACGACAACACGGAATTTGTATATAACAATATATATTTATTTTCTCGACGGACGCTTGTGTGAAGTAGGAGCAGTCAGGAGAGGAATTAGGATCATTCGTCGATGAGGCTTGAACTTTTCGATGTCAGGAGACGATGGCCGAGACAACGCACACTGCGTGACGACGAGAGAGGTTTCGTGAACAGCGGGATCCTTTTTTCTCTAACTTCTTCTGTTCAATTCGTTGGCCTTATATTACCTTCAAACTCCCACGCAGAGATAAAGACATGCCTCTATGCCTCTGCAATTTTTCCGATCTCAGGCGATTGGGATGTGTTACTTCCGCTCATTTGGAATGGCCTGTGTGATCGTCGTCGAGCGGAAATAACTGTCATGCAGTTCACAGGTCACTCTCTTCCGGGGCATAATTGAAGTGGGACCTTCACCTTGTCCCATATTATCAGCCGAGCACACCTGCGCGCTTTCTTTCGATTATTGGCCATTGGGATGTGTCACATCCGCTATCTTCGGAAATTCAGGTGTGATCATCATCGAGCGGAAATAACTACCATGCAGTTCATAGGTCAATCTCTTCCGGCGCATCACTTTTTTTACGGCACAGTGAGAATTTTTACCTTGTCTCATATTGTGAGCCAAGCTGTATTTTACAACAAACTATCCAAATAAGACGGACAAGACATGCTGGCCACTGCTGGGAAAACAGAGACGAAGGCATTTGACAATCTACTGTGGACTCTTTCACGTGGACACATTTTTGTTGACCGACCAACAAAAACTTATATTTTTCAGCTCTATGCGGACATTGGATGCTGTTTAGAAGACCTTCCCAGAGATAGTAACAGATGACAAGAAAGAGTCACAGGAATCTGTGCTATGACTTGATGATAATGATGATGATGACATATTCGTAAAATTTTTCGGGGGTTTCAACCGTACTTATGTGTTCATATGTGCCACACATTGAATAGCAAAAATGATGTTTTAAAAAAACGAGAACTTTTGAATTTTCTATTTGACAATTCAAATCTGTTCTTTCTTTTTCACCTCTACCCACCCCCTTAACTTTCTTTTGCCTACCCTCATTCTCCTCCTTCCTCTCTAACTTTTTTCTCTACACCAACATATTTAAAGACGTTTCTGTCTCTCTCTTCCGACCCCACTGAGACTTTGTTAAGTCATTCAGTTTCACAAAAGCAACCGACACACACGAACGATAGGTACGTAATACCAAACAAGCTTATCTATAACTTAAGTTTGGCTTGAATCAAGCTTCAGGTTGCTAACAGTATCTGATGGTCTTTTTTATTGCCCATCCCTCTAAGTGATCTAGCAGGCATCGGTACTTGAAGTATGATATCACCGTGGGTCAAGCGTATTAAGCTGGAGATAATAGCCTTATTATTCGCCACCCAGTGAGATTTGAACTCACTAATAATAGTCTGAGAGAAGAGCTCACTAAGCTTTCTACCACTGTAATATTTGATTAAATATCTGACCACTGTCAATCGCTTTGGTCTCGATATCCAAAAGAATTCCATTGTAAAATCATTTCCAGTTCAATTCTATAGCAAAATAATTTCCAGTGAATTTCTACGGTAAAATGATTTGCACTGCAATTCTATGATAGAATCACTTACAGCAAAATAATTTCCTGTGTATATCTCTACTCAAATAATTTGCAATACTCTTCTATCGTAAAATAATTTGCAATTAATTTCTATAATAAAATAATTTGCCGTGCAATTCTGTTGTAGCATTATTTTCAATGTATTTCTATAGTAAAATAATTTGCATTTAATTTCTATAGTAAAATAGTTTGCAATTAATTTCTACAGTAAGATAATTTGCAATTAATTTCCATCGTAGAATAATTTACCGTGCAAATCTATAGTTAGGTTATTTACATTGCTCTTTTATTGTAAAATAATTTACCTCGAAATTCTAACATAAAATGATTTAAAGTGCACTTCTATAGTAAAACAATTTGCAGTTGTAGTCTATGTAAAATAATTTGCCATTCTACATTGAAATTGTTGACACGTCTTTAATGAAACACTAAAACAGACAAAAACTCATTACTAGGGAGGAAATTCGCAAAATTTACAGTGATTTGCAAATGAGCTAACTTACCACTACCTCTAAGCAAAACGTCAAATCTGCTTAAAACCAAGATATTTAGGGCGCTCAGTGATAATCAAATACACTATGGTAGTAATCGTCTGGGAGACTAGCTTGCCTACTATTGATTGCTAGTGAAAGATTTGCAGTTAACCCTGGTGTTGTCCTCTAACCTTACTTCACTTGAAATTACTCCATAAAATTTAATTAGAACATTTTCCGAAACGTCTAGACTGATTTTAAATAAGTTAGATTTCTAATCTGTACAGAAGTCAAATCTTTCAAGCCTCAAAATCGAGAAATATATTCGTCCCTGCCTTTTGTTTTTCTTGAAATTTTCTCAACAAATTTGTTGGGTTTTTTTTTAATATAAGTGTACAATATACCCGAAGTATATTCATACCCACAAACAATATTTTATAAAATGCTAATTTTCTTCAAAAGCAAAAGTACCAGGGTTTTATTGTTTCTAGTGGAAAATCATATAATCAAAAGGGATATTATTCATATTTACCAACCCCTCCGCTCGGGCAGGGTATGACACAAGGTCAATTTTAAGCGGAGTTTAGCAGGTTTGAATTCAGAGTATGCATGTGTATATATGTGTATATTCATATTGGTGTACCATAGCAGTACAAAGCCATCTTGTAGAAGGACAGTAGTGGTACTATTTAAACCATAGCTGGGACGATAAGGGTCTTTATACCTTTCCCAAAGGTATTTGTCCGAAAGTAAACGTAATAGCGCGACTGGAGTTCGAACTCGCTTACTACGATTTCGCCGTTCATTGCTTTAACCATTACACCACGAGGACACCCCTTATCTGATTTGGGTTGGCGCAACGGTTATAGGCGTTGGCTCCCTAAGCTTCTAAAGAGACAATCAGCTGGAGGTTGTAGGTTCAATCCTGACTGCATGCGAGTAACAAGACAGGAATACTTAACCATATTTACCAACCCCTCCGCTCGGGTAGGATGTGACACAAGGTCAATTTTAAGCGGAGTTTAACAGGTTTGAATTCTGAGTTTTCCTTCTCCTAGACTAGTTGCCTCATCAAGGCTGAAGAACCCAGTCTGTTCTACTATTTACCCATAGCTGAAGGGAGAATAATTGGATTCATACCTTTCCCAAGGGTATTAGTGCTATGTGAAATGCAATTAGCCTGGTCCAGGATTTGAACTCGTGTCACCGTGTCCATTTCCTACAACGATAACCATTACACCACAGGCACCTCCAAAAGGGATATTATTAGGTATTACTGTGTCACCCATAAATAAGTAGACTCTTACCTATATCTTATAAAATGTTTATTTTCTTCTAATGCAAAGATACCTGGATTTTATTATTTCAAGTGGAACATTATACAACCAAAACCGATATTATTAGATATAATATCACCTTTGAATAATTACACCCACTTACAAAATTTTATAAAAAGTTAATTTTCTTCTGGAGAGAAGTGCTGTAACAGTAGTAACCCTACAATCACTGGTTTATAGACTGCAAAGAAAGACTGGAGAAAAGAATTGAGTTAGAGTTTACTCGCATGAGTTACGTGGATTAACAATACATTATTGACACATACAATAAGAAGTTCAGTAAGTCATATGTGTGACCACTCTTGCTCTGCTATGCCGATATTGTACCACTCGCTCTTCCATTCGAAACCGACGAATGAGTCCATGTTCATAAAACACAGGGTGAGGTGCCCGTGGTGTAATTGTTATCGTCGTAGGAAATGAACACGGCGACACGAGCTCAAATCCTGGACGAGACTGATTGCATTTCACATAGCACTAATACCCTTGGGAAAGGTATGAATCCAATTATTCTCCCTCCAACTATGGGTAAATAGTAGGACAGACTAGGTTCTTCAGCCTTGGTGAGGCAACTAGTCTAGGAGAAGGAAAACTCTGAATTCAAACCTGTTAAACTCCGCTTAAAAATTGGCCTTGTGTCATATCCTGTCCGAGCGGAGGGTTGGTAAATAGGATAAAACACAGGGTGAGAGATAGAGAGTCGACCAGTATTTGTACACAACATAAAGATACAAGGATTTAAGTATTACTGATTGATTGATTGATTGGTTTTAATGGCATGTCAACCCGTCAAGGATTATCTTATGCCTTGAGGTTAGAGAATCGCGTTCATTGTACATGCACATTTATATTTTTATGTGTAGGTGTTTCTTAAGAGTTTTTTGTGGTTTTATTTTTTATTCTTTCACTTTTTTACATACGGTCTTATCGAATACAAATATTTAAACAGATCTATTTAATCTATAGGTGAGACCTTAACAGATGCTACCACTCCCGGTCAGAGTTGATCCTCAATTCTGGATTCAGGTTTAGTGCCATGCCCAGGATACCCATTATTTCTTTAAAAGTTGACTTACTTTTCAACGAGGAGTACAGTCAGTCTATCCAACAGGGGTGCATTATTTCTGGTGGAACATTATACAATCAAAGCAGATGATATAATTAGTTCAGTATCGTTTATGAATAGTTAAACCCCTAATAATGCCTTATAAAATGTTAATCTTTTAAACCAAAGATACCAAGGTTTCCCAGGGTAATATCATACCATCAAAATGGACATTATTAGTTATTATTTCTAAACAAACTTTACAAGCTTTGAACTTTGTGACCAAAAACAAATGTGCCTCAATATATATAATGCGCACGCCTCCAGTTATATAGTACTACTACTTTTCTTCTCCTAGGATGACTTTGGCATTAGATAACCCACGAAGGTTGATATGCAACTAAAGAAAGAATGATTTACAAAAAAAAAAAGACACATCTTTCCTCCATTGACGAAGAAAATCACTGCACGTTACATCCGAAATAAAATGTGAGAGGGTCACTGTAACATTACGTTTATCTGTTGACACTAAGATCAAGCGAAAACCTCTTCGTCTTCTCAAACTTTACTTAAGCCAACTTCGAGACCCCCACAAATTGCCCGAACTATTTCTTACGTTTATTCATCCAAACATCCTTTTTGCTCATTTGTACATTTTCTTTTTCTTCTTCATCGTTTTTATTTCTTCCTCGTCTTCTTTCACTTCGTCTTCTTTTTCTTTTTCTTCTTTTTTCTTCATTTTCATCTTCTCTATCTTTTAAGTCTTTGTCGTTTTCTTCTTCGCCTTCGCCCTCGTTTTTTTTCTTTCTTTCTTTCTTTTCCACGATTTTCATCTTCATTTTCTTTTTCGTCTTTTTCTCCGTCATCGTTTTCTTTGTGTTCATCTTCTTGTTTCTTCTCTTTTGTTTTTCATCATCTTCGTTTCAATTTTTTCTTCTTGCTCTTCTTTTTCTTTCTTTCTTTCTTTCTTTCTGCTTCTTGTACGTATTCTTATTAACATCCTATGCATTTTCTTTACGTTCCCTAAATTAAACTCTCTCTCTCTCTCTCTCTCTCTCTCTCTCTCTCTCTCTCTCTCTCTTTCTCTCTCTCTCTCTCTCTCGGTCGCTTGCTCGCTTGCTATCTCTCTCTTTCTCTCTCTCTCTCTTTCTTTCTCTCTCTCTCTCTCTCTCTCTTGCAGGTGTTAAATACCTCGACGAATGCCCAAAGGAACCGAAAGTCCCTATCTACCTCCTGGTTGGTGGTTCATTCGGGGTTCTCAAATTGATCTTAGTCCTATGGCGCCAGGTGAAATATCATCGCTACGAATACGACGACCACTTCACCGATCCGGGCACCCTCTTCTCGGCCTCGCACGTGACGCACTGGGCACTCAGCCTATTCCTCGCCATCTGGTTCGCGTTCGGCAATTACTGGCTCTACACAATCTGGAAACCTCACTTCAACGCCCCACTGCACGAACCACGCAACTGGTGCTCAGAGACTGTTTTCCGTTTCACCTTTTGGCAACTGGTCACGTGTCACGTCCTTGTCGGATGCTTCCTCCTCTTCACCTTCATACTCCTCATTTCCTACAGATGTTACAAAATTTGCAAGATGGAGAAAAATTAATGCAAATAACATTGACAATAATTTTAAAAAACTAATTTTTCTAAAAAATTTAATTAAAATTAAATAAATGGAATGGAGGTTTAAGAAAAAAAAGAAAAGAAAAAGAAAAACGAAACGAAACAGAAAAAAAAAGGTTTCGAATGATGTCATACTGTGAAAAAGATAACCCATTATTTCTAATAACACGCTTTCTTCTTTTTATATACACATACACAAAGGCGGATATATATATATATATATATATATATATATATATATATATATATATATCATGTTTTTAATATTTTTTGGATTTTTATTATATATCTTGAAGTCCATTATTTGAAGTTTCATATATAGCATAAAATGTCAGACAGAAATTATGCAGTCTTCATGAAACTTCAAGTAACGGATTTCAAGAATATATATGTGTGTGTGTGTGTGTGTGTGTATGTGTGTGTGTGTGTACGCGTGTATGTGTCTGTGTAAGTGTGTATGTATATGTGTGTACCTGCGTGTGTGTGTGTGTGTGTGTGCGTGTGTGTGTGTGTGTGTGTGTCTAAAAGACAAAGAATAGACGACAAACTGCACATAAGTAATAATCTTAAAACGTTGATATTGAAGCATCAGAGAAGGAGCAATGAGCAAAACTTCGCTTCATTTTTTTTTTTCTATTTTCTATGTTATACTGCCTATGTATGCTCTCTCTCACATATCGAGCACTCTTTTTATTGATACTGCAATTATTAAACACAGAACGTATATATACATATATATTTATATACATAGCATTGAAATATTAAAATTATGTTTTAAAAACAATTCTAAAAACGAATCCTCTAAAAGTATGCATAAACCCGTCGTGCGACTATCAGTTTCACGAACCTAACGATCAATACAAATCGAGAAACTGATAATTACGTCTGAGGTTTGTTTGTGTTTGCTTTTTGGCTCGTTTGTAAAATCGTTTTTAAAATTTGACTTTAAATTTTTAATACCAAATAAAAAAGATTGCAGGACTACTTTAAGTTAGCATATATGAATATATGTGTGTGCGTGTTTGTTTAAGAATTATATATGTGTGTATTTTAATATCCAATATATATATATATATATATATATATATAAGACTGATCTTCGCCTTTGTCAGTGCACTTAATTCATGCTTCTCCATTAATTACATATATCTGATTTTAAACGGTGAGAATTCCAGGTCAAAATTCCGCTCTTAATTTTATCAGATTAATGCCTTACTTTTGTTGCTTTTTTATCGCAAGTTAATTTTACAGCAAGTTTAAATTTGTTTGACCTTTTGGGGGGTGGGGAGGGGGGCAAACAATTATATGTTTGTGAACAATATGGCTTCAACTAACTGTTCTTATAACAAATTTGCACACGGTTATATGGTTTCAGGTATTCCTATCCAATACTAACAATCTTTATACAGATCAATTCAACCCCAAAATGGGACCCTATCAAGTATTACCACTCCAGCTTAGAGTTGACCTGGGAGTAATGTCAACGGAAGAATGACTCCACAATCCCTAGAATTCCAGAACTGGAAACTCGTGAGTGGATGCAGTTTACTGTCGTGCTCAAAACAGCCTTTTGAAAGGACTTTAAAGTCTTACCTTTCTGCATGAGAGGCATTCGGAACATTCTAGGAACTGCTGTCATAACATTGAAGTGAGATTTGTTCTCTGTAATTCTGTAAATTTCAAAATTAGCGTTCGAGGAATGAGGAATTCCGTTATTTGGAAATAACATAATGATATCTAATACAATGCATTATCTTATGACTCAATTCTGAGATCAGGATGTATAACGGATACATTTATATATATAAATGTGTGTGTGTGTGTGTGTGTTTGTGTGTGTGTGTGTGTGTGTGTGTGTGCATATTGCTTTGTCAATGGTCGTGTTAAGACAGCTACTCTTCCGAAGTCCATCAAGAGAAAATTAATGTTCAATGTAGTCAAAAGTCATGTTTCTCCTATTTGATAACAAAGGAGCATCCGCCTGTCCTAACACTCAAAACTCTCAGATTGATGATATCGTTTTATGGGCGTTTTCTTTGACATTTTCATTAGTGGTTGATTGTGGATACATATACATATACACACATATATATGTATATATATATATACATATACATGCATTTATGTACATGTATATATATATGTATATATATGCATATATATGTATATACATATATATTTATATGTATATATAGACACACACGCATATATATATATATATATATATATACTATCCCTGAAACACACACACACACACACACACACATATATATATATATATATATATATATATATATATATATATATACTTCAAGGATA
>OY757932.1:46583447-46638447 GCA_963585895.1 Sepioteuthis lessoniana | reverse complement strand
TAAAGAGCGTTGTCCAGGATTTGAACTCACATCGCCATGTCAATTTCCAACGATTGTAACACCACGTGTGTGTGTGTTGGCTGCCGCCATTTATTAATACAGGTTTGATTAAGATAAGTTTACAGAGAATACTTTGCCTTTTTTTTGATTAAAAAAAACGCTTGGTAAATATTTATTCATTGTATCCAGACAGGTGTTATCTTGGATGTCAAGAGTTACATTCGGAGAAAAAAAAAGTATTCCTTATTTTTTTCTCTTTAATCAAATGCGAATTGGTTAATTATGTTAATTTTCTATCTTAGCTAGTTTTTTGTTTTTTTGTTTTTTTGTTTGTTTTTTTTTTTTCCTTTTCGAACATTAACTGAACAAACAGTATCTGTTCTTTTCTGTATTTTATTTGACATGTTTAGTTCTTCGTATTTCTGTTAGTTGGATTATTTCCCTTGTTTGGTACCTCACGTAGCGTAATGGTTAGCAAGCTAATTTCGCCGACCATTATTAGAGATTTCGATTCTCACTTGGTGCACTATACATCTAACCTTGAACCACAAAGCTTAGAGAATAACTATTTTATCGCTTTGCTTTGTGTGTGTTTTGTTTTGTTTTTGTTTTCTTTTTGTTTTTTGTTTTTTGGAGGGGAGAGTATTTGGGGTTAGGCAGTCTTTTTTTTTTAATATTTTTATGTCGTTTCTGTAAAATCCGACATAAGTGGAAGAAGGCCGAAACGTTATTTAAAAATTATACAAAGAAAAACAATCAAATAAACAATGAAAAAAATAATAATATCTAATATTTTTTCTTTTCTCGCAATATGACATCGTTCAAACTTTGTTAATGTCTCTTCAATATAGATCGATTCTTCCATCGATCAATTCGCTTTTTTTTTCGATCGATTCGTGACGTGAGTTTAAACTTTCTCGACAAACAAAAGAGTGAAAAAAGTTAACAAAATTTAAAGAATAAAAAAAATAAATAAATGAAGAAATGAAGAAAGAAAAATCTAACTCGTATCCAATAAATATTATTTCATGTCAACTTGAATTTTGAAGCATAAAAATGGAGCTTAGTCATCGTGCCAGGTGACAACAAGGCCATTCACTGGTTTTTCTGATCATTCATTGCAATCATTTCATTCATTTTTTTGTTTGTTTGTTCGTTTGTTTGTTTGTGTTTGTTTGTTTGTTTGTATGGTTGTTTGTCTTTTTCTTTTTCGTTTGTTTGTTTGTTTGTTTTGGGTTTTTTTCTTTGCTGAATTGAAATAAAATCAAAGGTTATGTGAAGTTATTACTCAAGTGCTCAAAACTAACGAGTGCTTGCTATTTCTAAGTTGCCTTGCTTTGTACGAGTCGAGTTCTCCAATTGGCTCGACGGATTTCGAAAGCTGGTTTCCAAGGCTGAAAAGCTATCTGCACTTAGGAGATTGACGCAGCACAGTCTTCCTATTCATGTTATTCTCACCACCAGAACTGCTTTATTATAGTAAATATCAGAATGAACCGAACTTCTGCTTAATTTGCTTTCGAACTTGGGTAAAAAAAAAAAAAGAAAAAAATGTTTAAATGCCGAATTTTCGACGCTGGTTTTCAAAGCAGGTTGGCATAATTACTGATAGAAAACGGGCCAGTCGCTAGTGAAATGTATCCTTCACTCGACGCTCCAATAAAGCAGCCTTATGCCAAACCAAGCTGACTATGAACCTTAGAGTGTGAGCATGAATCGGTGCATCGTCTTTCCTCATTATAAAAAGCTTCAGTCACAAGTGTTGCTTGATTGGTTTGGTTTGGTTTGGTTTTATGGTATATCAACCCTTCGAGGTTATTTAATGCTAAATCCTCTTTATATCAAATATATATGATTTGTAAACACATTATGAAGATAACATTCTTTAAACGTGTCTGAGCTCATTTTTTGGACTTAGTTGAATAGTTTTATTTATCTAATACAAATAATTCTATTTACTATTAATTATTTATTTGCACTCAGTTATATGTTTTCAAGTATTGCTTTTTTTAACACTAACAATTCAATTAAACATCAGTCATTTGTTTACTCGCAATTAAATGATCAAATAGTTCTATTTCGAATAAGTCTATTTAATTCAAGTCATTTGTTTGCATACAGTTTAAATTTCAAATAGTTCTGTTTGTTCTATTGTTAAGAACCTATCAGGTGCTGCTGATCCGAACCTGAGTAGACGTAGGAACAATGACAATGAAGGAATACTTCGCATTTCCTCAAGTATTACTGAAGTATCACTATCGGATTGTTTAGTGTCTTATCCAGGACACTCGTTGTTGGGGGTCTTACTCCTCTACAGAGATGATGTAGGTATATTCTACAGCCCCAACCGACTGGACTGAGTATTGCTTAATATCATGGGATTGTTATCAAAACCAAACGATGTCATGTGATGGCCATATTTGAATTCTCGTTTATTCTACTAGAACCAGAGATCGTTATTCAGGCATATTTCGAATGCTGATTTTTAAGGCAAGCAAGCTTTCTATAATAAGAAAATTATTGCAGTGCAATCTTCTTTTCCATATACCTCCGATTTAGCCTTGTGCTGTAACTATTCTAAGCTTAGCAAAGATACTTACACGGTTCTCCCTCAATCCAATTCGCTAATGTAATAATAATAATAATAATAATCCTGGCCAGAAGACCAGACTTAATAATAATCAACAAAAAAAAGAGAACTTTCAAAATAGTCGACTTTGCAGTCCCGGCTGACCACAGAATAAAACTGAAAGAATGTGAAAAGAAGGATAAGTACCTCGACCTTGCTAGGGAATTGAAAAAAACTGTGGAACATGCAGGTGACAATTATACCAATTGTAATTGGTGCGTTTGGAACAGTAACTAAAGGATTACAAAAGGGACTAGAGGACTTGGAAGTTGGCGGACGAGTGGAGACCATCCAAACGACAGCATTGTTGAGAACGGACAGAATACTAAGAAGAATCCTGGAGACTTGAGGAGACTTGCTGTCACTTAGACTCCAGTGAAAAACCATCGGCTAACGTTGATGTGAAAAGCTCTAATGAGTGAATAATAATAACATGCAGGTGACAATTATACCAATTGTAATTGGTGCGTTTGGAACAGTAACTAAAGGATTACTAAAGGGACTGGAAGACTTGAAAGTTGGCGGACGAATGGAGACCAACGGCCAGAATCCTGAGAAGAGTCTTGGAGACTTGAGGAGACTTGCTGTCACTCAGACTCCAGTGAAAGACTATCAGCTAACGCTGATGTGAAAAACTCTAATGAGTAATTAATATTAATAATAATAATAGTAATAATCTCGGTCAGTCGGCTAGACTTTGTGATAGTTAACAAAAAAAGAGAACCTACCGAATGGTGGACTTTGCCGCCCTGGCAAACCACAGAGTAAAATTGAAAGAAAGCGCAAAGAGAGATGAATATCTAAACCTTTCTAGAGAATTAAAAAAAAACTATGGAACATGAACGTAACGATGAAAAACTATCATTTAAGGCTGGTGTGAAAAACTCTCAAAGGAGTAAAATAATAATAGAATAAGCTCCTGGTGAGACTCGAACTCACGCCTCCTTCAGCCTCGAGAAAACCAGTTGCTTTAACATTAAGCTACAAGAGCCATTCGTATTGTAGAAACCTAAATCCCACCAATGAAGGAATCCTTTTAGATTCTCTATGTGTTGGCCCAATGCTATGGAGCATCGAATACCCACCCGACTGTATCCTCTTCAGAAGAGCTAAGCACCCTCCAAAAAAGTATGACACTAAACTGTGTCTCCAATTCTAGAGCTCTACGATTGTGGAATCACTCTTTCGTTGCCATCACTCCCAGATCAATTCTGAGCCGGAGAAGTACCTGTTATTGTCTCATCTGTGGGTCAAATTGATCTGTTTTGAGATAATGAAGTGCTTTAAATACTTGAAAATTTAAAAAATTACTTTGGTATTACATTATTCATCAACGATTCACATGCCATAAAAAGCAACCAACAAACCAACCAACAAACTAACTTGTAGTGCTAATCGCATATATAATTTTATTTCTATTTTATTTTCGCGATAAAGCAGTCAATCGTCAGCGTTCTTTATTTGGAAAGTTGTTTGTTTTTTATTTTGTGGGAGTGAAGTTTACCTTTTGATTTTTACTTCCTGTCTCGCTGTTAAAATATTCATTTATTTCAAAATGGCGTTTAATAGCAGATTCATTCGTAAAAAGATCACTTTTTCGCCTCCGTCTCGTCAGAGAAATTGCCGTAATAAAAACAACAATAAAAATGTAGAAAGTCAACCGTAATAAATTAAAAAAAGAAAAAGAAAAACTTCAAGAGGAGGGGAAGAAAAAAGCTGTGCCCCTTCATCATAAATTTTTTTCTAATTTGCAAATTCAAATGCAAGTGTGATATTTGTTATATCAAAAGTACCATATTGTGATTTGAAAATAAAATTAAGCAGTACGTGCCCTCTACCATCTAATCACATGATTAAACAGAGCCTGCCTTCACGACCAATTAGAACCCTAGTTCTGCCATAACCCAACACCTATTGGCTATCCCGTATTGTGCTTAGTCATATAAAATTAGTATGTTCTCAATCTTCGATCGCGTAAACACCAGATTCCTGCTAGCTGTACTTCTGTTGCTCAAAATAGTGCCATAAAAGGACATTACTCGGGATAGTTCCCATCATAAATAACGGAACTACAATGATTAGAAGGTATGCTTGATGTAACGGCTATCGTCGTTGGAAATGGTATTCGACAATTCGGTTTCAAGTCTGAACGAGGCTGTTGGCGTTTCGATTTGTGCAAATAGCCTTGAGAAAGGCATGAATCCATCTTTTCTTCTCCACCACTAATACCACCACCAGCTATTGGTAAATAGTAATGCAGACTTGACTCTTTTGCCCTTATTGCAGCAACCGGTCTCGGAGAAGGAAAATTCTGAATTCAAACCAGCTGTACTCCGGTTAAAAATTGACCATGTGTCATATCCTGCCTGTAGTGGAGGGTTTGGTTAAATACATACAACTAAGCTTTGCTGGAGTACTCCTCGTGGTGTAATGGTTAAATCGCTGCACTGTGGAATCTTAGTAAGCGAGTTCGAATTTCAGTCGCACTATTACGTTCACTTTCGGACAAACACCCTGGGGAAAGGCATGAACCGGCTTATCCTCCCAGCTATGGGTTAAATAGTACCTGCCTGTAGTGGAGGGTTTGGTTAAATACATACAACTAAGCTTTGCTGGAGTACTCCTCGTGGTGTAATTCTAGAAGGATGGCTTTGGCATTAAATAATCTACAAAGGTTGATATGCCATTAAATAAAAGAAACTAAGCTTTGCTTAGATGACTTGAGATAGAACTAAGAAATGATGTCGCAAAAAATTTGATTAATGATGAAAGCCTGAATGTTTTAATTTTAAGGAGGCTTCAACGAAAATATCTATCAATCAATGAGAAGCTGTTTGCATTTCACTTCGCGCTACTACTGTTGGGAAAGGCATGGACCCTTCTCTTCTCGTCTCATATATAGATGAATAGTTAAACAGACTTGTCAATTTTAGCCTTGGTACAGCAACCGGTCTGGGAGAAAGAAAACCCTGAGTTTAAACCTGTTGAACTCTGCTTAAAAATTGACCTTGTGTCACATCCTGCTTGTGCAGGGGGGTTGGTAAAAGCATACAAGCAAAAGCAATGTTTTTTTTAATAACTTATCAACTGCACACAGTTCTTCTTTTCTTTGTTAATGATTAATCGATCTGATCTTCCGGCCTGAGTTGAATGATGACTGAAAGAATTTTCCTTCTTTTTTCTTTTTTTTTTCCTTATTCATATTCTAATAGTCATCCTTGTTTTATTTTTCGTATTCTTTTCCCACCTGCAATAACTGATCCTTTTCGCTGGACAGCAAGCTTGCTCAATACCCAGGACCCACCTCAGTATTCTAGCTGATTTTAGCAGTTCTATTGTCTGTTCGGTCTCGATTTCTTCTCAAATTTCAAGTGCTTCCAGCCTCTTTTCTAGGCTCTCTAGGACCTCTACCAGGGCTCCAATCACTGCTGTCACCTTCACGTTCCATGTTTGTGCGTGTCTGAGTTGTTTTTTTTTGGGGGGGGGATGTTTTGTTTTTTGTTTTTTGTGGTTGTTTTTTGCTTTGTCTTTGTTTTTTTGTTATAATTATATTTTTTTTTCTTTCTTTTTTTTACTTCGAGATATTCGTATTTTCACTTCAAAATATTCGTATTTTTTGGTCGAGATATTTATTTTGAAAATTCTTTTACTTTTGCTCTGTGATCTGCCAGACCAGTAAAGTTCACAATTCTGGCCTGAATTGTGTTACCCGTTTGAATCTCAAAATCTCAAAAGACTTTTCTGTGTTTAATTCTAATCAACAGAGTTCGCTCTATGCATATATTATTAGTCTGTATGGTTAAAATGTAGTCGTTTATAAAGTTCCCAGTCGATTATCTGCTCTGTGGAAATGTTGCTTTTCTAGTTTGTATATCAAGAGAGCATCTGCCGGGTATAACACTCAGATCTGACATTTGATCCTCACGTTTTCGGGGTGTTTTCGTTTAACATTATCTCGAGTGGAGGACTGTGGCTATACTATTCTTTTTTTTTTTTTTTTTTTTTTTTTATTATTATTACTACTTTCTTACTTTTCTTTCAATCGAGTGGCAATAAGTTACTTCAGTACTCCAACACTCTCCTTGGTATTCTAGCTAAATATACAAATACATACGTAGATTTATTATTATTTACATCCATCTCATACATTTACTCGTTCACACTAGATCAAGTGACAGCAACATTCTTCAAACCTCCAACACTGCCACTGTCTGATTTCATGCATTTGAATGTTCATATTGAATGTCTGGTTGCTGATGATCGAATGATCACCAGCACCGTTCTCAGTATTCTCGCATACCCCGGCAGGAGTGAGGAATCTGCGGCCTTAAAGCCGTACGCGGCCTTCTAAATCTTTCTTTTAAAAAAGGCCTTTTCGAAAGATCAGTTACAAAGAACATGATATCCCAAAACTTTTTCGTTAAAAAAAAAACGGTCTAAAAAATATCATTAACTGTTTAGGATGGTTTTCATTTCTTTCAAATAGTAAATTTAGAATAAATTACGCAGCAAAATTTTTAATTTTAGATTTAATTGTAAACAAAGCCTTTGAATTATGTTCTTACTGTATTGCTCTTAATAAGGATCCAGCTTCTCTTTTTAATTCCTCTTTGAAACCATGTTCAGGTCATCTTGGACGTAATTTCCAAAGTTTGTCTTCTGAAGAGTTCAGTTAGGCAATTTTTTTTCTAAATTTCGTTTTCTTGGTTTAATAATTCCAATTTTTCCTGTTTGCTCTTGTCTTATTTCTTAGCCCTTTTGACTGGGGCTGTGGAATACACCGACTGCGTCTCTGCAGAGGGGTAAGACCTCCACTCTAACGAGTGTCCAAGATATGACGTTAAACAATCTCATAGTGAGGCCCTAGCCTTGGAGATTTAGGAAATGGGGAGTACTCCTTCATTGCCACTGCTCACAGGCCCACTCTGAGCCGAAGTAGTAGCAGCTGATAGGATCCTATCTATAGGTCAAATAGAACAAACTGTGTGCAAACAAATGACTGGTGTTAAATTTTGACTGATATATAGCAATACTTGAAACCATTTAACTGTGTGTAAAAAAATCTCAGGCTCGTTTAAAAATGTTATCAACAAAAAGTGTTTATAAGTCATATATATATTTAATATATATGAATCAACTGAATTTGACATTAAGTAACCTATTATGATTGATATGCTATAAAACCCAACCAAACCAACATTGTCTTATTTTTGTTGCTGCACTTTCTGGCTAATGTAATTTGTGAGCGGTCTTATTGGTAGACAATGAATTTCAATGAGGCCTTTAAACATGAAAAAGTTCCACTCCCTTGCCTAAACTATCTCAATCTGTCCTTAAATCTACAATTCCTCCAATGTCGCCTCGAGTGTTCAGAGTACGATTTCTATTGTAAAATGGATACGAATCTAACTTTCATGTTCTGTAACCTTCTCAGCTCACGAACGAGGTACTGGTATATTTTTTTCGCCTTTGCTACTGAGACTGCTATGCTTTTTCTTATAAATTTTATTCGATCAGACATTTTATTTTAAAATTTCCATGATTTTTCCTTTCTTTAATATTGCATTTCTATGAGGAAAAAAATCAGAGAAAAGAAAACAGAAAAAAAAGTTAATATAACAACCCTTAAATAATTGTTTTACTCAATTAGAAATTCAGAATAAAGATGAAATTAAGAATTAATATTCAATTTATTCCATAATATATTTTTGTTGGAAAATTCATTTTCTCGTTTGCTATTTAACACGAGTGTATCCTTTACTTGTTATTGAAATGTTTGAAGTGTGTCATGAACTCAAAAACACAGTTCAATTTACAATATATTTATAATGTTAAACTAGATTCCCTTTTCTGAGTAAATCTTCAAGTGCGTCGTTCATCTTCTTTATTAGCTTGTCCCTACTCACAAAAAAGCTCGCGTAGTTTATTGATTGGGGTTATTTTTGTCTGTCTTTGGGGCTTATTAAGTTATTTTTCTTTAAACGAATTAAGCTTGAAATTTTACCAAAAATTTATTTTATCGTCAAAATCTTGGTGCAGTTAGTTAAAGGAAAATCAAGAGAAAATTGTTATATATATATATATATATATATATATATATATATATATATATATATATATATTGCCAGAATTTCTTCATTAATACATATTTGATTGAACATAATAGACATTTTTTGTCTACATATTTTTTGTTAATCCTTTCGAATTGCCGTATTGATCTTATGATATTTGGCGAGAATTGGTTGATAAATCTTCCATGATTCCAACATGATTCCAACAACAGAATTACGGAAAATTCTTACCGAAAACACAATATTAAAACATCAAAATAACAAGCAAAATGTACTGATTCAAAGGAAGAACATACAACCCAAACTTAATAGAATTAATTTTGAAACCAGTGCTAATGTACTTAAATGTCTTTAGCTACTGACGTTATTTATAGAAACAAATTCGAAAAGTAAACGCTACACAATACAACAGTACAGACGATCTTCTTACAAAGTAGTAATGTACATACAAACGTTACATCACTTTTGTAATACATCATCCCCTGTTGATGGCCCAAAGTTGGGCAGGAAGTACTAATTATGGAAGATTTATCAACCAATTCCCGCCGAATATCATATATATATATATATATATATATATATAAGTGTAAAAAAACTTTTGCTGTCGGTCCAAAGAGGAAAAGAAATATTTTAAGATGAATAGGTACACGAAGAGATTTACATTTTTTAAGATTTACTTGTATTTACACATTTTGTTCTTACATACGCGTATGTTTCTAGCTTATTGCTTTCGTCAGAGAATGGCACGAGGCCTTGTGAATGGGGTACTCAATGAGACTTGAACTCACTTGTACCGATGACTGAGCAGACTCTCTCGTCCCTGTTTGCTGCTTGTCCAGTTTTCTTGAAACGAGTGACTGTGCTGATCTCAATGTCTTAGAACCCTGCAGTCTTTTTTTTTTCTAAAAGTCTCTAGTTTGTTCACATATCCTTTTGGTTATCGTTCTTATTTTTCGTTTGAAAGCCTGAAACTAAAATCCACTGAAGTTCGAAGAGATTGCCAACAATTTCATTTCTTAACCTTTTTATCATTATTATTACCTGGGACGTTCCTGAAGTAACGCCTCATATTTTACTAAAGTTATTAAAAGGTTTCTTGGGCTCATTTCGGTAACTCCGAATGCGTTTGCCAAGGTGTTGAAGCTGACTTTGAAATGCCTAGCTCACAAGATACTCTCCGAGGGCTACTCGCCGAATTTGCCTCAATAGCTTGGAACACGGCCTTAGAATGCATGGTTTTCGGCCTACTAGATCTTGCCTGATCATCGATGGTCTTGCAACCCGAACGAAATTTCACGAACCATCTAGTTACTGTGCTGTGATCAACTACGCCTTCACCTTTCGCACAACAAATATTTTTGGTTGCACCCAGGACGTTATGCCCCAATTCGAACTCATAAAACATAAGCTCCCAAATTAGACTACGTTGCACGTTCATCTGTGTGACTTTCAAATCACACTCGGAATAAAGCAATGCACAACATGTCAACACATCAACTACCACAATACTAACAACCACAATAGATACCTACTATGCCTTGAATTGCTTTGATCTCGTGATGTACACGCTGCAAACTAGTTCGTACGAAAATATTGAAAACCTTTCGAGTCACCCGGGTATTCTATTGTCCCACATCGTTGGATGATGATATTGACGGTATAGAGTAAAGATTTAACCTTTTCAGCACTAACCTATTTTGGGGAGTGGGGAAAATTACTAATAGATTCAGTGAAACACTATGGCGTCTGACTTGAAAACAGGGACATGTCATTTTCATTCATCGACACTAACACATTTGGCGGGGTCGCTGTGAAGCAATACAGCCTCTGACTTGAAAGCAGAATTATGTCATACTCATTTATCGACTCTAACACATTTTTTGGCGGGAGTATTACAATAGGTGTCGTGAAGCATTCTAGCAAAATGGCGTCTGACTTGAAAGCAAAGACATGCCATTTTCATTCATCGACACTAACGCATATTTTTGGCGGGGGCGTCTTCTTATAGATAGGTGTCGTAAAGCATTCTTGCAAAATAGCGTCTGACTTGAAAGCAGAGGCATGTCATCCCTCCATACACTAAAAGGGAATTGAACCCATTCCCATTCATTGACTCTTGCAAAAAGTTCCTGGATAAGAACACAGTCAGAGGGAAATTGGTAAGGCATTTTAGCGACGGAGGCGGCGACAACGATATGGGTGAAAATCCTAGTTGCCACCACACGAAACGAAAAGCGCTTCGATCACTTTCTAACCACGACACCGTAATTGACCCTGTTGTGAACAAGTTGGGAACCTCTACATATGCCAAATCCAGGTTCCCATGTACATCGCTGGTGAAAATGGTAATGTTTGGTAGCTGAAAACTTGCTCTAAAACACGGTGATATATCGTTCTCCCTGTATCTGTTTTAGTTTCCATGGAAATAAATATGGCGGCTTTACTTTCGTAGCAACCTTCGTGCGATCTTTAATATTCAAAGTTCTATTTTGATTTTAGTAAAACCTATCAAAGAAAACTTCTTGCAAAATAGAGTCTGACTTGAAAACAGAGGCATGTCATCCCTGGTCATCTGGTCATACTAAGATCCAGATGAAACTAAATCTTCAAAACTCCAATACCTTTATCTCTCGTAATTTCTGCTGTTTCTTTATTAATATTATCTCTACTTCTATCCTTCAGTAATATCGTCTTTTCAAATTTACAGCATCATCCTCAGTATCTTCATAAACGTCAGCATTGCTGAGGTCAAAGTGGCTTTGGTTTATTATTTTACTCTTCACCAGTTTTTCACAAGATATCAAGTCTCCTCTGATCCCCTGAGCTTTTCTTAAATGTCAAAGCTGATTTTAACAGTGCTGTGGTCTGGATAGTCTCGATTCTTCCTCTGATCTCCAGCACAGCAGTCTCTTCTCCAAGTTCTTTTGAATTGATCCAACTCTGATTGGTGTCACAATCACCTTTATGTTCCATAATTTCTTCGGCTCTCTAGCAAGGTGTTAGTATTTTTCCTGTTGTTTTCGTTTATTTTCACTTTGTAGTCTACTGGAACGGCAAAATTCACAAGTTTTTATTTCTATTTTATTATTATAATTATCATTATTATTATTTTTATTTCAAATAAAAACTTGGTCTGGTCTTTTTTATATCCTATTTTCAAGAACATATCTTGGTTTGTACATATACCATTGTTACTTTATTTTACTCTTTTGAGAGTTTTTTACACCAGCGTTAACTGATGGTTTTCCACTGGAGTCTGCTGGGATAACAAGTCTCCTCAAGTCTTCAGGACTCTTCTCAGTATTCTGGCCGATCTCAACAAAGTTGTAGTTAGAATGGTCTCCACTTCTCTTATTTTTAAGTCCTCCTTTCCCAGTACCAATCCTTTAGTGACTGTACCTAACTCACTAATAGCAATTAGTATCACCGTCACTTTGATGTTCCATAGTTTTTTCAGTTCTCTTGCAAGGTCTAGGTACTTTTCTCTCTTTTCGCTTTCTTTCAGTTTCACCTTGTGGTCTGCTGGGATAGCAAAGTCCACTCCTCGACAGGTTACCTTTTCTTCTTTTTTTTTTTTTTTTTGACAATCACTAATCCTGGTCGAGATTAGGTGATTCGTTTGTATCTCAAATCCCAGAGAATTTTGTGCGTCGTATTTTATAGGATGGATTATTATTATTATTATTATTATTATTATTATTATTATTCACTCTATGTGAGTTTTTCACACCAGTTTTTCACTGAAGTCTCAATGACATCAAGTCACCTCGGGTCTCCACGACTCTTTTAAGTATTCTAGCTGATTTTAACAGTGCTGTGGTCTGAACTGTCTCTATTCTTCCTCTAGTCTCTAAATCCCCCAGTCTCTTTTCCATATTTTTTAGGAACTGTTCCAATGCACTATGACTAGTAACACCCTCACCTTCATGTTTCACAGCTTTTTCGTTTCTCTGCCAACATCCAACTATTTTTAGCAAATAGCTTCTTTTTATCTGTGGTCCGTTGAAACAGTAAAATCTACTAGATGTTAAGTAACATTAGGTCTCCTGAAGAATTTTATCGATGGGCTACCTTTCCCACAGACGTGTTTGATCTTATATTCCTACTGTACCAGTTTGCTGAATTTGCTTATTTGCTTATATTGCGTGATTAACTCTTTCATCTGTGTCACCACTTAATCTACTGGCTATTCTGTGTATGAAATAATTTTTCAAATTTAAAAGTTCCCAAGCAACTGGCATTCAAAATGTTCCTACGACGATTTCAGTCAACAAATTTCATTATCGTTTTTTTTTTCTTGATATAAATATGGCCCAGTCGACTAGGGATCCAGAATAAACCGATTGCATTTCTCCAGAGCGGTAGGACTTTCCCAATGAGTGTCCTGGATATGAGATTAAACAATCTGATAATGAGGCTTCAGCAAAATTGGAGCTTTAGGAAATGTGGACTACCTCTTTATTGCCATCACTCCCAGGTCCACCCTGCCCCTGAGTGGTAACACCTGATAGGGTCCTATCTATGGGTCAAATAGGATTAAACAGTGTACTAATGCTAAACTGAATTGCTTGAAATAGAACTGTTGACGTTTAAACAGCGTACTTATGCTAAACTAAATTGTTTGATATAGAACTTTTTTTTATATTCAAACTGTGTACTTATGCTAAACTGAATTGCTTGAAATATAAGTGTTGACGTTTAAACTGCGTATTTATGCTAAACTAAATTGTTTGAAATATAACTGTTTTTTACATTTAAACTGCGAACTTGCGCTATACTGAGTTGCTTGAAATAGAACTGTTTTTGACATTCAAACTGTGTACTTATGCTAAACTGAATTGTTTGAAATAGAACTGTTTTTGACATTTAAACTGCGTATTTATGCTAAACTGAATCGTTTGAAACTGTTATCAAAATGGCTTTAAATGATCCGAAAAGAGTTTAAACGCCATAAAACAAAACAAACAAGCAAATTGATATAAGCAAGTTATAAATCGTTTCATCTCTGTCACCACATTTATTATTCTTTTGTGTATTATCAATTTTTGCTTCGAAATTATCATTATTATTATTATTATTATTATTGTGAGTTCTTTACACTTCTAACTAGTGGCCCTCGCTGAAGTCAGAGTGACAGCAAATCTCAGCTCTTTAGGATCCTTCTCAGTATTCAAGCCGATCTTAGCATTGCTTTGATATGGACGGTCTCAATTTTTTTCCCTCTGATCTCCAGTTGCTCGTCTCTTTTCTCGATTTTTCGAAATTGTCACAAGGGTTCCAACTATGATTAATGCCACTGTCACCTTCATATTCCAGGTATTTTATCCATTTGTCTATTTCCTTTTATTTTTTATTTTGTATTCTGCTGAAACGACGGAGTCAACCATTTCTTTTTCTTTTTCTTTTTGTTGAGTAAAATTCTGTCGGATCTTTTGACCGGGTTTGGGCTATTCGTTTTAATCTCAAAATTTCAGTGAACTTTCTGATTCTAATTTTCCAGAAAAGATTCTGGTCTGTAAATAAACCACTTCTTTGTCACATCAAAGTTCCGTTGTTTGCAAAATTCTTAATGGATCACCTTCCTCATCTAATCATACCTGCTTTTTTACTTCTTTCGTGAAAGTTTGCTTCATTTATTGTGTGCTTGGCGTTTTCCATTGCTTTTATATGCGAGTTTTCACTCCAGTACTGTGTGGTGGCCTTCACTATCGTCCAAGTGACAGCAAGTTTCAACTCTCCAGGAATCTTCTCAGTATTCCAGCCGAGGTTAACAGTGTCATCTGGATAATATCTAACCTTCCTGGAATCTCTAACTTCTCAAGTTTCTTTTTCAGGTTCTTCCACAGTTCCTTGTAGATAACACTCACCCCTCACACACAGATTTTACTTGCTATTCTCTTACGTCTTATCTTTTGTAGAATTAGTTTTTGTGGCGTTATTTTGCGCTACAATAAATAGAGATTAAGTTTCTCTTTTAAGGTTTCTTCCATGTAGCCATTTCAAGGTCATCTCGAGGGTAATTTCTTCTTTTTGTCCAGGAAATGTCGATATAGATGGGTTTTCTCCATTATTATTATATTCTACTCATTGCAGCTTTTTCATGCCAGTTTTAACTGGTGGTTTTTCATTGAAATTTAAGAGACATCAAGTCTCCTCAGATCTCCAGGACTCTTCTAAACCTTCTAGCTGATTTTTAACAGTACTGTGGTCGGGAGGATCTTGATTCTTCCTCTGATCCCCAGTTCCCACATTATCTTTTCCAGGCCTTTGTGGACTGCTCCAAGAGCTCCAACTACAATTGGTATCACTGCCACCTTCATGTTTCATAGCTCTTTCAGCTCTCCAGCAAGAACCAAGTATTCGTAAGGATGACCTTCACTCTCTTTCTTATAGTCCGTTACAATGGCAAAATCCAGATGGCATTTCATTTTCTTAATTAGAACTTGGCCAGATTTATTGCCAATATTTGGTGACCCGTCTGTATCGAGGATTAATAATTTTCCGAATCGTGCATTGTATACTCATGGAACTGGATTACCTAATGAGTTGAGTCATTCTTAATATAAAATGCTGGACTATAACATCCCAGTACGTAAGTTCGAACACCAGTCCCATTATTACGTTCACTTTCGAACTAATATCTTTCGGAAAAGTATAAAGCCCTTTATACCTTCATCTATGGGTTAAACAGCACCACAATTGTTCTCCTATAAGGATGGCTTTGGCATTGAATAACCCAGCAAGGTTGATATGCCATTAAACAAAGAAACTAAACCAAACGACAAACTACATGGTTCCCTTTATGGTCATTCTCCTCGAGTCTAATTCACTTTCCCCATCCTTCTCTATCACGCTCTTATGTACTGCCCCTCAGATCTTATGTACTGCCCTCTTTGAGGGCCTCCATAGCTTCAAAATGAGTCCCCTTGATGGTCCACTTGAGCTTGAGGAAAAGAAAAAAGTCATACGGAGCAAGATCAGGTGAATAGGGAGGTTGTTCTAGTACGGCGAGGTTCCTCTAAGCCAGGAACTGCCGGGTGCTCAGCACACTCAGTCCCGTTACTTTTCAGACATTCCCAAATCTTCGATGATAATCTTTCAAACATTGTCTTTTTTCATGTCCAGCTGAATTGCAAATCATTTGAATTCTCAACCGACGATCACCACCTGCCTTATCCACTCGACGTTGACCTCAGTTCTGCTTTTTGAAGGTCTTCCGAATCTAGAGTCCTTTTTAACCGCCTCGTGATCCTCTCTGACCCTCTTCTGTCACTCAAAAACACGTATGCGTGACATGGTGCTATCTTCATACACTTGTTTAAGTATTTCAAGTGTTTTCTTCAACCGGATCACAAAGTTATAGCTTATTCTTTCCTCACTTGCTCATAACTGAGTGATCTGAAAAAGAAGTGTAAAAAAAGCATGAAGAAAAAAAAACCAGTGGTTGCAAAAAGCTAACATTACCGTTTAATAATCCAAAAATATCATCTTGGATGATAACATTATCCGCTTATCCTTCTTTAATCCATAGCTCACACGGCACATCCCGTCCCGTTACTTTTCACACAGACCACATAAACTCTTCAGTCTCAGATTTTAAGCTGGATAAACTTAACCATCAATTTGCTTGAGTTTGACCTACAACTATAATCATTAATATACTCCTGCTGAGGTTTTTCTCAACATCGTTAACTAGTGGTTTTTTACTAAAGTCTGAGTGACAGCAAATCTGTTCTGGTCTCCTGGTGTTATAAAATTAAGGTAACGATTTTTTTATATTAATTATTTTTCGTTAATCATATTTCATTATTTAGTTTGGTAAGGCTTTAAACTACTCGGTGTCTCTTAGTTCAGGTTCTATAGTCAGATGGTATACTCTTACGCCAACGCGGAAAGGATATGACAATCATCTGTCATAATAAACCGCCAGACAGGAAATGGGGCTGGTCAGCCGTTGGAGTAAATTGAGTGAGTGGTTGACATTGTACCCGGAAGAGATTGTCCCGAGTTGACGTTCGACCGTTGAAGCGCGCTGCTGGGTTTTTCGGATCTGATCAAAGCAGATTAGTTTGGGTCTCGACCAGCTGAGATGAGTTGAAATCTTAGACACTACAAGATGCACTGCGCGTAGGCGGGGTGATCAGCATAGTATGGCTAGCATATGCTTCTATGATTTGTGTCTATCTCCTTGTGTAGACAAGTACAGAAGCCAGAAATTTTAAACCCCTTCGTATCCGAAACGACTGAAGCAGTCTGTATAATTATACAACACTGGACTCTTCTCAGTATTCTGGCCGATCTCAACAATACTGCAGTTTAGATCATCTCTTTTCGTCCTCCGATTTCCAATTCTGCCAGTTCTCTTTTTTAGCGTCCCAAGCACACCAATTACAAATAGTATCACCGTCAATTTTATGTCACACAGTTTTTCTTGTTCTCTGGCTAGGTCTAAGTAGTTGTCTTTCTATTTACTTTCTTTGACTTTTACTCTGTGATCAGCTGGGATGGCAAAGTCCACTATACGGCAACTTTTCTTTTCTCTTTTCTTTTTTTTTAATTATCACTAGGTTTAGTCTACTGTCAGGGATTAGGTAAACTGTTTGTATCTCAAAATCTCAGAGAATTTTGTGCTTCTCATTCTCCAGGACGAATTCCGGTTCGTGTATATACCACTTGTTCGTATAGTCAAATTTCAATTTCTTGAACAATTCCCTGTGGATCACCTCACCTACCTAATTGTGTCTAGTCTTGTATTCCTTTGGCGCCAGTTTGCCCCTTTCGATAATTATATGATTAATCGTTTTCCCTTTGTTGGTGGCATAACCTACACTTGCTATTTATTTGCATCTAATCTATTTTCGCTATAACATAATTGGTCCTTATGGCGTTGTTTTGTAGAGCTATTAGAAGAGATTCAGTTTATCTCTTATGGTTTCCATTTCTGAGCTATGTTCAGGTCTTCTCGTGTGAGATTTCGCCAGTTTATCACATGAAATGTACATACAGTCATTTTTCTTTCAAATTCTGTTTCCGAGTTTTTGTTCTGTCTGTCTTTATGTTGTCAATGCTGTTACTGGCCACTGTACTTAGTCTTTCTTTACTCTTTGCAATGTAGTCTTTGAATCGTCGTATTTATGCTTCCACCCAATCTTCAGTGCTGGCGAGTCCTCTTCCTCCTTTTCTTGATACATATTGTCTGTCTAGGTTATCTTTCGGATATAACTCCTTGTGTATCGTCGTCAATTTTCTTGTACTCTGGTTAATTTGTCTGAGTTCCTCCCTTGTCCATTTTAAGAATAGTCCCGCGTATCTTACAAGGGGGACTGCCTAGAATTATTATTATTATTATTTTACTCCTTGACAGTTTTTCAGACAATCATTAGCTGGTGGTCTTTCAATAGAGTCTGAGTGATAGCAAGTTTCCTCAGGTCCCCAGGACTCTTCTCAGTATTCTGGTCGATCTCAGCAATGTTGTAGTCTGGATGATTCTTCCTCAGATTTAAAGTTCCTCCAGTCCCTCCTCCAAGCTTTTGGAGATCATTCCAAGTGCTCCAACTACAATTGGTATCACTGTCAACGGCATATTACACAGTTTTCAGCTCTCTGGCAAGGTCCAAGTATTTGTCTTTCTTTTCGCTTTTATTTTCTTTCTGTGATCGCCCAGAACGGCAAAATTCACGATGTGGCAAATTCTCCATTTTTCTTCTTTCTTTTTTTTTTGTATGTTAATTAACATTAAGGTCTGATCTTTTGGCTAGGATTAGGTGATCCGTTTGGTTCTCAAAATCCTAGAGAATTTAATGAGTTTTATTTTCTATAAGAGTTATCATCATTATTATAATTATTATTAGTGAGATTTTTACATCAGTTTTCATTGGTAAGTATTTCACTTGAGTCTGAGTGACAGGAAGTCTCATTAAACCTCCTTGACTCTACTAAATATCCTCGCCGATTTTTTTCTGCAATGATACAGTCTCTTTTATAGGTAATTGGGGCTCCAGCGATAATTTGTATCACTGTCACCTTTATTTACCGCAAAGGACAATAGTTGGTGGGGTCTTACTTCTCTGCAGAGAAGCAATCAGTGTATTCACCACACTCAGCATCGCATATTCAACCTCTACCAACATGCAACGATCTCTGTGCATCAGAACTACCTTTACTATTGAAGGTACCACCCTTTCATACATAGCAATAATGGATTCTGGCTGTTCTATCTACACTGTGCTGATCTCTCGCCTGTCCGAGGAAGTCAGGAAGCACATTATACATTCTGACATCCATGTGAAGGAAATAAAAGGCAGTATCACCGCCTGGAAGGAAATAAAATGTAACCTTACCATTGGCAACCACAAAATTTCAGTTATCTGGCAAGATTCAGGTATTTGTTTATCTTTTCGGCTTTCTTTACTCTCGGTCCGAAGTTCGCAGGAAAGACAAAATTATTTATTTGCTCGTGGTTAAATGGTTTCAAGTATAACTATTTAGCACTTATAATTCTATTTATTCAGCACTCCTATGAACAATTTGCACACAGCTGTGTGGTTTCAAATAAGTAATATCCTTTATCCTTAGTAAATGACTGAAATGTTCAATTCGACCCATTGTAAGGACCCAAATAGATGCAACCCATGAATATGATAATTCATATTGCATCAAGTCGTTTTTCATCTGAGGCTTAAAAAGCAATCATATCACTTCAGAAAGGTCAAATAAGATGACAAGGACAGACATTGATATACTTTATCCCACAGTGCGCGTGAAAGACCAAGTTCTTGGGAATGTCTTCAAAGGGACTTTTTCGGACTCCTTCCGACAGAATCTCTCACCGCGTCCACATTGTCTGGACATCTTACATTCAACTTCCTGCCAGATCTGGGATTTTCTGCTTTCTTTTAAAGTTGTTTACTGATCCTGTGGCTTGAAAATTTGTGTATCTGACGATTAGTTTGGCTTTTCTGGGGATAATCATTAAGTTAAACTTCTTGCGAAATTTTCCTTGCACAGTTTTGAATGATTTTGTCTCCAAATAAATAGTGCCGCAAAATATTTTTCCTCTCTTGTCCAAGGCATTGTGATCGGGGATTAATAGTTGTCATAGTATACTATATACAAATCTGAAACAAAAAAGAATACAACATTATTATCAATAGAGTTATGAGCAGTCATATGGTTCCAATGTATATTGAGACACCCTATAATATCAGTCCGGAGGTGGCCGTGGTGTAATAGTTATCGTCGTAGGAAATGGATACGGTGATACGAGTTCAAATCCAGGACAAGACTGATTGCATTTCACATAGCACTAATACCCTTGGGAAAGGTATGAATCCAGTTATTCTCCCTCCGGCTATGGGTAAATAGTAGGACAGACTGGGTTCTTCAACCTTGGTGAGGCAACTATTCTAGGAGAAGGAAAACTCTGAATTAAAACCTGTTAAACTCCGCTTAAAAATTGACCTTGTGTCACATCCTGCCCGAGCGGAGGGGTTGGTAAATATGATATGATAATATCAGTCCGGGTCAAACTGGACCTGTGAGTAATAACCATGAAAGGGAACTTCACGCTCCCCAGAGATCTAGAACTGGATCATTACTACTGAATAAAGTTTAGTATCAAACTTGGGACTCATTTTTGGGGGTGGGATCTTACCCCTCTGAAGGGGATGCAGTCCTGGTATATTCGGCCCTACCGACAGAGCAGTTGTAGAATTATATTGATTGAATCGAGACGTTTACTTACACTCCACACGATTGCTATTAATTTACAAATGGGTTAGAAATTATTTTATTCTCTTAGAGAATGTTAAAGCTATTGCTGTAACGTAGTCATCGATAATTGTTTATCATTGACAGCTAATCTTCGGTTAGAGAGAGAAAACACACACAAAAAAAAAGAAAAACACAGCTCGACTTAAGCGTTAGGACCTCCGTTGCTTTCTTCTATCCATTCAGTCTCAGAGGTTTTGAAAGGAAGAAGAAACGGACAACGGATATTAAAATCAGTCTAGCTCTTTGATCCTTCGACTCAGTCGGCTGGGGCTGCAGATCGCACCGACTGCATCTCTGCACTGGGGTAAAACTCCCCCAACAAGTGTCCTGGATATGATACTAAGCAATCTGAAGGTGAGGTTCTAGTAATGCTAGAGCTTTGGGGAATGCGGAGTACCCCTTTATTACTCTGGCCCGGAGTGGTAGCGACTGATAGGGTCCTATCAATGCGTCAAATAGAATTGTTTGAAATTTAAACTGTGTACTTATGCTAAACTAAATTGGTTGAAATAGAACTGTTTTTATATTTAACTGTGGATAAGCAAAAAACTGTGTACTTATCCTAAACCGAAATGATGATGTTTAATTGATTTGTTAGTGATACATAGCAATACTTGAAAATATTAAACTGTGTGCAAACAAATAATAGTAAATAGAATTATTCGTATTTGATAGAAATAAGTGAAACCATTTAACTGTGTGCAAAAAAATGAGCTCAGGCAAGATTAAAAATATTTCCAAAAAAATGTGTTTATAAATCATATATTTAAGATATATGTATAAAGAGGATTTGGCATGAAATAACCAACAATGGCTGATATGGCATAAAACCAAACCAAACCAAATCATATACATTTAATATATATGTATAAAGAGGATTTGTCATTAAATAACTTACAATGGTTGATATGCTATAAAACCAAACCAAATCATATATATTTAATATATATGTATAAAGAGGATTTGGCATTAAATAACCAACAACGGCTGATATGGTATAAAACCCAACCAAACCAAATCATATATATCTAATATATAAGTATAAAGAAGGCTTGGTATTAAATAACCTATAATGGTTTATATGCTACAAAACCAAGCCAAACCAAACCAAAATCATTCATCTTTCTCGTATCTTTGATTCGTTCCCTATTCTCCGTTCACGCAAAATTTTATTTCCTCTCACCCCAGCCTCTAAAAAAGAAAAAAGAGAGATCGAGTTATAGAATATGTGATTAATATATACGTCAGGGTTGTTAGAACACCCCATTCCCACTCCTGTCTCAGGTGGATGATATCATCCGGCTCGTAATGATGGATCAAGGATATCTGGTTACACCAAGCTCACTGGACGAGATGTTGAACTCAGTCAAATCGTCTTTCTTTCGACTGCAGGCGGTTTTTTTCTTTTATTTTTTTCTTTTTTATAATTTATCTATTCACATCCCGGTACAATTTGCTTGTGCCGACAAAAAAATCGCGATACCATTTTTTGCTCTGTTACGGTAATTTATGTACAATTAACAGCCTTTCTGACAGTGTTAACTCGACAACCAGATGTCAACAAGAGACTTAAGTGTTATTTTACGCGTGGAAACTACTGAATTCCTACAAGTGCTATTTTCTTGCAGTGCTTTTGTCAATGGCTGATTAAGGTCTATTTCAACGTGGTCCTTAAGCCTTGCTTTGATAGAGCTGAGTGCTCTAGTCAAAGCTTTCGACTTCGTATTTCACGTTTATTATTATTGTTGTTGTTGTTGTTGTTATCCATGTTTTTACTTAAACTCATGATATGTAATAAATGTATGAAATTTTGATAAATGTTGTTGAGATTCCTTAACAAAATTAGTCTTAAAGCTCATGTGAATTCAAACAAGAACAAGTCTCTTATTTTCATTGAATCTTGCCTAATTTTTAATGAATATTGTGGCTCCTTTTGGTAAAGTTTGTCCTTATTTGGTTCGTTGTCATTGTGGTCAATTCACGTTTAAGATGGCCGCTCATAAATCTTAATCAACTTCTGAGATCCTTATTCAAAATTCAAATAAAAAAATCTTCTGTTATTAATGCTTTCCAAATTTTGCATGAAATATATTTGTTATATTATTTTGAACTGAAAGGAAGGTTTTAACATAAAAAGTGTTCTGCGTACGGGAAAGGGAAGATTCTCATCAAGATAGGTATGTAACAATGAATCAGCACAAATCCATGTTGCTACAATGCATAACTAATCATAGAGAACTAAAACGAATATATTAACAAATTATTTGACTTGCAAAAATGATTATTAGCATGAAACGCTAAGGTTTATGGTGTTATATAATCAAGGTAATGATTTTTTTATATTAATCATTTTCCATTAATAATATTTTATTATTTAGTTTCGTAAGGCTTTGAACTATTCTGTGTCTCTTAGTTCAGGTGCATAGTCAGATAGTGCAGTCTCACGCCCGCGCGGAAAGGACATGACAATCATCATCCGTCATAATAAACCCCCAGACAGGAAGTGGGGCTGAACGGTCGTTGGAATGAATTGAGTGGGTTGATGACGTCATGTACGGGGGAGATGGTCCTGAGAATTTGAGGATTTTGAAAAGTCAGTATAGTTGAGTTTTCTACCGTTGAATCGTGCGATTGAGGTTTCGGATCTGGTCAGATCATATTGGAGGGGGCTCTCGACTAGCAAAGATAAATTGAGATCTTAAACATCACAAGATGCGCCGCGCGTGATTGGGGTCAGCATAGTATGGTGAGCATGGGCTGTTATGACTTGTGTGTCTCTCTTTCTCTCTCTCTCTCTCTCCTCGAGTCGTCAGACTGAAGCCAGAAATTAATAAACCCATTCGTATTCGCCTGTTTTTGTATATGTATTTGTATTATTGTTGTTATTGATATCTTTATGAGTATACAACAATGGGACGTTCTGCAACCTGTAGATGTAAAATAATTAAATAGTATTATTGCTTAACTAATAATCTGGGCGAAAACAAAAATCTTTAAAACAGTAAATCTATTAAGTTTGTCTTACTTAAATTCAAAATATTTCTCAACAAAATTCCGTTAATTTTTTTTTTTACACAAAACAATATTAACTACATGAGATACCTACAGTATCGCCCAAAAATAATTACACTCTCATAATTTTTCTATGAAAAGCTAATTTTCTTGTAAACTAAAGATATCAGGGAGGATTATATCGAACAGATTATTATATTATCAAAATGGATATTATTAGTTATTATTTATTACCAAACTCGACAACAATGAAACTCAATAACCAAAAATCAAATTGCATAAAGTGTGGACTGCTAAATACTAACATATTTGGTGGCAAAGATTCAACGCTGTAGAATTTGACAATAAATAATACCTAATAATAACCGTTTTGTATAATGTTTCACTAGAAATAATAAAATGTTAATATCTTTAGTTTACAAGAAAATATATTTAAAAACTGTATGGATGTGTACTTATTCATGGAACATAGTGTATTTATAACTCTAACAGTACTTCCTCTTTTTGTTATATAATTAAGGTAATGATTAATTATATTAATCATTTTTCATTAATTTTTACCGGTCCATTGGCCAAGTGGTTAGAATGTTCGCCAAAGAACCTGGTGACTGAGGTTCAATCCCAGGTCGACTCATACCAAAGACTCAAAAAATGGTACTTGATGCCGCCTTGCTTAACTCAGCATTATAAGGTGTGGATCAAGGGTAAGTGGAGCAATCCAGGAAAAGAAGTGGTACCCTTCCCTATACTGTGGTGTTGTAGCTATTGAAAAGGGAGACTTCGGATCCCCCTCGACTACAGTCGCCAACTTTACTTACTTTATTTACTTTGGTAAGGCTTTGAACTACTCGGTGTCTCTTGGTTCAGGTACTATAGTCAGACAGTGCACTCGTACATCCGCGCGGAAAGGATATGACAATCATTATCTGTCAAACTCGCTGACTGGAAATGGAGCCGGATGCGCCGTCAGAGTGAATCGAGTAGGTGGATGCCGTCATACCCGAAAGAGATGGTTCTAAGAATTTTAGGATTAGGAAAAAACTGGAGTTAAATTTCGACCGTTGAAGAGCACAGTTTAGTTTCTCGGATCTGATCTGATCAGATCAGTAAGAGTTTCGACCGGCAGAGATGAGTTGAGATCTTAGACACCACAAGATGCGCCTTGCGTTGAGCGGTGTCAACATAGTATGTTTAAGGTAAGCTTTTATTAATTTTTATGTCGCCAAGAGCTAAAGGCAGAAAGAAATAGACCCGTTCGTATCAGAAACGACAGAGTCCGCCTATAATTGAATTATTTTTATTATTGATATCATGGCTATTCAACATTATTACCAAAGGGTTGCAAGATAGTGATTATTAGAAATAAAAAAAAGGAGAGCAGCTTTTATTTAGATGTTTAGTTTAGGATAACTTTTCGTAGTTAAAAAATGTGTTTTTGTTTTTATCGTTTATTTACTCTGATGTACTGGCTTGTTTACACCAAGCGTGGCGTACGGAGGACGACTTCGGGTTTTTTCGGGGATCTCAGATAGTTTCAAATTTAACATATTGATGGTCTGTACTACATTTCTAGTTTTCTTGCATTGTTTATTTAGGCAAAAAAAGACGAACAAGTTAATTGCTTTACGGTGGTGTCCTCGTGGTGTAAGCTGGCCTGTTCGAACTCTAAATTCGCTATTACGTTCACTTTCGTACAAATCATCATCATCATCATCATCATGTCACGCTGCCAGCGCAGATCTCCCTGGCCCTCTCTTACCACTCTTCTCTATCGTCCATCGCTCGCGGTAGGTCTTCAAGGCTACATCCTGTATCGGCACAGAGCTGTTGTATATAGGTTCTAGCTGGTCGTCCTGCTTTTGCTCGTTCATATGAAGAGGTCCACAACCCTTTGGAAAGATATGGACCCCCTTATCCTCCCAGCTATGGGTTAAATAGCATCACTGCTGTTTTTCTAAAAGAATGGCTTTGGCATTAAATAACCCATGAAGGTTGATATGCCATTAAACATAATTGCTTTACTTAATCTTTATTTAATACAAACAAACTGCAGTCCAGTTAAGATGAAGATTCTTTATAATCAATTGATCCTGGCGGTGAGACAACTATGTTTAACTTCACCACAAATATACAAGCAAAATGAGCATTAATATCTTTAATGATTCTTGTCTTGACCAAAATTTGAATGCTTGTAATCGGCTTACACCACGTAGACCTGTTTAAAACAACCTCTCCAGCAAACTCATTGGCTACAGCAATAGCCAATCAAGTGCGTTGAAACAAAGGTCTACGGAGGCACATCTTTATAAAAGCGAATTTTGCTGTTAGCGTTGCACGGTGGATGGCCAACCGGGAAGTGATCATTCCAAGTGGGGTCAAGCTGGCGAGGTGGGGTTAAAAGACCCGAAACCCCCCGATGACCCAGCTAAAATACATAACTGACGACGCCACCCAGCGCTCTTTGATTAATCAAACAAGCGTATTTCTTACATTCAGTGAGCACAGCAGAAAATCTTTTAAATTCTAATTAGTTAATCTCAATATCATTTTTGTCTTTAAAAATCCCACAGCCGCAAATTGATCATTCCAAAACAGCAGATAGAATTCTAATCAAGTAATCTTCGTTCTGGAAGGATATCCACAGGGTTAATGATGGCTAGAATTAATGATCACCAGAAATTAATAATGTCTGAAGCATTTGGAATTGAGAGCTCATCTGATTTCATTTCCAGTAATGAATTTGTTCTCAAATCAACAAGTTTCATCTGTACGAATTTTCAACTTAGACCAAATATTCGGGGGAAACAACAAAACTGCAAATTACTGCAAAGGAAATCAATAAAGTACGACACCGAAATGCAAGAGCGTCGATTGTAAACTGATAGGTAAAAATCACTTAGGTGTGAGATGCCATTTCTAATACGTCCTTTTAGCGCATGCGTCATGGGTCTACCATCCCTGGTCTATATTATTTTATATCCCATCTTTTAAAAGAAAAAATAAGCATGGAGAAAAGAGAATCGGATCCAAAAGTGAGCCGAAAAATCACCTCTCCTGAAACTCGAACATGTTTTCTATTGGAAACAATTTCTTCGTTTAGAATTCAAAAACAACTTTTTAACACGCAATTTCATCCTTCATTTCGTTTCTTACCTTTCCATTTCTTCTTCTTCTTCTTCTTCTTCTTCTTCTTCTTCTTCTTCTTTCCTATTCTATCCTCCTTCTTGTTTTGTTTCTTTATTAATCTACGCTTTCTTCTTTCTTTACATTTTCATGTTGCTCTTAATCGTTTTTAACTTTCTTTCTCCACTTCCTTCTTCTCTTTTTTCAACTTTTTGTCAACTTTTTTCTCATTCTCATCTGTTTTCTTCTTTTTCCTTTCTTTTTCTTCTTCTTCCTCATCGCCATTTCTTCTTCTTCTTCTTCTTCTTCTTCTTCTTCTTCTTCTCTCTTTTGTCGGGGACTTTTCTTCTTTCTTCAATCGGATTGATTCTTACAACCATATGATTACATTGTTTTCTTTGTTTCTTTGTAGATGTTGTTGTTGTTGTTGTTGTTGTTGTGTGTGTGTGTGTGTGTGTGTGTGTGTGTGTGTGTGTGTGTGTGTGTGTGTGTGTGTGTGTGTGTGTTCTTTTTTGAAATTCTTTTTCGCCTGATGAAAAGCAGAAAACCAAGCTTAAAATTTTTTCTATAAATTTATTTAAAAAAAAAAGAAAAGAAAACCCATTTCTATTTTTCAACAAATAACAGGTATTTGATGGATAAATAAAATAAAGTCGAATTAATTTATACAATGCATAAATTTTCATCGAAAGGAAATGCCTGTACAAAATGCCCTTATTTCCTGTTCTATGGAACAAATTATTACCCAAAAAAGTAATGCTTATCACCGTATTTTACAACATATAAGACGCACCATTATATTTAAAAAAAAATTGAAAATAGATATACGTTCACGAAGATTTGTACGTGTAAAAGTGTTTATTTTTATTATTTCCAAAATATTTCACAGTTGAAATTGAGCGCGTCTTATATGACATTAAACACATTCGTATTTGGTATATATCTGGAAACTAAAAAAATACTTTTAACAAATCCAAGTTGTCGTCAAGTTATTTAATTGGATATGTGTTAATGTTGATAAAATGTGAAAAATAAAACAAACAATAATAATAAAATATCAAAAACTACAGTGAAAGAAGTGGCTATCCCTTTTAAATAATGGTTGTTACGTTTATATATATTTCATGCAGTAAATGTAACAATTATTATGGGACAGATGTTGTAGATAAGATTTAAATAATACTACTTCTGTCCTATAATGATTGTTACATTTATATTTACATTTTACTCTCAAAATGTTGCAACTATTATGGAGAGGGTCGGTTAAAAAATGTTCCTGTTTAAGCAAAAAAAAACATGTCTGAACGGAGAATTTGAAATTGACTTCTGGAATGAAATTTTTTTCAATTAAAATTTCAAAAAAGAAAAAATTAACAAGAAACTAGAAGCTAATTTTTTAAAAATCTCCCTTCTTTTTGATACAATTACCTCCTGTCCTTTTATTCTCAATATTTATTCTCTTCATTTTTGAAAAAAAGCAAAAAAACAAGAAAAAAGAAAAATATATCGTCTGAAAATGTATGGAAAGTTTGACTCCATTAAAGACATTTTTTCTCGTTGGCTTTGATGTTTATCCTTATTTTCTTTATGTTTAACTACCTTATATATATATATATATATATATATATATATATATATATACTTACTAATCTACTATCTACCAGCATTCACGGTGACAAAGAAAAAGAAAAAAAAACTGCCAGAATTCAGAGATAACAAATCCCGAATCACTGCCTGGGGAAAAAAGAAAAAGATTATCGGGAGAGAAAAAAAGAAAAGGCCAACTTCGTCACACCAGTTGAAAAAAATCAAGAGATATGCAATTAGTTGGTCAAAAGAACAAAAACCCACCGCAAAATGATGCAATGCTACAATTACAAAAAGTGCTCAATACTCATCATCATGTCGTGCCTGACCCTCTCTCGCCACTTTTCCCTAACGTTCATCGCCTCTGGTAGGTCTTCTGGGCTACATCCCGTATCCTCACACAGCTGCTGTATGTATGTTCTAGCTGGTCGTCCTGCTTTAGCTCGGCCATATGTGGGGTTCCATTGGAGCACATCACTTATGAGCTCGTCCTTGCTCCTCCAGTAGTGTCCTGCGTGTCTGGTTCGTCTAACTTGGATAGTTTTCGTAATGGGAGGAAGGTGGCCGTATAGTTGGTACTTTGTCGGGTATTGCCGTCAGGACTTGTTTAATATTGCTCGCAACATTCTTGTGTAGTTGCCGTCTAGCTTCTTCTCCAGCCGTTTTGTTAGCGTCCAAGTGGTGCATCCATACGGCAGTATCGACACGACCGCTGCTTGGAAGAAACTACGTTTCATTTTATCGGTCAGGTCTGATTTCCATATGACCGATAGTTTATCGATAGCTGTACATGCCTTCGTTAGCCGCGTGTCGATGTCTTCTTCTGTTAATGAGACACTACTTCCTAGGTATGTGAATTTGTCGACCAGTTTAGAGAGGTTCCGTCAAGTGTGGACATGTGGCCTGCTTGATTAAAGCACATATATATTCAGTTTTATGTGTATTGACATGAAGGCCAATGCCTGCGGTGACTCGTTCCAAACTATGCAGTAGTGTTTCGGCTTGGTTGGGTGTATTTGCTAATAGCGCTATGTCATCAGCGTAGTCGGCATCGTTAATTGTCTTTGCGGGGTACCTTCTGCTTCTTTTCTTTGTCAGCTCGTGGCCGTTCTCTCTGATTTTATCGATCGATGTTCTAAGCACGTAGTACAGACAGATGATAAAGAGGTATGGGGCTAGCGTGTCCCCTTGTAGTACTCCTGCTACAATGTCAAAGTATTCTGTGGTAATTTACTAAGCTTTTTGCTTAGATGTGGCACAAGGTCATATGAAAGGGGCACCCAATGAGACTCGAATTCACTCGTGTAGGTTTGCTAGTTGAGCTTGCTAACCATTACACCACCAAAGGCGCCTATGTCGAAGTATTCTGTGTCTCCATCTGGTGAACGTACTTTCACTTTGGTGTTTCTATAGAGAATCATTATTGCTGCGACGGTTTCTTTTGGTAGGCCGTATGCTAGTAGGATTTGTTCCATCTTTCCTCTATGAATGGAATCGAAGGCCTTGGTAAAGTCGACAAATAGTAATGTCGCCTGTAGGTTTTTTGCCCGTACGCCTTCAAGGATTCTACAGATGGTCAATATTTGTGAGGTCGTGGATCTATCTCTTCGGAAGCCCTTTTGGTTTTTCCTAAGGATGTTGTCGATTTTGGGTTCTATGCGGTTGCGTAGTAGGACATTGTAAATTTTGGCTGCTATGGTTGTAAGTGTTATACCTCGGTAGTTCTCGGCTAATCCGAGGTCCCCTTTTTTAGGGAAGGGGAAGATGCATCTCTTCATCCATCTGTCTATCGGATTTTGATTACAAAAATTAAATCGCTAATCGGGACTATCCTACTATAGTTTCGCCTAAAACGGCTCCTCAGGGTACCTAGCACCGACTAACGACAATCAACGGCTTTTGTGGGTAGAGGTAACGTGCTATCCTATCGAATACGAAAATTTTTCAAACAGATCTGTTTGACCCATAGATGGGACCCAAACAGTTCCGACTACTTCGGGTCAGAGTGGACCGGGGCTTAATAGCAATGAAAGAATACTTCACCACTTTAGAACTCAAGAAGTGGAGCCTCACCATGAGATGTAGTTTAGTGTCATACACAGGACACTCATTTTTGGAGGACGTTTTACTCCTCTGCATGGGATAAAGACTGTATATCTAAGCCCCACTGACGGGGCAGGAACTTTTACAGAAAATCGACGTATACACGAGAATACGTACACTATATTCACCACAAGACAAGCCACAAAGTGTCTTGAATGGATACTTGCTAAATAACGAGAGATTAGATTGATAGAAATAGGATCGTAATAAGATTACTTCATACTAATCGTTTCTACCGACTTAGAAAATTAGCATCTAAATTTATATGCGGTAAAATAGGATTCGAACACCGACTTCCTGTACCTATAGGCATTATTCAATTACCCGATGAACTCGTGTACAAGTCGAATTTTGGATATCTACCTTTTAGCCAAAAAAGATCATTATTTTAGCCACACGGTTTCTTTAATTTTAATTTATTCTGCTAAGCTTAGTCATGGCACAAGATCTGAAGGGTTTTGGCATCCAGTGAGAATCGAACTCACTAATGATGACCTGCTCTTCAAGCTTGCTAACTACTACACCATTCGAGGTGACATTGGGTTTCGTTTTTGTGGGTAGGAATATTCCGTTGCACCAAGAATGCTGAGGAGTGTTTCCACACATATTTTTAATGAATTCAGGAAATTTGTTCGATAGACAGATAGATACAAAAGAACGAACTGAGATAACGAACAAACTGAAATAGATAGATAGATAGATAGATCGTGAGTGTCTACTTAAAAAAATCTAACCCTCCTGTTAAGTACTAATCCACTCAATATTTGATCAGCAAAATTTTTAATCAGCTTTATCCAAGATCGATCCAAAGGATGGAATTGTCACCTTAGAAATTGACGAATAAAAAAGAAAAAAAAAAGAAAAAGATACTTATAATAGTTAACAAGTGGATACTATTCGAAACTTTGGCATTTTCCATTATGTCTCTGTGTGTGTGTGTGTGTGTGTGTGTGTGTGTGTGTGTGTGTGTGTGTGTGTGTGTGCTCGCGCACACACATACATACACACACACACACACACACATACACGCAGATAAACACATACACACGCACACATCACACACATGTTACACATACACACTCACATACAAACATACGGCAGTCTTGCGAGACAGATAAATGAATTTTAAAATATCGCCCGCTCATTCCAATTGCGTTTGACGTAGGTCCTTTGTTATAAATCTGCTTCATTTTATGATGACGACGATGCAGACTAACAGGGGGCAAATAAGAAAGTCAACTAAAGGCCAAATTCCTTTAGAAGTTGAACGATATAAACAGATAGTGATAGATGGATAGATAGATAGATGCATTGGGAAAGAAAGGAAATTAGAACGAAAGATTGATACAGAAACACGTAGATAGATAGATAGATAGATAGATAGATAGATAGATAGATAGATAGATAGATAGATAGATAGATGTGAACTGACTGAGATAGAGAGAGGGGGTATCAGAGAGAAAAGAAAGAAATTTAGACAGAAAGATTCGTATTGAAATACGTCGATAGATAGATAGATAGATAGATAGATTTCGGCTTTGGTTTCGTATTCTTTGTTTAATGTCCATATCAACCTTCGCGAGTTAATTAATACCAAAGCCATTCGTGTAGAAGAACAGTAGTAGAATTATCTAATCCATGGCTAGCGGGTATAAGGGGGTTTATACCTTCCTCAGGAGTAATAATCCGAAAGGGTACGTAATAGCGCGACTGGAATTCGAATTTGCTAATAATGATGTCGCAGACCGATATGTTAGTCTCTACACTACAGTGACCCCATAGATATATAGAGAGATAGATAAACGAGGAAGATAAAAGAAATGTGTGTGTGTGTGTGTGTGTGTGTGTGTGTGTGTGTGTGTGTGTGTGTGCTTACCAACCCCCCCCGCACGTCAATTTTTAAGCGGAGTTTAACTGATTTGAATTCAGTTTTCCTTCTCTTAGACTGGTTGCCAAACCAAGGCCAAAGAACACAGTCTGTACAACTATTTACCCATGTGTGTGTGTGTGTGTGTGTGTGTGTGTGTGTGTGTGCGTGTGTGTGTGTGTGTGTGTGCAGAAAGAGAAAGAGGGAGAAAGTACATAGATAGATAGATAGATAGATAGATAGATATGAACCGATTTGGATAAATACCGGTTTTGATAATCTCGTGAAGCCTTTTGCGTGAAATTACATCATTAGGTGACCGTAATATCACACAACAAAAGGTGATTTTATCCTTTCCTTTTTCTTTCTTTCTTTCTTTCTTTTACATCGATTGCTTTCCCGTCTTCTTTCTTTCTTTTCTTCTATATTTCTTTCTTTTCCATTAATAAATTCTTTCTTTGTAACATTTTCTTTATCTTACTTTTTTTCTTTATTTCTTTCCATCAATAATTTACATCTTTGCCCTAAATTATTTCTCATTCTTTCTTTCAGTCTGTATTTCTTTCTTTCCATTTATTAATTTTTGTTCTTTCAATTTCTTTATCATTATTTCTTCATCGTTTTTTTTTAATTTTTTCTACCTTTGTCCTCTTTTCTTGGTCTTTCTTTCTTTTTTTCCCTATTTTGATTGCTTTCTTATTCTTTCTTTCTTTCTTTCTTTTTTCATTTAGTAATTTCTTTCTTTCAATTTCTTTAACGTTCTCCTCTCATTCTTCTTTCTTTCTTTCTTTCTTTATTTGTCTTCCTTTCTTTCAGTTTTTCTTTCTATCCCTATATTGATTGCTTTCTTATCCTTTTTCTTTATTTATTTATTTATTTATTATTTCAATTTCTTTATCGTTCCACTTTTATCCTTCTTTTCTTTTACTTTTTTGCCTTTCTTTCTTTTTTCTTTTTTTCCCTACGTTAATTTCTTTCTTATCCTTTTTTCTTTCTTTCTTTGTCTTTCTTTCTGTCTTTCTTTCTTTCTTTTTTTATTTATTCATTTTTCTTTCCTTTTTTCTTTTCATTTATTAATTTATTTATTTCAATTTCTTTATCGATTTCAATTTCTTTATTTTTTCTTTCTTTCTTTCTTTCATCCTTCTTTTTTTTTCTTTCTTTCAGTCTTTGTCATCCTTTCTTTCTTTCTTCTTTCTTTCTTTCTTTCTTTCTCTTTTTATCCTTTTTTCTTTCTTTCTTTGCCTTACTTTCTTTTTTCTTTCTTTCTCTATATTAATTGTGTTCTTATCCTTTTTCTTTCTTTCTTTCTTTCTTTCTTTTAACATTCTCTATTTATTTGCCTTTCTTTTATTTCCCCTGGTAACAATCATCTCCTGTCCATTCAAAGAAAACATTCAAATGCCCAAGAATTAATGACATACTGCCTTATTCCAACTTATCACTGGCACGCCGCTGTGCCTTCTCATCCCTATCCATTAATTTGAGTAGAATAAGTTCTGCTGGCTTCCATGTGAAATTTGAAGCTTCCTTGTTGGTTGTTGCTACGAACAAATAAGCCATTTTTCTGCACGATTCTATGATGTTGCAATTACGATGCCTTATTAGATTTTCACAATGGCGGAGTTTTAGTTTGCATACGTCAAAATAACTTTGTATACATCTGTGCTAATTGATTGTGTTTTTAGCTTTACATTTCAGTGACAAGATATCAAAAATAAGAAGAAGAATCTATATTAATGAGTGGAAACAGTTATTTTTGACATGTTCTCTGAGACACGTGTGTGCGCATGCGCAAAATTCAGTAAATCCGCCCATAAGTAATTACACCCATGAAATGATTTTAGCAAAGTAATATTATCTTCTAAACCAGGGGTGGGCAAAATGCGGCCTGCGGTCCGCATGCGGCCCGCTGCACTATTCTGTACGGCCGACGAGAGCCTCTAAAAAAATTTAAAGAATAAACACTTGCACTTGGATCGAGACGAAATTCTTTTGGTTTCAAAAGATGCAGCCATTTGATAATTCATAACCCAGTGATGCGGCCCTCCCACCAAAAATTTTGCCCACTCCTGTTCTAAATCAAAGACACCAGATTTTTTTTAATTTCTTGTAGAAAAAATATTCAATCAAAATGAATATTATTCAATACAGTTTTGCCTCTAGGTAAGTGAACACCCCAACAATTTTTAATAAAAAGTATTTTTTCTTCAAACATGCTTGGATTTTATAATTTCTCGTTGAACCATATTCAATTAAAATGGATATTACTATATTCAATATCGTCCATAAATAAGTACACTAACAATTTTTTATATAAAAACGAAAGATATTAGGATTTTCTAATAGACAATTATGCAATCAAAATTGATATTAAAGTATTGCCTATAAATAAATAATTTTTGATAAACAGCTAATTTTCTCTTCATCGATTTTATTATTTCTAATGGAACATTATAAAATCGAAACAGTTTATTAGATACCATATCACCTATAAATAACTATTTCCACAACATTTTTTAATAAAAAGTCAGTTTTCTTATAAAACAAAGATGTCCAGAATTTATTATTTCTAGGGGAACAATATTCAATCGAAATGAATATTATTATATATAATATCGCTCACAAATAAGTTCACTCCCGACAATGTTTTATAAAAAGTTCATTTTCTTCGAAACCAAAGACACCGGGATTTTATTATTTCTTGGGGAATAATATTCAGTCAAAATTAATATTATCAGGTATTATTTATTAGTAAACTCAACAGTTTTAAGACTCTAAAAACGTAACGATATTACAAATAAGTACGCAATTTTTATTTTCATTAGCAAATAATATCTAATTATGTATGTTTTAATTGTATAATTAACCATCTAGTGTAACACTATGTAGGTGGACCGCCAAGCAGACGATCCCTTTGTCTGTTTTGGCGCGAAACCAGACAAACGGTTTTGGAATTGAAATCTCGGCGGGTCCGGAAGTGGTAACGGGACGCGAAGGAGAGTTGGTTACACAAAGGAGCTGACAGGGCAGTTAGCGACGGGACACGGAGAGAGGCAGTCGACAGTGGACACCCGAGCAGAGAGGCGAGGCAACATGACATGAGGGTCCAGCCACAGTGAAGAAGATCGAGTCAAGATGTCGGCATTCCAGTTGCTTTGTGGAATTTTCGCTAGTAATCCATGCTAGCGTTAGTCCATATATGCTATCGGAAATGTAGTGTTGCATACTCCTTTTCTGCTCTTGAGTTAACTCCAAGCGTTTTGTTCGTGTTGGTTCGTTTGCTCTCTTTTTCTCCCACTCCCTCGATTGTATTCTTGTAGTGGCAAGAAATGTGCGTTACCCGCCTCGGAACCACTAGTTGATCACCGGCCAAGAAGGGACATGGTTAGAAGAGGCTGTAACGTATGTGGGGGCGAGGGTGGTAACGTTACACTAGAAATAATATAATTTTAGCATCTTTAGTTTAGGCAATAAACTTTTTTTATAAAAAAAAATTGGTTGACAAATACTTATTAATGGGAGATATGATATAGAGATATTGACAATTCAATGGGAAATTTATATCTAGAAACAAAAAAATGTATATTTTAAAGTAATTTGTAATTACGGAGAAAGTCAGTCAAATCAATTGATACAGAATATTTGTTCATCTATTCCCGCCTTCAAGATCCACGTCACCTTCTTTTATACAAATATCTTAGATTTTCCATATCCTACCAAATGTATATTTATGGGAATATCCATTTGCAGCACGTGTACCTTTGTCTGAACAATGTCAACCGGACGCTGTTCAGTATTTCTCAAGAGATTTGGATCGAAGTGCACGAGCCAGAGACAGTTCCACAAGAGAAGAAAACAAAAATCTTGAGGATATGTCACTTAAAAAAGGATAAGTGTGTGATACTTGACAGTGTGTGTGTGTGTGTGTAGTTCTCTCTTTCGCTACTTAGCCGGCTGGCCAAATTCCCTCGACCAAATTAAACCGATTGCTAGTTTTTCGGGGTTGGTGTGACTTTTCTTGTCTCTCCTCGGCGGATTCTCTCTAGCAGACTAACTATACTTGTATATACGCAGAGGTGAATTTTTTCTACTTCCGAACCTAGGGCAACCCATAGACTTGGCATAGAAAATATTGCCAAACTATATGTCTCCAGTATATATGGCACTGGTAAGGATCAAGAGTAAAGTGAAGCAATCCAGGAAAAGGTGTAGTGGCCTCCCCTACACCTCAGTGTAGTAGCTATTGAAAAGGGAGCCTTCGGGCCACCATCGATTAAGGTCACCAACTTTACTTTATTTACATGTCTCCAGACCACCCTAAAAAGTGTGATAATAAAATTGAAGTCTTTTCAGTTACGGCTCTGCTTCATCTCCGCTTCGACTGGGAGAAGCGAATGAGTGGTTCACGCATAAAATATATACGGCCACATACACACTCAACACACTCGTGCAAATATGCCCAGACCCCTATGTAACATAATTGAATGGCACATTGGAAATTGAATGAATAGATAGATAAATAAGTGGATAAAACAGATAGTATTCGCCGGATAACAAGCCAAAGGCACTCGTGGTAATTAAAAATAACTACGGAGGACTTGAGGTCCGATGATCGTTTGCACATGTGCACAGGAAGTTGATGTTTCTGCTCTCGACACGACTGGTGGAAGTGAGGGGACAACTTGGATCTTTTCGAGAGTCGACGGCGAGGAGTGAGGATGTGAAGACGTCAGTAGGAAACGAAGCACGAAGATGTAAGATGAAAGTTTACGAGCTCTAAATTCTGAGGCATCCCAAAGGGGATGTTAGAAGCAGTGAACAAGCATGTTAGAACCAGGAAAAAATTCAAGGTCTGTGTCTGCTCATCTTTTTCTCACTAGAATATGTCGCTAGTTTTTGTCCAGTTAACGGTCGTCTCATGCTTCAATACTCCCTTTCTTTCTCCCAGTGGCTACTTGCTATCTTCTAATAAATAAACCTTTGGTGTATGTCTAACAGAGTTTCGCATTTGTCAACTTGTTACTACGACAAAGTTACAACGGGGGTCTAAAGTCTCTTGAGTACTAGTTGTCTAAATTTCTGAGACGAAGCTTGATCATTTTTTATCATTAAGGGTTTTCGGACTATTGTCTTCATCTTTATTGTTATTTCCGCAACGTTTCGGCCGATATGTCCTCCGGCCTTCTTCAGGTGTTTGTCGAACTCGGGAACCTTCAGGGAACTTCGAACTACGTCCTTTATTGAATCCTGTTCTGATTCCGTTAGCCATAACCGGGTACAAGTGTTAAGTATTGCTCGTGGTGTAATGGTTATTGTCGTAGGAAATGGGCACGGCGACACGAGACTGGACGAGACTGATTACATTGCACTAATACCCTTTGAAAAGATATGAATCTAATTATTCTCCCTCCAGCTAGGGTAAATAGTAGGGCAGACTAGGCTCTTCAGCCTTGGCGCGGCAACTAAAAAGAAAATTCTGAATTCAAACCTGTTAAACACCGCTTAAAAAACTGACCTGCCTGAGCAGAGGGGAAAAAATGCGGAGGTGCCCGTGGTGTAATGGTTATCGTTGTAGGAAATGAACACGGCGACACGAGTTCAAATCCTGGACGAGACTAATTGCATTTCACATATCACTAATACCCTTGGGAAAGGTATGAATCCAATTATTCTCCCTCCAGATATGGGTAAGTAGTAGGGCAGACTAGGTTCTTCAGCCTTGGTGGGGCAACTAGTCCAGGATAAGGAAAACTCTGAATTCAAACCTGTTAAACTCCGCTTAAAAATTTACGTTGTGTCATATCCTGCCTGAGCGGAGGGGTTGGTAAATATGGTTAAGTATTCCTATCTTGTTACTCAGGATTGAACCTACAACCTCCAGCTTAGAAGCTTAGGGAAGCAACGCCTATAACCGTTGCGCCAACCCAAATTAATGGTTAAAGCAATGAACTGCGATCGTAATAAGCAAGTTCGAACTCCAGTCGCGCTATTACGTTCACTTTCGGAAAGGTATAAAGACCCTTATCGTCCCAGCTATGGTTTAAATAGTACCACTACTGTCCTTCTACAAGATGGCTTTGTACTACTATAGTACACCAATATGAATATACACATATATACACATATATATATATATATATATATCGATAGTCAATTCGTGACGATTCACATATGTAGACACATGCATATACATACATACATGTATCCATACCTACTAATATTTACAGTGATATGCATATACACTTTTATATACACTCACATATGTCTGACTCTACATCCAAACGTTTATGGTGTTACATATTTTACCTGAGTGTATTTTCTAAGTTTGTTCTTTGGGTTTTCTTTTTTCTTTTCTTTTCTTTTCTTTTCTTTTTAATTTTACAATCAAATTAGTGTAAATCTAACATTAAAACAATGAAAAAATTTGAGTTTTTTGAAGGAATTGATTTGCTTTCAGATTTGCGTTATAATACATTGCAAATTTTTAGAGGATACTTGTCCAGAATATAATGCTGAGGAGATGTCAGCCATAATGTACAAAAGAATTATATAGGAATGTAATACTTTTATTCAACATACAGATAAGAACCAGGCGTAGTGGCTAAAGTGTTGATATATGATATAGTAGTAAGGGAGTTCAAACTCCAGTCGTGCAATTACTTTCGCTTTTGGACCAGCTATGGTTTAAATAGTACCACTACTGTCCTTCTACAAGGGTAGATTTGGAATTAAATAACCCTCAAAGGTTAATAAGCCATTAAACAAAGGAAACAACCCAAATCAGATAAGGGGTGTCCTCGTGGTGTAATGGTTAAAGCAATGGACTGCGGAAACGTAATAAGCAAGTTCGTACTCCAATCATGCAATTACGTTCACTTTTGGGCCAATACCTTTGGGAAAGGTATGAACTCCCTTATCCTTCCTGCTATGGGTTAAATAGTATCACTACTGTTCTTTTAGAAGGATAGCTTTGGCAGTAAACAACCTATGAAGGTTGATATGCCATTAAGCAAAGAAACCAAAGCAAATAGGAGCAAGTTTCAGTCATAATCAAAAGGAACATGGTTAGTTACTGTATTGCTCATAAATACACCTCAAGCATTTTTTAAATTAAATGTTAATTTTCTTTTAAACTATGATACCAGGATTTTATTATTTCTAGAGTAACATTATATAATCAAAACATATATTATTAGGTATTACAAATTCTACAGCTGTGAAACTCTGAAGTTAGAAATATGAATATTTATCAGTCCGAAAATAAGTATAAATTTATATTTTATTTTTGGTAGCAGAGGAGTAAAAATTCTATTTTTCGTTACAGATTTTCAATATTGTTGAGTTTGATAATAAATAACACCTAATACTTTCCGTTTTGATTGTATATTATTCCACTGGAAATAACAAAATTCTTTTTTCTTTGATGTAGAAGAAAATTCACTTTTTATAAAAAAAAATGGTTATGGTGTACTTAATGAGGGTCAATACTGTATACTAAATCCCTGCAATTCTTACTGCAAAGACAACAGCAGTAGTTTCACCAACAAAGCCTTTAGCAGATGATCAGATATAGATCCTGGGACAGTATCATTACCACTAACCTAGAACGTCCCAGTAGTCCCTTATGCAATCACCTGGCTTTGTTGGTTTTTCGTTTCAGAGCGAAAAATACCAAATCCATGCAAATGCTGCTTCCGTCTGTTTTTGGAGCCTCTTCATATATTTCCGTTTTTCTGTTCGCGACAAGCCAAATTTAATCAAATATGCAATGGTCGAATTAGCAATAAAACTTCTACATCCGGTAATCCTGTCGTTTTTGTTTTTGTTATTTGATTGTTTTTTGGGGGGTTAAAGAGTTTGGAATATGCGAAACAATGTGTAACGTTAGGTATGTACAATCCTTATGATATTTTATTTATATAACATCACCTCCAACTTTGTATAAAACCTAAAAGTAGATCTGAACTCTCAGGTGCTAAAAGTAAAACTCATGCAGATGTAGTCCAGACCAGGTCATGTACCCCAAAAAACTAAGTATAATGACTAATTGTAATTGTGACCAAAAAATCTAAACTTTCGTTACGTTGGAGCCTCGCTGATCCGTATAAAAATAACTAAACACCTTCACTGGCAATCAGTCCAAGAGTTGATAAGTCGTTGCCGTTTAAAACATCTCCATCAGACATAAATTCGATCTCGTAAATCTCAAACGAAATTAACACGAAGATTCTCACAAAGTAGGTACTTTTTATTCATTAGAAAAACTTTTTAAAGTTTTTTAAAAATTAGAATTACAATGAAAAATTATCACGAATACAACCAAAGGATATTCAAGGAGGCATACATACTGTAACGATTATTTTCATAGGAAATTGAACTGGCGTCCCTAGTTCAAATCCTGGACAAGGTTACTCGCGTTTCACTTCGTGTTAATACCCTTAGGAAAGACATCAATCTATGTTCTCTGGCAATGTTTGTCGATAGGTTGTTTTTGTTTTAAGGCATATCAACCCTTGTGGGTTATTTTTAAGTGAAATATTTTTTATATATTAAATATGATTATATTATATATTATATATGATTATATATATTATATATGATTATATTATATATTAAACATGATTTTTACACCATTACATTTAAGGTTATTTTACACCATTATATATAAGGTTATTTTTAAGCCAAATCTTTTTTATATATTAAATATGATTTGTAAAGGAATAGTTTGTAGATAACATCTTTAAACAAGCCAAGGTTTATTTGTAAATACAGAGATAAATAGTTACAGGTTATTGTTATGTAATACTTGTAATTCAACTTTGTAAAAAGTAAAATGATTAAACACTTCTATTTGAGCCATAGATGGGTCCGGAACAGATACTATCACTCCGCGTCAGAGTGGTATTGGGAGTAATAGTAATGCAGGGATATTCTACATTCTCCAAAGTTCGAGAGCTGGAGCCTCACCACCAGATGAATTTTAGTTTCATATCCAGGACACACATTGTGCGGGGTCGTGCCCCTTTGTGTAGGTACAGTCGAAGTATTCAACAACAGTACCCCCAGGTGACTGGGCTGTCTCTGGCTATGGGTAAATAGTTGGGCAGACTGGCTTCTTTAGCCTTTATGAAAAATTAAACTCTGAATTCAAACCGGATGAACTCTGGGTATAAGTGTTAAGTATTCCTGACTGCAGGCGAGTAACAATACAGGAATACTTAATACTTGTACCAGGTTATGGCTAACGGAATCAGAAGAGGTGACCCCCATGGATTCAATAAAGGGCAGAGTTCGAAGTTCCCTGAAGGTTGCCGAGTTCGACAAACACCTGAAGAAGGCTGGAGGACATATCGGCCGAAACGTTAGGGAAATAACAATAAAGATGAAGATAATAGTCTGAAAACCCTTGATGATAAAAATATATTCCGAGTATCATGAAAATTCCGTTTTAGATTGGCAAGGCTATGGCTCATATACGTTTGTGGGAACATTTTTTTCAGAATGTGCTCGTAGTGTAATGGTTATCGTCGTTGGAAATGGACAAGACAAACCGATTTCAAATCCTGTACCAAGTTGTTTGTATTTCACATGGCATTAATACCCTTAGGAAAGGCATGAATCCAACTATTCTCCCTCCAACAAGGGGTAAAATAGTAGAGCATATAAGGCTCTTTAATCTTGGTATGACGGAGAAGGAAAATTCTGATCTCAAACCTGTTAAGTAAGTAAAGTTGGCGAACATAGTCGAGGATGACCCGAAGGCTCCCTTTTCAATAGCTACGACATCGTGGTGTCCGGAAGGGCACTACTCCTTTCCTTGTATTGCTCCATTTGACCCTTGATCCATACCTTATAATGCTAAGTGTTAAGCAAGGCGGCATCAAGTACCATTTTATGAATCTTTGGTATGACTCGACTTGAATCCCGGTCTCCCGGGCCATTGACAAATACTCTAACCGCTAGGCCAATGGCACGGTCTTGTTAAACTCCCTTTTAAAAATGACCTTATTAAACTTCCTGCTCATGAAGAGGATCTGGTAAATACATATATTTTCTCGAAAGTCATTTTCGTTGAAATCACCCAAAAAATTACGGCAATATAAAAACAGCTAATGAGATACGAGTGTATGAACCATTCAAAATTTACAATTTGTAATTGGAAGATAAGAAAATAGAAATAACCTAATAGGATCAGGTAAGTAAACAGTATCTCTATTTTACCTGAAACGAGACTTTTTGTTCATTATTGCAGCAGGAAATTGCAGGCATACTAGTTGGCTTAGGCCTAGACCTAATTTTGGCCAACTCTTTACTCATACAAAGTTTGTATTTCGTGTATAGTGCGACACCCTAACATTAGGTGAAAACTTACGTCTCAGAAGGATCGGTGGTTATACACAGTAAATAAACAACTCCCCCCCCTCTCTCTCTCTCTCTCTCTCTCTCTCTCTCTCTCTCTCATAAGCACACACATTCACTCAGTAGGCATGATATACAGCCTACTTCTACTATAGTGCAGGTAAAAGCTAAAACCGCAATCAGGGGAGATCACTCTAAGCAATATCGGCGAGGATTTGTACACAATAGTTTTACGGACTTATAAGATGCAGGATTACCTCCCTTGTCTTTCAAAGAATTTCCTCTATCGACCACTCGATGGCAATGTTGTCAAAACAGTATATAAGAAGAGCAAGCGAAAGTATCACTCTTTCTTATTCATTTCTTTAAAAAGAAGTCTGGCTTCGATTCTTGAGGACAGGGAACTTTTTTTCCTCTAACAACCTCGTTTCACATTGAACACGTCTCCATAGAATAAGGTACTTCTTAAAGATGTAAGTCTTTCTCCATAATCAGCTTTTTTTTCACTCATACATATATTAAGGACATTTCTTCATTCTTTTTTAAGCTCGTTTTATTTTTGTATTCATTCTTTTAAGTTTGTTCTGGCAATAAAATATGTTATTTATTTATTTATTTTAATGGCTCCTTGTGCATCTCTCCTTTTACTATCTTCTCACATAAACCTTTACAAAAAATGTCTTCATGGAACATATAAAATATTAATACAATATATATATATATATATATATATATATATATATATAAAATTAAGTTAAGTAATTCATCCAGCTATTCCCAAAAATACCCTCCTAATTTCTTTTTCTTCCCATTATTTCTTAAATCATACAATCTAAAACTTATTACACTATTGCAGTTTTTGATCATATTAGACAATTTGTTCCAAAAATATGTTACTCTTTTGACTAAAAGATCCAAATGTTTAGTCGATATAGTTTTTGAAATATGTCCTGACACAAAATTTCCAGTTTGTTCATCATGTTCTTGACATTATCATGTATGATGAAACAACATTAGTAAATAAAGATGACGACTGCAGTTGAGAATAACCCAAAGTCTAACTTTTCAATAGCTATGACACCAAGGAGTAGGGGAGGGAACTACTCCATTCCCTGGATTGCTTCATTTTACCCTTGATCCATACCTTATACTGAAAGTGAAGCAAGGTAGCATAAAGTACCATTTTTTTTAATCTTTGGTATGACTCGACCTGGGATTGAACCCTGATCTCCCAGACTATTGGTGAACACTCTACTCATTAGTCCAATGGTCTGGTTTAAACCAACTACTATTCCCTAAGAAACTGTTTTGACAACCACACATAGCAGCCTTGGATCTCAGGATGATTAAAGCTACAAACAACAATGAAATAATAAGATAAAACAGTTCCTTTGTTTTAGAGAAGAGTTTCAATTCATTATTTATTCACAGCATCAACAAGTTCATAGAACTGGAGGGGCTGAGGAAAAAATTGTCTGAGAGAAGGAAATAATTCCAGATTAGAGACATAATTATCTCAGAGACAAGAAAAAAGAAAATCCAAGAATTTTGAAAAATCTTTTTTTACCTGTTTCATTAAAAAAAAGAAAGGAAAAGAAAAAGAACAGAAAAGAAATCTCTGCAGATAAGTCAGAAAGAGGTTGAGTTTATTTTAAATTCTTTCATCAAATCTTTGTTTTTCATTCTGGTTAATTAAAAAAAAAATTAAATAAAAAAAAGAGAAAAAAAATCAACAGACATGTCAAGAAGAAAGAAATTTCTTTCAGTTTTTTGTGTTTTTTATTTTTTGCTTTGTTTTTTTGTTTGTGTTTTGTTTTTGTTTTTGTTTTTTTTTTTATAGGTTTTTTAAAGTTGCTTTTTAGTTTTTTTCTCTCTCTCTCTCTCTCTTGTTGATAAGAAAGTGAAATAAAAAAAAATAATATGGCAGAAAAAATTGAGAAAGATGTCACATTAATTCTAGTTTCTTTTGTCTGAGAAATAAACCAAGAAAATATCAAAAAGAAGAAAAAAGAAATAGATGAAATAATACAGACGAAAAAGAGAAGAAAAAAGAAAGAAAAGGGGAATCAAATAGGAAATAAGAAAGAAAAAAGAAAGAAAAAGAAGGGTCTTTTTCTTTTTCTTAAGTTGCGTAAGAAAATGATCTAGTTTGTTTTAATTTCTTATGCTCTTTTTTTCTTCTCTTTGTTTCATAAAAATGCAATAAAAAAGAAAAGAAAAGAAAGGAAAAGCAGTCATTAGCGTTGTGAGCAAGGGAGATAACCCACTATTACAATCAAGAAGAGAAAGTGGGCAAGGGAAATAACCCACTATTCCAAGCAATACCAAAAATATCACAAAATATACAACAGCAGTAATCGATATTTTTAAAAGAATCAACCTGAATTTTTTTCGATTTTTTTTCTCTCTTCCTTTTTGAATATATATTTTTAATTTTTTTACAAAATATTTCTTATCAAATTGATAAATAAACAAGAAACAATTTTTTTTGGCTCAACAACCTCCAACTGTTATTGTCCATACTATGAAAATTATCTCACATACCATCACCTTCAGACATGATTAGAAGCAGGGTCATTGCTGTTACCGAGCCTACCGAGACAACCCAGTGCAGTAGTAAGGAAAATTCCGCCATTAAAAAACGGCAGTGAGGCATGGAGAAGGTCAATGTCACCACTGCGACTTTCAGGACTTTCTGATATAAATATTTTTACAAAATGAACAGTTTAAAAAATTGACCTCCATGACATTTTTTTTTAAAAAAAACATATGCACATTACCAAAGTTAAGCAGCTGGTTGGTAGATTTTAATGGCATGTCAATTCTCACAGGATTATTTAATGCCAAAATCAATCTGCTTTAAGCAATTATAAGGCTTAAACTAACCATTCCAATTTAAAAATAATGATCTTTTCTTTTCACACAATTATAAGGTTTCAAGTATTCCTATCTAGTACAAATAACTCACACACACATTTACATGGTTTCAAGTATTCCAATCTAATACTAATAATTTATACACATTATGGGGTTTCAACGGACTATTCCAATTTAATAATAACTAATCCTTTCTTTGCACACAGTTATGAAGTTTCAAGTATTGCAATCAAATCCAAATTATTTTTAAATAGATCAATTTGACTCAAAGATGGGACTCTAGCAAATGTTACCAGTCTGAGGGGAAGGAGTGAACCTGGGAACGATGACAATGAACAGGTAACAATATACACCCCAGGACTCCAGAATTGTAACCTCACTACAAGATGCAGTTTAATGTCATTCATAGGACACCCCTTCTTGATAGGGGTACCGATCTGCACTAAGGATCTTGCTCAAAACTGAGACAGCTCAAACAGTAATTACAAACCTTTAATGAAAAAGTTAGTAATTATATTTAGAATAATTTTCCCCACAAACTCAGTACTGACTACTGAACTAAAAGTTAGAAATTATATTTAAGATAATTTTCCCTACAGACTCAGTACTGAACTAAAAGTTAGTAATTATATCTAAAATGATTTTCCCCACAGACTCAGCACTGACTACTAAACTAATTCATGGTCCCCCAGTTCTTATTAAAGGAATTAGAGGGGACATTGGCTCTGAATCAGCATTTTTGTAGGGAGGGTTTTTCTTTTCTTATTTTATTCATATGCATAAGGAAGGAAGGTTTTTGTTTTATGACATATCAACCCTCATGGGTTATTTAATGCCAAATCCTAATATATGATTTGTGAGCAAATAGTTTGTAAATGACTTTAATGATTTGTTAGATCTTGTTTATTTGCACACAGTTAAATATTTTCAAGTATTCCATTATATATACACACACTTTTACAATGTTTGTTCAGGGTGTAATTTTGGCTGACACTTTATAATCTCCTCACTCTCATTCAATGCTGAATACTAAGTAGGGAATGCTAACGCAATACTTAGAATACTGACTCACAATTCTACATCACACAATGCAATTCTACTTGTCCCGTCTGACTGATTTATATACATATTTACTATTTCTAGTCACGTCACCATCGTGGTACAATCCATTTCAACAGTTGTATTTGTTGGCTGCAGATCCGTGTTCAACCCACACGGGTCCATAAAGTACATTCTTCTACATAAAACACACATACTCACACACACACATACATGCATGCACACATAAACACACACATACACATGCACACATATACACACACACATACACACACACAACACATAAACACATACATAAATGCACACACATACACATATACACACACAAACACACACATTCACAGATACACACACACACACACACACAGTAATAATTCTGTGTGATATTAATCATTTGTTTGCACACAATTCAAGTTGTTACAAGCATTGCAATTTAACATCATCATCACCATGTTGCACCGCCAGCACAGATCTCCCTGGCCCTCTCTCGCCACTTGTCTCTATCATCCATCACTCCCAGGAGGTCTTCAAGGCTATATCCTGTACCGGCACAGAGCTGTTGTATATAGGTTCTAGCTGGTTGTCCTGCCTTTGCTTGTCCATCTGAAGGGGTCCACTCACTTATGAGTTCGTCCTTGACTTAAAACACAGTTTTTCCAGGCAACAGTCATGTCAATGGTGCTATATGGATGCACAACATGGACACTAACTAAACATATGGAGAAAAGGCTTGACCACAATTACACAAGAATACTGTGAGCAATATTGAACAAGTCCTGGAGGCAACATCCAACAAAACCGCAGTTGTAAGGATACATACCACCTATCGTGAAAACTATCAAAATTAGACAAACCAGACATGTGGGACACTGCTAGAGAAGTAAGCATGAATTTAACATAAGTATTTTTATTTATCAAGTATTCCTCTGTAATATAAATAATTTTGGTTGGTTGGTTGGTTGGTTTTTATGGCATATCAATCTTTGTAGGTTATTTAACGCCAAATCCATTTTTATGAGATTAGTTCGATTTCAAACAATTCAGTTTACCAAAAATACGCAATGTAAATGTGAAAAACATTTCTATTTCAAGCAATTCAGTTTAGTCAAGCAGTTCTACAGTTAAATTTCAAAACAGTTCTATATTAAACAATTCAGTTTAGTGTAAGTACAATTTCAATGTCAAAAAACAGTTCCATTTCAAATAATTCAGTTTAGCATAAGCACGCAGTTTAAATGTAAGTACGGTTTAATAGTCAAAAACATTTCTATTTCAAGCTATTAAGTTTAGTCAAACAATTCAGTTTAGCATAAGTATGCCATTTGTTCTATTTAACCCATAGATAGGGCCCTATCAGGTGCTACTATTCTGGGCCAGAGTGGACCTGGGAGCAATGGCCATGAAGGGGTGCTCCACATTCTCCAAAGCCCTAGCATTACTGGAACCTCACCCTCAGATTGTTTAGTGTTATATCCAGGACACACATTGGGAGGGTCAGCCAGTATATTCTACAGCCTCAGCTGACTGGGCAATATAAATAATTTTGACACTGGTGCATTGTTTCAAATAACTAATAACAATAATCCTTAGTAAATGATCAAACAGTTCTATTTGACCCATCAATGGGACCTTAATAGGTACTACATTTCCAGACCAGAGTGGAGCTGGGAGTAATAGCAATGAAGGTGTACACCCCATTTCCAAAAACTCCAGGACTGGAGCCTTACAATCAGAAGTCTTACAATCAATACATACCCAGGACACTCATTCAGTGGAGAGGGTCTTATCCTTCTGCATAAGTGCTGTCTGCATATTTTACTGTCCTACTTGACTAGTCAGGATACATATGATGAATCCAGAGACACTTAGCATAATAATTATCAACATAGAATTTCGGAAAACTGAGTTCAAATCTTGGTCCAGAGTGTTTCTGTTTAAAATCACATTAATGCTCTTGAGAAAGGCATGAACCTATCTATTCTCTCCTCCCAACAGCTATGAAAATATAATGGAACAGACAAGTTTTCTAAAACTTGGAAAGGAAAAGAAAAGAAAAACACAAAATTTAAACAAACTTTACTCCACAGAAAAACTGATCTTGAGTCACGTCCTGACAGATTATTTTTTTGGTTCACAGTGTCTTATATATCTCATCTATAGCCTTGACTGACAGAGTGACAAACGCCAATAACAGTATATATGGAGAATGGTGTATAAATTGGTGAATCAATAATGAGCATACTTCTCATATTTGAGCACACACACATATGTACATACACACACATACACACACACATACATATGCATACAAACACACACACACACACACATACATACACACACACACTTACACAAACAAATACATGCACACATACACACAAACACGCACGAACACACATACACACATGCACACACATACACACACACATATATACACATACACACATGCACACCCACACACATATGCACAAATAAATAAATACATACAACTGCTACTGCAAAAACAACTTTAGCAGTGCCATCAACGAATTCTAAGTCAGATTATGAAGCTTGGTTCTGGCATGGTTTCAAGAATGAATCATCATTACCACCAATTCAGAGTGCTCAAGCAGTCTTTTACAATACCACCAGGCTTTATTGGTTGTATGGCACAGTGTAGAAATATCAGATCCATGCAGATTAATTTTTTACCAGATCTTGGAATCTCTTGATATATTTCCCTTTTTGGTTTGGTTTGGTTTGGTTTGGTTTAGTTTCTTTGTTTAATGGCATATCAACCTTTGTAAGTTATTTTAATGCTAAAGCCATTCTTTAAGAAGAGCTGTAGTATTTTCCTTTTTTCAAATTAATTCAGATATGCTGTGGTTAGTTATTTATACAATCTCCCACCATGTAAGATTTGACACATGGTCATTTTAATATGGGGAGCTACATGTGAATCAAGACTCATGCACCACAGGAACAAAAATTCTTGGCCCTGTTGGCATTCCCCAATAGGGGGAGTATATGTGCAGTGATTGAATTAGCAATGAAACCAAAGCATCCAATCTTAATGGGAAATATATCAGGAATCAAGCTCTTTTGTATACAGATACGTTTATATATATACATATATATATATATATATATATATACACACACACACAAATGCATATCGACATATATTTATATGACAAAACGAGGTGGTAAAAACTTATGAAAAGAATACTTTTCTTTAAAAATCAGGAAACTGTTATTTTCTAATATAAGAATACAGACTTATTTACATTACGAATATGTATAAAGAAATTCATAGAACTAAGGTCACATCAAGTAAAATGACTAACATAGGACCACATTTACAAATACACACACACACATATATAAATATATATATATATATATATATATGCACACACATACATGTATTCATACACACACACATATATATACATATGCACAAACATATATATACAGGCATATACACACCCCAATATATTCACATACACCCGCACATGTGTATATATATATATATATATATATATATATATATATATATATATATATATATATATATATGTATATATAAGCACATACATATGTGTACATATACGCGTATATGTACATACACACACATAGATAGATAGATAGATAGATAGATAGATAGATAGATAGATAGATAGATAGATAGATAGATAGATAGATATGTGAAGAAATACGGGATAATGACTGATGAAACGTTAATTAGTGCAAGGGAGGTAAAGCTTATATACTTTTTAAGCATATCAGCATTATCTCCCCTTATCATGTACTTTTTCTGAACTCATGATATAATAATATTTTTGATACTTTTTAATATTTAAAAAATGAATACAAGCACAATGACCTTTCTTCAAGATGTAAGGTTTATTTAATAAAATTAATTTTTAAAAAATATGTGAACTATAAAGATATAAAAAGGATACATTATCTCAATCACTTTTTTCTAAACAATATGAATAACATATAACAGTTAAGAGAAATTTTGAAAATATGAAATTTCTTGGCTGTTATTTCATTTCATCATGCGACAAAAAAGTCAAAAAGGTAAGACTCAAACAATTCCTCTCCATTACGTTTAAATTTCCTTTGAAGGTGATTTCACACAGATTCAATCAACATTTTATGTTGAGATCTCATTAGTTTCATTAACTTTACTTATTCAAAATATATACTGAGTGACTGAAAAGTCATTCTCAATTTTAAAATATTTATAGTAAACTATTATGAAAAAATTATAGTGAAGAAATAAATTATAAGAATTTTAAAATATAGAGAGTTGCTTTTCAATCACCTAGTAGATATAAGATGTGATGAAAAAGTTGTTATAGAGTTAGAATTTAACTTTGTAATATGGGAAAGAATTGTTGTAGGGGTAGCTTCGTGTTTGTCAGCGTGTATGCCTCCAAGTTCATATTGGGAGGTAGCAAACAATATTTTTTAAGTAAAACGAAATTGTCAACAACAGTAAACAAAACACCAAAAGCAATAAACAAGAAGTTTAAGTGCAACAAAAATTGTCTTTCAGATATATTATTATTATTGTACAATATATCCAGGCAACAAAAATTGTAATAAGCTTGTTAAGACAAAATACCTTTCAACATGTGCTCCCAACGCCTCTGTCTCTGCTACAGGTTACTTTTTCTCTTAACCATTATCACCAGGTTACTCTTTCAAAATCTTCCAAGACAAACAGAGAGTCGGTAGGTAAGAAGAGCTATATATATTCTCCTCCCTCACCAGTTAAGGTAGGGATGAGTCAGTGTATGTTGTTCTTAGCTAGCTGACTTATGTGTCATGGGGTTTATTAGGCGTCAATGATCTTTAATTTCTTCACATGTCAACTCTAAAAGATTTTTAAATTGGGAGTCAGTATTGGGTAAATTGATAAAAATTTATATGTATGTATCTACTATGAACCATAACAAAGTATCAAAAATTAATCTTTAATTATTTTTTAAAAGTAAATATTAAATGAAGATGTGTACTCAGTAGAACACTTTATATAATTAAGTGATAATGTCTGGACTGCAGTCTAGATGAGTTGATGCCAATTCTCAATACGTTTTCATCAGCAGTCTTGATAGATTTTAATCAACAGTTTTTTGGCAAAACAAAGTTTTGTCTAAGTGCAGCATCCTCCATACTACTCACCAGATATTGTTCCATATGACATCATTTTTTTTCTTTTGGTTTTTTGTTTCAAATAAAAATTTCTTCTCCGAGTAAAATTTGAGGACATTAAAAGAAATAGTGTGCCACAGCTTTACACTAAAGTGAAAAATTATTTTCAGAGGGACTTTGATCAAAATAAAAATTGCTGGAATAAGAGCAATGAATACTAAAGAGACTATTTCAAAGACAATTAATGCATCACTTACCACTAATTTGTCTTGGTCAATACAGTCTTGTCACACTGTGAACAAACTTCATATATATATATATATATATATATATATATATATATATATATATATATATATTTACTAATCAAATATCTACCAGCATTCACGGTACCAGAAAAAAACAAAAAAACCCTGGCCAGGAACAAGAGAAAAAAATATCTCGAATCACGGTCCAGAGGAAAAAGAAAAAAGTTTTTTGGGTAAAAAAGAAAGAAAAGACCAACCTCGTCTGACTCCTTGAAAAAAATCAAGGGGTACTTAGTCAGTGGCCAAAAGAAAACCAAAAAACCCTCCGAGAATGCTGCAATGCTACTATTACTAAAGTGCTCAACATAAAACAATGGAGCCAATTATAGAATTAACTTAAATCGTTAGTCGAAAATCTTCTACTAAAGTTTCACCTTAACGGATCATCAGGAAGTTTCACCTCGACTATTCTAAGGAGAAATTGCTTTTCTTTATTCACCAAAAACCCCCACCTATCCTAGAATTTGCATTAAAAAAAAAAAAAAAAAAAAAAACCTACATAAAAAAAAAAAAAAAATTTATAGTTAGGAAAAAAACCTAAATAAATAAATGTGTATTACTATATAGCATTAATAAGATTATGGACCCTAATAACCATGGACTTTACAGGGACGACGGACTGATTATAGTGGATAAAAGTACACCGAAGAAGTGTGATGGGATTAGAAAAAAATTGTATAAGCTGTTTGAGGACTTTGGATTTAGGTTAGATGTAACAACAGATTTAAAAATAACTGATTATCTTGATATTACTTTAAACTTATATAGTGGAACAGTATCTCCATTTAGAAAAAGGAACCAGGATCTGCGTTATGTAAACAGGGGATCTAATCACCCAATACAGGTGTTTAAACATGTACCTAAAGGAATAGAGCATAGATTATCTAATAACTCCTCCAACAGGGAAATTTTTGAACGAACTAAGCAGGAATATGAGGAGGCTCTAAAAAATGACGGATATAGGGTCAATTTAGAATATAAGAATAGGGATAGAATTGGAACACAAGGTAGGAGAAATAGACCTAGAAAAATTTTATGGTTTAATCCCCCTTACAACATGGAAGTAGTTAATAACTTGGGAAAGGAGTTCTTCAAGATATTAAAAAGAAACTTCCCTAGTGGGAGCCAATTACATAAGATATTTAATAAGAATTGTATTAAATTAAGTTACAGTTGCATGCCAAACATTAATGGAATAATAAATAGGAGTAATATAGCTAAATTAGGTACAAAGAAGCATAAGGTGATTGACAAATGCAATTGTAGGGATAAGGTTAGGTGTCCTCTCGAAGGCAAGTGTAAGCAGGAGTGTGTAGTGTATAAAGTAGAAGTATATAGTGATTCGAATAATAAGAGAGATAAAAAGATATATTTTGGGTCGACCCAAGGGGATTTTAAAACTAGGTACTATAACCATAGAACAAGTTTCTCGCATGAGAGGTATAGGTATAGCACTGCTTTATCTAGTTATGTGTGGGAAATTAAGGAAAAACAAGGAGTAGATCCAATAATGAAATGGGAAGTAATAAAGAAATGCCGCAAATATAGGGCAGGTAATAGAACCTGTAATCTTTGTATGGAGGAAAAATTGGTAATAGCAAATTGTAAAAGCAAGAATATGCTAAACAAAAGATCAGAGGTGTTAAATAGTTGTAAACACAAAAGGGCGTGGTTACTATATAATTAGGAATAGGTTATAGGGTTTTTTTGTTTTTTTTTATTTAGGTTTTTTTTTTATTTTTATTTATTTAGGTTTTTTTCCTAACTATAAATTTTTTTTTATTTTTTTATGTAGGTTTTTATTTTTTATTTTTTTTTTTAATGCAAATTCTAGGATACGTGGGGGTTTTTGGTGAATAAAGAAAAGCAATTTCTCCTTAGAATAGTCGAGGCGAAACTTCCTGATGATCCGTTAAGGTGAAACTTTAGTAGAAGATTTTCGACTAACGATTTAAGTTTATTCTATATATATATATATATATATATATATATATATATATAAAACTAAAACACATACACATGAAGATATAGCCAATTTATATACATTCATATATATATGTGTGTGTGTGTGTGTGAGTTTGGTTTGGTTAGGTTTTATGGCGTATCAGCCATTGTTGGTTATCCCATGCCAAATCTTGTTTATAAATATATATCAAATATATATATGATTTATGACCGCATTTTGTAGATGACATTCTTAAACAAGCCTGGGCTCTTTTTTGAACAGAGTTAAATAGTTTCAAGTATTACTATATAACATTCACAATTTAACATCACTGATTTGTTTACACACAGTTTGTTTTATTTGACCAATAGATAGGGCCCTATCACGTACAACTCCGGGTCAGAAGAGACCCAGGAGCAATGGCATTCCAAATCCCCAAGGCTGGAGCCTCACCATCAGATTGTTTAATGTCATAATCAGGACAGTCGTTGAGAGGGAGGGTCTTACTCCTCTGCAGGGATGCAGTTTGTGCATTCTACAGCCCCAGCCAGCTGGCTTTGTGTGTGTGTGTGTGTGTGTGTGTGTGTGTGTGTGTGTGTGTGTGTGTGTGTGTGTGTGTGTGTGTGTGTATAAATTTTCTGAAAAGTTTTTTAAAGCCCCCACCCACCACCATTGGAGAAATAATATTTTAAACCTGTACAAAAGAATTGCCTACACTTAACATCTATTGATTAAAAAAAAAACAGGAAACTTAAAGTAAAAGAGTTGCTCCTTAGGATGCCGGGTTTAAATGTATATATATATATATATATATATATATATATATATATATTATATATATGCATTTCAATGAATGCATCTTCTCGAAGTGTCCTCATTGATGTTCTATAACAGGGCTCATTTGATGTTTCAAATATTCAAACAATATATATAGCAAATTTATATATATATATATATATATATATATATATATATATATATATATATATATATATATATATATATGCATTTAATACATTATATTATTAAATTATTATAATTTATATATATATATATATATATATATATATATATATTTTCATTCAATGAATGTGTCCTCTCATGTTGCCCTCAATGATGTTTTATAACAGGGCACATTAG
>OY757932.1:46462717-46583247 GCA_963585895.1 Sepioteuthis lessoniana | reverse complement strand
AACAGGGCACATTAGATGTTTCAGGTATTCTGACAATATATATAACCAAATTATATATATATTAATATAACTAAAGTTGGTGACTATAGTCGAGAGCGACCCGAATGCTTCCTTCTCAATACATACTGTAAGGGTGGCACTAATCCTTTCACTAGATTACTCCTCTTTTCCCTTGATCCCTACATTATAATGTTGAATGTTAAGCAAGACAGCATCAAGCACCATTTTTAGAGTCTTTAGTATGACTCGAACTGTGACTGAACCCCAGTCTTCCAGGCCATTAGGAAACACTCTATCCACTAGAACAATGCATTTCAATGAATGAATCTTCTTGATGTGTCATCAATGATGTTCTATAACAAGGATCATTAGAAGTTTTAGGTATTCAAGCAATATATATAACTAATTTATATATATATATATATATACATATATACACACACACACACACACACATATATATACATACACACATACATGCACACACAGAAATATGTATATATATATATGCATATATATACACATATGCACACACACACACACACACACACACATATATATATATATATATATACAAATACATGTATTCATATACACACTTGCCCACTTGGCAGGGGCTGTAGAATACACCAACTACATCTTTTCAGAGGGGTAAGACCCCCACCCCACCCCAACGAGCGTCCTGCATAGAACACTAAACAATCTGACGGTGCAATTCCAGTAATGTTGGTGCTTTGGAAAATGAGGAAAAACTGTACTTACACTAGGCTGAATTGTTTCAAATGGGACTGTTTATTTGTATAAAAATGGATTTGGCATTAAATAACTTACAAGGGTAGATATGCCATAAAACCCAAACAAACATATCTATGGTTCAAATAGAACTAAACTGTGTACTTATGCAAAACTGAGTTACTTGAAATAGAACAGTTTTGACATTTAAACTGTGTAATTATGTTAAACTGGGTTTTGAAACAGAAGTGTTTTTGTATACTAAACAGAATTGTTTGAAATAGAAATGTTTTTAACAATCAAACTGTACTTATACGAAACAGAATTGCTTGAAATAGGACTGTTTATTTGTATAAAAATGGATTTGGCATTAGATAACCAACAAAGTCTGATATGTCATAAAACCCAAACAAATGTTCATATACACTCACAGATATATATATACATGTATATACATACATACCTATATATATATATATGTGTGTGTGTACACTCACATATATGTAAACATATTTACACACAAACATATATAACCATATATATACTCACACACATATATATAAACACACACTCATATATGTAAATATATACATATATACAACTGTACACACACACACACACATAAATATATGCATATATATACACCTGCTCATACACATATACACACATTTGCACATATAAACATTTATATATAAACATTCATATATATACACACATACATATATAAACACTCACTCATATATATACACACAGATAATTATATATATATATATATATATATATATATATATATATATATATAATGATAAATAAATATATTAGTCTTCATCTAATAGCATGGATGCTTATCTGCAACCTCTGGTTTCATACTGTATTTATCTAAATATATATAAAAACTAATATATTTATTTATCATTAAATCATATAATGGCTCTATCTCAGATATCAAGCACTCTCAAATTATATTGCATTTGGTCGGCCACAAATCCACCAAGTGAGTTAGTGATAACCATACACTGTTGTATATATATATATATATATATATATATATATATATATATATATATATATATATATATATATATATATATTCATACACATATATCCACTCACAAACACATATATATATATTTACCAACCTCTACACATGAGCAGAATGTGACACAAGGTCAGTTCTTAGAGGAGTTTAACAGGTTTAAATTTAGAGTTTTCGTTCTCTTAGACTGGTTGCCGAACCAAGGCTAAAGAACCCCGTCTGCCCTACTATTTACCCATAGTTGAAAGGAGAATAGTTGGATTCATACCTTTCTCTAGGTATTAGCTTAGTCCAGGATTTGAACACAAGTTGGCATGTCCATTTCCTACAATGATAGCCATCATTACACCTTGAGCACATACATAAATTTATAAACACATACTCACACTCTCATATATATATATATATATATATATATATATATATACACACACACACATATATATATATATATATATGTGTGTGTGTTAGGGTGTGCATATATATATATATATATATATATATATATATATATATATATATATATATAGTTAAATAAAGTGTAAAACTTTGATGATTTACAAAATATGAGGAGATAAATCAAGTTATATTTCTTGTATTCTCTTTTTTTATTTAACATAGTATGAGTCTAGGGAAAAACATAAATTTAAAACCAGATAATTAAAAGAATAGTTGTACCTAAGTGAGTGCATCCTAATTCTTCAGAATTACCAAAAATCATATACATGGACATGTAATTTAGACAAACACAAGTATGAACCACATAATAAAACTTATAAATTCCTAAAGAACCATGAACTGAAAATAATACCCTGAGAATGTTCAGAACAGTTTTTGTCTTGTTTTTCTTTCAGAAGATTTGCAAATCAACTGTTAATTCTGAGATCAATCTAACAGATAATGGAAAAAAATTACATTAAAATATTTGTGGTGATTTCTGATGCAAATAAACAATCAAAATTATTTCGACTTATATAATTTTTTCACAAAAAATGAATGCCATATATACTTATCTGTGTAAGTCGCTCTTATATCTTCAGACCAATTGAACTTTGGGGGGTTCCCCTGTTGCATTGTGGTTAACATGATAAACTCTGACATCATAGTATATAAGCTCAAACTCCAGTCATGCTATTACATTTGCTTTTTGGACTAATAACTTTGGTGAAGGCATGAACCCTCTTATCCCCACTCTAGTTATGAGTTAAATAGTACCACTACTATCCTTCTACAAGAATGAAGCTGGCATTTAATATCCCACAAAGGTTGATATGCCGTTAAACAAGGAAACCAAACCCAACACAATTAAATTTCATTAAAAGTGAAAGTTGTTTTCGGTTTGTTTATGTCTTTTTTTTTTTATGTCAAATCGCTTTTTCCCAAGCTTGAATAATCAAAATTAAAAAAAGCTTTGTCTGATTAGAGAACTTTTGAGAATATTTCACAGTGAGATCATTTACCTTTTTGTTTTTAGACCTACTAAGCTTATAAGTACCTAAAATAATTTAAGCATTTACTGTTTATAAACAATTTTGATTAAGATTTGATTAATTGAACCATCATAACTTTGTTGAAAATATTTTTCTTCTCATGAATTTAAATTTCCTTTGTTTGAAAATGACTTTCATTTCTTTTAGAAAAAATTCAAATAAAAATTTGATTCAACAAATATTAGATGTCACAAAATTGAATAGTTGGTAATTAAAAAGAATAGTTGTATGCTGGTAATCACACCCTTATCCTTTACATTTACTGAAAAATGGGCATATAGACATGTATATTATATACACATATATAATATAATTTATTATGCAAATCATCAATTAAAAAAAATACTACAGTTCATAATTTTTCTTGAAAGCTGAATAGTATATATACTTATATTTAGAAGTCAATCTTGCATGTCAGGCCAACAATTGATTTCTGATCACAAAATCATTCATTTATAGAATCGATCTTTGAATTTTAGGAGTCCCTTCTGCCAATCAACTATCACAATGACAAACTAAAATGGCTGACAAGAGAGAGAGAGAGAGATTGGTTTAAAGAAGAGAACTCTATGAGAATTTGCTAAAATCCTTATTCACTAAGCTTAAGCTTAGTATGGCACAGGGACACAAGTTTAAAACACCTTCCATGAGGAGGGCACTTTTTCAGTTCTTATCCATCAAAAATAAATGCAATCATTTGTAATATACTGGCTTCCAGCAAGAATCCTCTCTCTCTCTCTCTCTCATAACACAGATGTCGTGGCGGAGAATCTTTAGGATTATGCCGCACTCCAGTATGTGGCTTCCTTAGCTTCCCTGAGCTAAATGTCCTGAACTACTATGTCTGGGTTAGAAGAAGAAAATGAATTAGTGGTCCCACAATACCAAGGCTATCATCAAAACTGTTTTGTTTTTCTAGCAACTTTTTTTTTCAATTTACTGATTTTTTTCTATTATATACTTTTGTTTTTCTATAAAATAGAATTTATTCCATGTTGCTTGGTTACTCTCATATATGAAAATAAACACATTATTATACATTCCGGCTATGGGTTAAATAGCACCACTACTGTTCTTCTAGGAGAATGGCTTTGGCATTAACTAACCTAAAAAGGGTTGATATGCCATTAAACAAAGAAACCAAACCAAACCAAACCTGATTATACAGGTAAAGGGTGTGCTTTCTAAATTTTGAATAACATTTTATTTTCCCCCAACAAATTGTTATCTCGTGTCAATCATTCTTGAACTTATGATTTTTTTGTTACCATCTATCTGTCTATCTCACCAGGCCTTTACCTGCTTGCAGGACTAAGTTCATTGCTTGGTGCCTGAGGCACCCCATAAGAGGAAATGCTGACAGAGCTAAGAATTTTTATCCCTGCCTCACATGGGTTTCAATCAGTTTGAGACCCCCACTATAAAAGGGCCTTCCTTGTGCTATATTCGGATATGGTGAGATGTCAGATAAATCCCATCTATCTATCTATCTATCTAGTTTTATAAGAAATTGTAAATTTTTTTCTGTGGTAACCTGAAATTTGTACCCTTCTCCAATCTCAGTCTGTCTCAACTAGTATTTGCTATTTGTAGACAATTTAAATTATCAATATTTTAAATCTTTAAATTATTTGAAATATTTGTTAAAACTCTTGAAAACCTCTACTCTCTAATTTAATAAGCAATTGTAAATGTTTTTCTGTGGCAAATTCAAATTTATCGCCTTCTCCAATCTCAGTCTGTCTCAATAAGCATTTATTATTTACTGACTGTGTATAATGTAAATATTTAAAATATTCAAATAATTTGAAATATTTTTTATAAGCCCCTTCAAAGCCACTAATGGTAGAAGCCCTAGAGGATAGAGTTTCATACAATTTTTATTTAAAATTGACCCAAACTTAAAAAAATCTTGAAACAAGACAAGAAAAAAAACACAATAAAATTTGTTAGTTGAAGTTGTTTTTGGTTTTGTTTTGTTTTGTTTTGTTTTTTAATGGTAATTCTGAAAAGAGGTTTTGTAGACAAATGACAATTATAATGGGCAAAAAAAAAGACTCTTCAGTTGCAACAACTGACATCTGCCTATATCAGTTAAACTTTTGAGTTCTTGAATGCAAAAAAACAAATAATGAATAAAAAATAATTTAAATATGTTTTTTGTTTGTTTATTTATTTAGTGTATATATAGAGTGTATCAATAGCATTTTCGTTTTTACAGAATTTTACTCCAAATTTTATTTCATGTATAAATCTAAGGATTTTAATTCCACTTCATTATTGATATTATCATTATTATATCGTATCATTATAATAATATCAAATCATAATAATATTATCATTATTATATCATATCATTATGACATTATCATTATTATATCATATCATTATAATATCATATCAGAAAATTATTATCATTATCATATCATAACATTATAATAATATTGTATCAGAATGATATTATCATTATTATATTATATCATTATATTAATATTATATCAGAATAATATTATCATTTTTATCATTAAGGGTTTTCAGACTATTGTCTTCATCTTTATTGTTATTTTATTATTGTGGAAATAACAATAAAGATCAAGACAATAGTCCAAAAACCCTTAATGATAAAAATCATCAAGCTTCATTTAAAAAATTCAGACAACTAATATTATCATTATTATATCATATCATTATAATATTATCATTATTATATCATATCATTATAATATTATCATTATTATATCATATCATAATAATATCATATCAAGATAATATTAATATCATCAAAACATATCATTATAATAATATCATATTGGAATAATATTATCATTATATGTAAAATATGTATGTAAAACAGTTGTACTTTTTGTTTTGATTATTTTGGCAGATACAATTATTTAAGTCCTGGCAATTTCAAGGAGCTAATGTCAACTGGACCTTGAATCTACTCACAGCATCCAGGAAATGGAGGGAAATGAAACAATATCTGATCTTAAAATTGGTTTAAACCACATGTAAATAACAAAGAATAGTAACTATAGCTTAACACTTGTATCTGGTTATGGTTAACAGGATTACAACAATCTACCCCACTGTGGATTAAATAAAGGGTCCAGTTCAAGTTCCATTTGGGCTCCCTAGGTTGGCACAAAACACCTGAAGAAGGCCGAATAACACATAGGCCGAAATTTGTAAATATAACAATAAAAGATGAAGACAATAGTCTGAATAATCTAAGTGGTAAAAAAACTGGTTTAAGCATTTTAATGATGGTGACTTTTTGTTTGATATAAAGTTCAAAGGTAAATGACTATTAGTCATCAATTAAAAGGCTTTAAAATGCTAAGTAGAGGAAAATGCCGCTACCAGCACTCAAAAATATTTCGTAAGAGAAAGGATCATCTAAAAAAAACAAATGAAGAGCATTATATAAGCTTTAAAAGAAACATACAGAAGTTCTTAAGTGGTCCCTTGAAATGTTCAAATGATTAAAAATAAAATAAGATATAAAGAAGGAAAATGTTTTTGTATATCATATTAATCATATAAAGCACAAAACAGTCAATGAAATAAAAAAAAAAAATTACAATCAGATCAAGAATAAAATGTACTAGACACAAAAAAACATGAAAAATTCAGAATATATTTTAAAAAATGATATGAATTTTTTTTTTTTTTTTAATCAGCAGGTTTTGTTTTGTTTTTCATTTTTGATATGTATAAAGAGGCATTTATTTTACATATTTCATCTTTTTTTAAAATAAAGATAATAGAAACAATCATTTCATTTAAAAAAAAGAAAAGAATCCAAGATAAAAATGAATTAAACAAAAAATCAGTGGTTACTTGGTTCTCAGACCCTGAGAAACTCAAAACACAATGCCATTGACATGGAAACCAAAATTTTCAAATATTCTCTCAAATAATCTTGATAAACTGGTCAACACTAATTTTATAGAATGTCTTTTTTAGTAACTCTGGGGTGCTGATTCCTAATATAGCATCAGTTTTGCTAGATTGGCTTCTTTTTTTTTTTTAAATAGTAGATTTCATGTATTCTTTCTCGGAGGTACTTGTGGTATAACAACAATCATCGTAGAAAGAAGACTTACTTACTTGAGTTCAAATCCTAAATGAGGCTGTTTGCATTTCACAAAGCACTAATACCCTTTAGAAAGGTATGAATCCAACTATTTTACCTCCAATTATAGATTAAATAGTAGGGCACATTGTGTTCTTTAACCTTGGTATGATAACTAGTCAAGGAGAAGAAAAACTCTGAATTCAAACCAGTTGTAGACCTGGAGAAGGTTATTTCTGCACAAGGCATACTACATGAGTAGCACTTGGACAACCAAACCAGGTTATTGGACCAGTAAAGAAGATTCTAGAAATCAGTTCACATAGCATTTGGAGTCACTCTTATAATTATGTATATACATTTACTGTTAAACTTGTTCCTATTGGTGATGTACAATCAAATCCCACTTAAATCACTTGTTTCTGATAGATCACTAAAGGTAAGCACCACTGGGCCCACTCAGTACTTAGATGAGTGAATACTGAGGAACAGCCAGCACCATAAGCATTCAAAGGCCTGTGTACAACATTGTTATTATGTCATTAAAAAGGACTCTGTCTGTCTGTCTGTCTGTCTGTCTCTCTCTCTCTCTCTCTCTCTCAGCAGCTAACATCTGATTTTGACTTGGCATCAAATTTATAAGCAATCTTTCCAAATAATTGTGACAGGAACCTTTTCATATTAAAATGCTATGCTGAAATCAACTAATCAAGCTGCTCTCAATATTTTATCATGTTTGCAACAAGATCTAAAGTTTAAACTTTTAGATGATAATTTAATCTGGAAAGAGCCCTCATAGTGAAGTGGCTAACAAGCTGGACTGCGACAGTCCAGTGAGTTCAAACTCCAGTCACACTGTTATGTTTACATTCAGATTAACACCCTTGGGAAATGTATGAACCCCCTTTTTTCCTCACCTATGTGTTGAAATGTACCACAACTGTTCTTCTACAAGGATAGCTTTGGAATTAAATAACCCACAATGATTGATATGCCATTAAACAAAGAAACCAAACTGTTCATGAAAATTTTAATACGAAATAAATTTTGATAAAGATTGTAAACTGTACATTGTTTAGAAAATCAAATAAATAGAAAGGTTATTTTTGTCTGTCTGCCTGTGAGGTAAAAATATACATAATTCTGAATATGTTTCCATGGCCCTGGTAATGTTGAGCTGGGTCCTTCAAGGTATTTCTTATTACAGTGAATAATAGAAGTTATTTTGCAGTATTACCCCTGTTCTCCAAGTAACATGACAGAGGTTGTTTAAAAAATAAAGTTGGTGACCTTAGTCGAGAGTGACCTGAAGGCTCCCTTTTCAACAGCTATTACACGGAGGTGTAGGTGAGGGTGCAACTCTATTCCCTGGATTGCTCCACTTTACCCTTGATCTTTACCTTATAATGCTAAGTGTTAAGCAAGGTGGTATCAAGTACTATTTTTTTGAGTCTTTGGTATGAAGCGACCTGGGATTTAATCCCGGTCTCCCAGACCATTGGCAAACTCTCTACTCATTAAGCCTGGTCCAGAGGTTCTTTACATGGTTTTAATATCAGGTAAAAATCCATAATCTAATCAATTTGAATTGTTGGATTCATGCCTTTACTAAAAGTATTAGCAGATTGTTTTTTGTAAGAAAAAATTGAGATATCAGGTTCTGAAGTAGAGATAATTGAACTTCTATTCTTTCGTTTTATTCTAATTTTTAAACGAAGCATTGTCAATCATAATTATTATTAATAATTTTGACTAGTATTTTCTCTCCTAACTTAAACAATAACATCAGTTAGATCATAAATTTATGGTGAAGTCACAGTGAAAGTACTCAATAAAATAGATCAGAAAAAACACTAACACCACCTAAAAATAAAGTGTATGCTCTAAAACAACTTTAGTCATTATGTCACTGTCACCACCCCCTAAAAGTAATTTGAGTACAGCAGCAACTTAAATGCCCAGTCATATGGCACCTTTACATTCCCTTAGACAACATTAGGGTCCAGAAGTTGGGAGACCTGTAGCATGATCAACTGCTAGTCTTCTAGTTGACCTTGTCTAGATTGAACTCAGATACACAAAGCTGACAGACACCATTACAGAAATTAACCTCAAACAATGAGTAAAGCCTTGCTGATGGGCCACACACTTGTCGGCAGTGTTTAGGTGGTAAACTGGCTGGCTCATATGGTTTTGTTCACTTGGTCTCTCTTGTGACCTCAGGGAGCCATACCCCCAGGCCTTTGCCAGCTTCAGCAGGACTGAGTTTATTGCTTGGGGCCTGAGATGACCCAGTTAGGGAATGGCAACGAAACTAAGAATTTCTGATCATGCGCGCTTCAGGCTGCGCCGGCCCTCGTACAAAAAAGACCTTGTGCCACACTTCACTTTGGCGGGGAATTGAATAAATACCACCTCAACAAAAGCTTTGATACAAAGTTACCTCTCTTAGATAATGTTCCGAAAGTCGTGTGTAAGGGAGGTAACTATGTTTGCCCATTTTATTATGCGTGTGCTTTTAAAGGACCTCAACAGGTATTGCAATAAATACAGTTTTACTTCCAGGACCAAAACTAGCATCGCAGTCTGAAGATAATGCATATGATCTAAAGAATACTTTGCCTATTAAAGGAGAACAAACGAAGCAGTAAGATAATGGCAAATAGCATCATACGAATAAGAATGACATCAGATTGTGCTGATAACAAAATGGAATTCCAGGAATTAATTTGATAATTAAAACAGAAAGAAAAATTACTATATGAACAAAGGTACTTGAAATAAAACCTTACTTACTTAGGTAGAATATACAGATGCCACTCTAATCTTCGGCAAATAAACGGGGAGTGACACTTTGATCCTAAGCAGAATGAACAGATACTACACATGGTTTCAAGTATTCCTATCTATCATTTATAATGAGTGCCAGGGATTGACACTTTTCGAAGGCCTAATGTACAGATATAACTCTGATCCTAGACAGAGCGATGAGAGGAACATTTTGATCGTACACAGAATGCGTAGATACTACTCTCATCTTATGCAGAGGGATGTCGGAGAGACACTTTGATCCCCAGAAAAATGCAGAGATACTACAAATGGTTTTAATACTGGAGAGTGATACTCTCACCCTTGACAGAACAGCCAGATATTTCACTGATTCTAGGTAGAGCGTCCTGAAACTACTCTCTTATTCTAGGCAGAAATGCCAATCTATATGCAAACAATTACATTATTCATGGGCACTATTCTAAAAAAATTATAAGCTTAATGGTCCCATTGAAGATGGCACCAGACTACATAATTATCGTAACTGTCTTTTTCAAAAACACCACTTAGGTGAAATGATAAACTGGCTACTATAAAATGCCATTTCCATGACTGACATTGACACACTGTAAACAAGCCATTGAAAGTACCTTCCTTCATAATCAAATAATTCTCTCTAATCCATTATGCAAAAATAACATCAACCAATCTTGACTCAAAAGTCTGGCAAGATAGAGCAATATTCAATGCATCTCAGCATTACCTCTGGTGTCGTTTTTGTTTTGTTTTTTTAATAATCTGTAAAGGATATTATGCAGGGTGCTGCAGATATAGCTTGAACATTTTAAATTATCACTTTTATGGGGCAAGTGAACATAGACAAGTGGTAATAGTAGATCCATCTTGCTAATGTCAAATTGTTTCTTTTAGATATTAGTTAAGATAATTGCTTTTGCTGCATTTGCTGTTAAAACGTTTTTAAGACTGGTGAATAAGTAATGGCTATGTACAGAGCTTTTCATGCTCATTTCATGTTACACTGGAATGATGCTGTTCTGGATTGAAAATCTATACTGCTTTTAGAACTACAGATTCATCAATAAAAAGAAAACCACCTGAATAAAACCTGTAGCCCTTTACTTAAACAACAGTGAAATCATTTTTTTTAATATCAGTGACCCTGGTCTTTTTGTCAGCCTTTAGAATGTTAGCATATATCTGGAAAAAAAAACTGGATCGATATTAGCTAGATGGAGTTACCATTACCACTTGCCTAAGTTCACTTGCACTACACAGGCAATAGTTTAAAATGTGCATGGTATTTCTACCACACCCTGTATATCGAGAAGAACAAATTAGATTTAGTAGAAATATGATTGTCTTTGATGATGGTGGACCTCACAAAAAGTTAAATTTCACAAAAAAAGGAAAAGAGAAACAATCAAATTCAATGGTTGTCATTTACAAAGCTTAGCTTAGTTTGGCACAAGGCCAAAAGTATGGAGCACCCAGTGAGAATCAAACTCACTAAAAATGTTCTGTTAGCCTAACTCACAAACCACCATAGTACATGCAGCAGCCAGAAAATTTCAATAGTTGGTTGGTTGGTTTTATGGTATATCAACATTTGTTGGGTTATCATATGCCAACCCCAGTCTAACAAGTCTCAAATTATATACAGTACAAAAAGGTATCCTCACAATTGTTTTAAACGGGCAAACAAACATTTAGTTGCAATATCAATATTTTAACAGCCAATGTATAAACAATATCTACATTATTCAAACCTCAATCTACATACTGAGCACTCTCTCTTTAAAGTTATAGCAAAACACATAACAATTTTATTGATATATATATATATATATATATATATATATATATATATATATATATATATATATATATCATGAGTACAATTACAATTTTTAGCTACACTCATTGAAGAAGAGAGAGAAATCAACTTTGAACAGTTCTTTTGCTACCTTAACTAATTTCACTAGCAAAAGCAAGAAAGTTGGTACTTTCAGGGTTTATCACTGGTATTACTGTCATTGTTGCTTTTAAATGGCTTAAACAATATTATACTATCAAGTTGATCATTAACATCTATAACTCAGTAGATTAAGTCTAATGCTATGGGCACATTACATAATGAATATAACAAGAAAGCAAAGTTTTAAAAACAACAAAATGATGTTCTCTTATCAACAAGACAATAAGATGGAATAAAACTATGAATGAAAATATAGAAATTATTTCACTAAAAAAAGTAATAATAATAGAATGGAATGAAACTATAAATAAAATAATGATACTAGAATTTATTCCTCTAAAAAGTTATAATAATGAAATGAAATGAATCTATTGATAATAATAGTGAAAATGCTTCATCTAAGTATTTTTAATTACATTCATGATATTATTGTATATCTTTAAAATAGATGATATTTTTAATAACTAATGCTTAAAAATATTTATTTTTGTTAACTAACCAGAACAAATTTTGTACTAGTTTTTTTACAATTGGAACAGTTCTTCTTATGTTTCTGAAAACAACTTGATATTACTAAATTCCGTGGCTCAATCAGAAGTTTTCTCTAGCCCCAAAGATTTGTATCAACCAGTGGCAACTCTAGGGGTAGGGCTTTTGGTGCTCAGCCCAAAGAGCTATTCACTCAAATTTATTTCAAACCAATAAAAATTCTATCAGAACAAGTCATTAGTCTTTGACTTTGGTTAGACTTAACATCCTGACTTGAACCATAATGAAACATTATTTTAACACACTAACTTTTATAGCTTTGATTTATTTTCATTCCTTAAAATGTTGATTTAGATAAATTTTGCTAACTGCATTCATAATAATGCATATAGAAAAAAATAATGCATATAGAAAAAATGCATATAGAAAAAAAACATGTGGCTAGTTATTTTGGGCGCATGAAAATCAGCCCTAAAAAACAAACAAAATCCTTCTAATATCAGAACTTGAATGAATAGATTTCTGGCTACAATAATAAAAGCAATCTTTAAAAATCTTAAATTCATTTTACTCCCCATTTTTCAAAGAATACATTTTGTTTCAGCTTAAGAGCTAAATTTTGACTGGAAATAATTTTCTTTATTTATTATATTATATGAGGTAAATTTTATAATATGACATAAGACCCAAAAGATTCAAGTCACATCTAAGTTATGTCCATGCTTGCAAGGAAGTGATCTGTTTTGCTAACCCAGACGCTGAGTGGTTAAGATCAAAGACTCTAGTAGCAACTGAGACAAGCGCTTAACCCGGATCAAAGACATTCGTTTTGAAAAATGCAGTGGATAAAGAGAAAATATTTTTTTGTAGAATAGCTGATTGTCAAGTATTAGCTGTACAAATCAGCATTGGCAGAGAGATTTGATAAATTGTATTTAAAAAAAGAAATGTTGTTGAATACTAAAATTCTTCTTATTGTCTAAATTGTACATATAGTAAATTATGTTAGAAATATGAGCTCAAGTAATATTAGTGACCTAAAGTCACTACTTATATTAACCATACTGATAACCTTAAAAAATGATTAAAAACAAAAAATAATTTCCATACTTCTCGAACAATAATAGCTGCATTTTTCTTTAAATAAAATATTTTCATTTTGGCTTCAATACAACAAAAGAAACATACTTTAATCAATTAAAGATGAACCAATTTTCATTCAACAATTTTAAGTAATAGTTCATTGGGCTGGATCTAGCTGGTCCACAATTCAACATTAAGTAGAATAAAAAGAAAAAACAAAAAATAAACAAGAATTTCCCAAACTAACATCCTTATAGTTTACATCACATTTCAACTGGATAGTTTCCGACCATCACCAAGAGTCAGATCCACAAGCTTCAGTAGTTGTTAAACTGGACCTGCAGTTTCAGGAATAAAAACAGAATGTTCAAAACATTTTCCAAAGTCAAGGAAGTGAACTCAAAATCCTCTTCTTACTAGTCCATAAGATCCTCTTTCCATTGTGAGCCAAATAAAAGGATCTGTTGAAAATGTTTGGTAAGTTATCCAATTTGACATTCAGTCTGTCGATGTCAGAGAATTCATCAACCAAAAAAAAAAAAAAATTATGTAAAAGAAAGTAAAAGAAAAGATTTTTAATTAAAAGAAAACAAAACATATGTCAAAATTTAAGACAAGAATTTAAAAACATTTTTAAAGTTTAAATTCTAGATATCAGCTAAGTAGTAAAAGATTTAAATCAGGTTGATTAACTGATTGATAATTTTTAATGGCACACCAACCGATCTAACATTATTTTATGCCTAGTGGTTAGAGAATCATGTTCATTATATTAAGATATTTATATTTTTTGTGTTATTGTTTCTTAAGAGATTTTTTTACACAGTACTATCAAATACGAATGATTTTTATACATAGATGGGACCCTAATAGGCACTACCACTCCAGGTCAAAGTGAACCTGGGAGTAATGGCAATAAAGGAGTACTCCACAATAAATAAAAAATGTAAATGAATGTTTGCATAAAAAGTGTTTGATGCTATTAAAGCAGAACAGGTATAAATCTTCAAAATATTATAACTATGAACTCTAAACTTCTATATTATATGATACTATAATTATGAGCTACTTCAAGTTTCCTGTAGTGTGTACAATCATTCTGTCTGATGATTGTGCACACCACATGAAACTTCAAGTCACATACTTCTAGTATTCATAATTATATTTTTCAGGTTTTATATATATATATATATATATATATATATATATATATATATATATATATATATATATATATATATATATATGTGTGTGTGTGTGTGTGTGTGTGTGTGTGTGTGTGTGTGTATTTAAAAAAACTTTAGACTTGTTCATTCTAGGATTGGATTAGATTAAAACTTTAAATTTAAATTCTTAAAATTAACCCTTATATTTTTTAATTCGAAATTAATGTTTTTATTCAAATTTAAAATTAAATAAAACTTAATTGTCTAAATTGAAAATTTTTATTAAAAATATAAAATGTTTCTTAGATATTTTAACAAAAATAAACATGTCACTATTTTTCATTATCTTGGAAGGTTGTTCATGGATTGGATGACCGTATAACATTCATAGAATACTAGTATGAAAAAAAATAGATTTCTAATTTAAGAAACAGGGCTTTTTATTTCATTATCAAACTTACAATATTCCATCAAACCTAAATCAGTAATTTCTGTGTGAATTTTAGAAACAAACTCGCTAAAGGGAGACAATTTCAATCAAACTTACAAAGGGAGGTAACTAAGATTTAAGTCGTAGACTTCATTCTGAGAATGGATCAAATTGATCATCTAAAGAACAAATTATAAATAATTAATTAAATATCATAATATTGTATATATATATATATATATATATATATATATATATATATATATATATATATATATATATATAAATTTATATATATATATATGTGTGTGTGTGTGTGTGTGTAAGTAAATAATGGAAGTAAATCTGATAATATAGTGAAAAATTGATAAACAAGTTAATCCAAGAAGAGGAAGAATTTAATGTCATAGAAAGTCAACTTTTTAACGTTCCAGTTCCCATAAAATATCATTCTTCCTAGTCCTGATGATGGTTCATTAGAACCAAGACATTATAATGTCAACTTTCTTTTACAGTGAATTCTTCCTCTTCTTGGATTACCTTGTTTATCAATTCTCTCTCTGTCCCTCTCTCTCTGTCTCTCTCTCTCTAGATAGATAGATAGATAGATAGATAGACACACACACACACACACACACACACACACACACACACACACACATATATATATATATATATATATATAGTACAATTTGATGGAGACTCAAACTCAGTTAAGTCGTCATAATAAATTTATTTCAGCGGAGAATATTACTATACTCTCCGTCTCGTCAGATAACTATTTACATGCTTCTCTCTCGTCACAGAGTAGCAAATGCCTTCATCCTCTAAAGAAAAACTAATAAATAATCATCATTAGAGATAATTATATAAATCTCATAATATTATATTTGTAAAAAGCATGCTTTTGTTAACTATATATTTATTTAAATTCAGAACATCAACATTTACGTAGATACAAATAAAACTTATTGCGTAATTTAGATCAGGGGTTCTCAAACTTTTTACTTGATGCACCCCTTGTAACCAAACTTAATTTTCCAAATCTAATTTCAAATTACAAAACATAATTAATTTACCTGTGTTTAATGCAATTTACCTGAAAAAAGAATTAGTAAACTATAAATGCACTTTTAATTCTTGAATTATTTTTAATGTGGAGGTTTCAGGTTTGTGATTTTGAGCCACAAATCACAATGTTCTATGTTCAAAGTGTTTCTCAGTTGGCTTAGTAAATAATGCACATGGTTAAATTCAGATTACACCACAAACTTGGAAAAGCAAGTAAAATGAGTTTAACTGCTGCACAAAATTTGGAATATTTTCCAACAGTTCTCAATATCTGACAACTAGTCTACATGATCCAACAATTTTTGTTCTGCTGTTATAAAGGGATTTATAAATGCAAACTAGTAAATTAACTTTTTTTGAACCCCTATTCTTTTATTTACCCTCCCAAAATTTTATTCACCCCCAGAGCTCTGTATAGATAATTTTGAAGAGCCCAGATTTAGAGTGTCAACAATTATATAGATACAAAAAAAATTTATTGAGCCAACAAAATTATCATATAGTAGCATTATGAGAGACAATATTTTATTTCATTTGTTTAGCATTTTGATTTTAAGATTGTAAGCTTGCTAATTTGGCACATATTGAGTTCTTATTTTTGAAAAAATATCTTGACCTAAGAAGAACCACTATGTCTTTTATTAAAGCAATATCGTTTTTAAGAAAAATAGTTTTGTCCCAGGATACCCCTTGAGCATTTTTATTGAACCAGAAACTTTTTGTTAAAAAATATCTTGACTCAAAAAGAGACAGGACCCTTTTTTCTTTGAGTTTCTTTGCTCTAATATGCAAACTGAGATCCTTTTGAAAAAAATATCTAGAATTAAAGAGAGTGTCTATACCCTGTTACATAAACAAGAATTTTTTTAAAAAATATCTTTGCCCAAGAGAAGACTCCTTGACTTTAAATACAAAATTCTTAGAAATTTTATATATTTTGATATTCTGAGAATTTTCTAAATCACTGAAGTTTCATAAAAATTCGTGACAATAATAAAAAAAAATATCAGTTTTTTCACTGTCTGTTCTTTTCTCAAATATTATATATATGTATTCACCAACCCCTCTGTACAAATGGTGAGAGCTCCATCGGCTGGGATTGTAGAATATACTGACTGCATCTCTGCAGAGTATGACATCCCCCCAACAAGTGTCCTGGATATATGACACTAAATAATCTGATGGTGAGGCTCCAATAATGTTGGCACTTTGGGGAATGCACACACACACACACACACATATATATATTAACGCCTCCGCATAAATAGGATGCGAGTTAATGTCTATTCTTTAAACAGAGTTTAACGGGTTTAAATAAGGTTTTCCTATATATATTTATATATATGTACATAAATGTATAATAAACTGAGATAATCCCTGTCGGCTAGGGCTGTAGAATATACTGATTGCATCTCGACTGAGAGGTAAGACCACTTTCCATCAATGAGTGTCCTGGATATAACACTAAACTATCAGATGGCGAGGCTTCAGTCCTGCAGTTTTTTAGAATATCGAATTCCCCTTTATTGCCATCACTCCCAGGTCTACTCTGGCTTGGAGTGGCAGCACCTGATTGAATCATATTTATTAGTCAAATAGAACTGACACTTAAAAAGTGTACCAGCAAATGACTCATGCTAAATTGAATTGTTTGAACTAGAACTGTTTGATAATTTAACTGTGCTTAAACAAATGATTGATATTTAATGGAATTGTTAGTGTTATATAGCAATACTTGCAACCCTTTAACTGAGTGCAAATGAATGAGTAATGTTAACTCGAATAAATAGTGTTAAACAGCAATACTAGTAAGCACTTCACTGTGTGCAAACAAATGATAATTGTAAAGAGAATTATTTATATTAAATAGCAATACTTAAAACTATTTAACTGTGTGCAAAAAAAAAATGACCTCAGGCTTGTTTTAAAAAGTTATAAACAAAACGTGTTTAAAAATCATATATATTTGATAGATATGTACAAAGAGGATTTGGCATTACATAACCAAAAATGGTTGATATGCCATAAAACCTAACCAAACACAAACAAAGAGAATGTGATACTAGGTTAGTTTTTTAAACAGAGTTTAATAGATTTGTAACATAATGGCCAAGGGATTTCGGTTTATGCCTTTGGGTTTAGTTAGGCTGAGAACCTTTCGGCTCAGCACATGGGTTAGTTAGGTGCAACATTAATACAGGGGTTCCCGCACGCGCGTGCAGAGCGGACATGTCACTCAGAGATGTCCCAATAGCCCGAGATGGGAAACAAGGGCTAGCGAGTGCAAATGACGTCACACACCGGAAGCGCACAGAGGATTTGGGGAATTTGAAGAAAGTTAATAGAGTTGAGATCTGCCTCAGGAGAAGACGGTTGGCTTTGGCTTGCTTGCGGAGACCTTTGTGGCGGGTGCCACACGTATTGGTGGGGGGCAGATGAAAAAGCCAGAATAGAAAGATTATGCCTCTCTCTCCTTATATCAAAGAACCTTTAAACTCAAAGGTAATAAAAAATGTTTCGTACTGAACAAAGAAGTCATTACGTGTTTTTCAAATTTCGAGATTCCTAAGTTCTATCTTTATGGACATTCGATGTATGTTTCACACATAGCCATATCATGGCTATGGTACAGATTTACTTTCTCCAAGACCAGTTGCCATACAAAATTTAAAGAGCCTAGTCTGCCCTGCTATTTACCTATAGCTGGATGCATAGCTTTCCCAAACTGCTTTGTCCATGATATGAACTCAGGTCACTATATCCATTTCTGATAATGATAACCATTACACTACGAGCCCATCCAATACTAAATATAGCTATCTAATTGCTATGAGTTCAATTCCTAGGTTGGGTTGTACAATATATTCTGCTTCAATTGAATAGACATATAGATGAAATTAAAAGGAATAATCAACTATCTTCTCATCATTAATAGGGAAATAAGAATAATCTACCCTCATGGAGGTTAATTAAAATCAGAAGGTAATATTTCCTCACCCAACCATAGGCCTTGGAAAAGGTATAGATTTTTTTTTAAATATGGGAGACCCCACACATATCATAAACAAAAACTGCTCAGAACATTCAGCATTTCTCTTTTAGGATGCAGCAGGCATCACGGACAAATCCCAAACCACCATTTTGTATGCAATGCAAAAGTGCTGCCTTCTTGAAAAGAATTTTCATAACTCGATGCTTCAGGCCCTAAAAGGCAAAGAGCTAAGAAAAAAAAAACTAGAATAGGTATTTTTAGTGGTTTTCAAGGGTATCTGAGATCTGTGAACAAAGCTGAAGCAGTGATCTGTATACCATGCTCGGTGAAAATAAGGCAATAACCTATAGTAAAAACAAAGCAATAAAAACAAATAAGACTTCCTTTAAATACAAATAAGTATCTTAAACTCTAATAAAAACAATTCTACATCCTTAATTCTTAACAACCCTATATGTAACCACCCTATTTTAACCATCCTATATGTAACCACCCTATAGGCTGGAGATGTAGAATATGCTGGCTGCACCTCTGTAGAGGGGTACCAACCACCTAATAAGTGTCCTGGGTATGACACTAAACTGCTTCTGATGTTGAGGTTCCAATCCTGAAGCTTTGGAGTATATGGAGTACCCCTTCATTGCCATTACTCCCGGGTACACTCTGACCTGGAATGGTAGTACCTATAAGGATCTAATCTAAGGGTCAAAAAGAACAGTTCAGTCATTTTTTAAGGATTGTTATAATCAAGTGAGTAAAGTTAGCAACCGTAGTCGAGGGTGACCCGAAGGCTCCCTTTTTGATAGCTACTACACCAACGTGTAGGGGAGGGGGATACTCCTTTCCCTGGATTGCTCCACTTTACCCTTGATCCGTACCTTATAGTGCTGGATGTTAAGCCAGGTGGCATCAAGTACCATTTTTTGAGTCTTTGGTATGACTTGACTTGGATTATTTATATTATGTAGGAATACTTGATAAATAGAATTACTAATGTTAAATAGCAATACTTGAAACCATTTAACTATACATAAACAAATGATTAATATCAAATAGAATTATTAGTGTTGGATAGGAAAACTTAAAATAATTCAACTGTGAGCAAACAAATGAGCTCTAGCAACTAGTTTAAAGATGACATTACCTACAAACAATTCACTTACAAATAATATACTTGTATAAAGAGGATTTGGCATTAAATAACCCACAAGGGTTGTTATGCCATAAAATACCAACCAATCAACCATTTATTTTTGATAATGACAATTTTAAAACCTGTATTTAATATGGATAAGTAATTCTAGTTTGATTCTTTTAAATACAAATGATTGACCTTAACTTTAATTAAAGCAATTCAACATTACAACCAAAATAAAGAGATTAGTCTGAATATATCATAATAATCCTCATGTCAGAAATGAAAATACTTTACCCTGACCATAGTGTTCTGATGATGAGAACCAAGATGAGCAAACTAGTTTGAATAAAGTAATATACAGGGTGTTTCAAAAAATTCAAAATCAGTAGAGATGAACTGGGTGTTTGAGAAAAATCAATATCATTCTATAATCAAATAACTTGATCAATTCTTGTTCAAATGATCTCAAATTTTAACAGCATGTGTAGAAACAACTCAAAATTCCATGTTTAATTTTCAAATGCCTTTTCTTTTCCAGTGAATTGCTTTTCCATAGCAGAAAAGAAAAAAACATAAGATGTTAAACATCAAATTTTGTGTTATTTCTATGCATGCTCTGAAAACTTGAGCTCCTTTGATCAAGAATTGGTCAAGTTATTAGATGATAAAATGATCAAAAATTTCCTGAAACAGTCTGTATAATAAACATAATTCCTCATGTCAGAAATTCAATGGCCAAAATGTTTTGACTATAACAAACAAAATGAGGACACTGGCCTTAGTACATTGACATATAATAATCACTAATCCAAGATTCAGACAAAAATAAACATAAAACATTGATCAATAAATAGCATGAAAGAGAAGAGGTACCTGCAATAGTAGCTGTTTTTATGGAGAGGATTCACATTTTTTTTTTAATTCATTCACACAACTCTTTTTCCTTTCTTTTCTTTTTTTTTAAATAAAAAATAAAACAGATTAGAAATTTTTTAAAAAATGAGAAATTAAAAAAAATGACTGATTATTATCGTTTTGATGACAAGTGATGTATGCTTTTCGATAACTTGAGAATGTCTGCTAAGTTTAATTTAAATTCCGTTTGAAGGATTTTGTAGAAAAATTCTGGTGCTGTTGCTTGAACCCGACAAAGTTCTTCAAGAAGTTCCCCATCAAAAGTGGCAAAGCTGGAAAAAATAAATATTAGCGTTTGATTTTTGTCATTAAAAAATATATATTTGATCTATTATAAAAGAAAAACAAGATAATCACAAATAGTTTATACACTGTCAATTTTTACTCATATAGTATCTTAACACATTCATGGTAGCAGCCTCAGCCAGGAGATATAAAAGACAAAAGCTGTCAATGTCTTTTGGCATTCTGACCTCCAGGAAAAAAGGCTGCTGGGCTCCTACAACTGAAGATACCACTTTTCACCCAAGTGTTACATATATGCCAAAATATTTGCTTATTTTGTTTAACTCTTAGATGCATACACCTATTGCTGGCACTACAAAAGCTCTCAGTGAAAAAATGATAGAAATATTTTCCAATTCTTGCAACATCAAACAGCCCATTTTTGATCATGACAATAAACTAAGGCAATGAAAATCATTCTAATATATGTGGTATAAAAGCAATGTCAAGAGGTATATGAACTCTGTATGGCAGCAGAACTAAGTGGAACATAATATTAAGAGTTTGTATTAAATGTTTGTATTGTTATGTAGATTAATTGGTTTTGCCATTATTACTTTGTACATGTTATTGTCCACCACATTAGTTTTTACTTCAGTTTAATGTTAAACAATTTTGGGGAATTTAATCAAATACCATAACAACCAACTTTAAAACTTTCATTTATATTAGCACCACATTTAAACCACAGTACTTGTTTAACCACAACTAAGAATTAACAAAACTAGCAGCACCTGAGGAAATTCAACATTTCACAAATTTCTTTTTTCTTATTTTATTAAGTTGATTAACAAATATTCTTTCATCATAGGGGTTGTTCCCATTGTGTAATGGTTAAAGCGCTGGACAGTGGAATTGTAGTACACAAGTTCAAACTCCAGTCTCGCTATTACATTCACTTTTGGACAAATACACTTGGGAAAGATATGACCTCCTTATCCTCCCATCTATGGCTTAAATAGTACCACTACTGTCCAAAATATGGATTTGGCATTAAATAACCCGAGAAGGCTGATATGCCATTGAATAACAAACAAACAAATCTTTCATTATGGGAAAGATTTTTATGATAATAAACTGAACAACAAATTAAGGTTATTGAAAAATTAGCATTTAGATGACTTATGATATTGATAAAAATATAATAAATTCAGGGTGCAAAAGTTAGGAATATTCTAGTATAATAATAAATGACTCAATTATAAAACGAGATCAATTCTAATTTTAAAAAATACACAACAAAATAAAATGGTAGACACAAAACAGTAAATTTACTCAATCTGGCCACCATTGTTAACAATAATTGTATCAATACACCTTTGAAATGATTTGCATGCCTTCAAAATTAATTCTATAGACATTTTATTCCATTTCTCCTCAATAGCAGTCTTAATTGAACCAATATTTTGATGGGAAGTTGCATTTGTTTCGTTTTCTAAAACACTCTCTGAAATGTTTGAAATAGAATTGTTTATGGCATTTAAACTATGAACTGTTTGAAATAGAATTGTTTATATGCATAAACACCGGCTCATTAGCATGAGTACACAGTTTAATTGTCAAAAACATTTCTATTTCAAGCTATTCAGTTTAGTCAAACAGTTCTGTTTCAAACAATTCAGTTTAGCATGAGTACACATTTTAATTGTCAAAAACATTTCTGTTTTTGGCAATCAAAATGTGTACTCATTTCTATTTCAAGCTATTCAGTTTAGTCAAACAGTTCTTATTAAAACAACTCAGTATAGTATAAAGTATAGTTTATGTTTACACACAGTTAAATGTCAAAACATTTCTATTTCAAACAATACAGTTTAACATTGGTATGCAGTTTAAATGCCAAAACAGTTATATTTTAAACTATACAGTTTTTGTACAAATAATCACTTCTATTTCAAACAATTCAGTTTAGAATATGTACACAGTTTAATTGTCAAAAATGTTCTTATTTCAACCTTTTCAGTTTAGTCAAACAGTTCTAATTCAAACAATTTAGTTTAATATAAGTATAGTTTATGTTCACACACAGTTAAATGTCAAAAATTTTCTATTTCAAACAATTCAGTTTAGGTCCCTATCTGGTGCAACCTGGGAGCAATGACAATGAAAGGGTAGTCCACATTCCCCAAAGCTCCAGCATCCCTAGAACCTCACTATCAGATTATTTAATGTCATATCCAGGACACTCATTGGACGGGGGTTCTACCCCCACCACAGAGGTGCTGTCAGTGTATTCTACAGCCCCAGCCAACTGGGAGATACACAGTGTTAAATTTAAAACAGTTTTATTTCAGATATTTCAGTTTAGCATAAGTAGATGTCAAAATAGTTCTATTTTAAACAGTTCAGTTCAACATAAATACGCAGTTTAAATCCAAAAACAGTAAACTCGAAACCAGGGTTAAGTTCTGTTTGACCCATAAATAGGGCCATATCAGGTGCTTCCACTCTGGGCCAGATGGCAATGAATGAGTACTCCACACTCCCCAAAGCTCCAAAACTGGAGGTTCAACACCTGATTCAGTTTAAGAATAGTTAACAGGTCTCAGGTTATGGCAGCACAGGAATATTCTCACTGGGGCCCCCATGCATCAAAAAGTTAAAGGAGTAAAATACTTTTAAATTTGGCATTTTCCACTTGTTGTGCCTTCTCTTTATTTCCATAGAAACTAAAACAAATGCAAAGAACATGATAATAACATTGGATAAAGCAAGTTTTTAGCTAATAGATATTACTATTTTTTTAATCATTAATTGTTTTGAAGACATGTTGATACAGTAATTGAAAAAAAATGGCAGCCATATTGAGTAAATTTACTGTTTTGTGTCTATTGTATTTTGTTGTTTATTCTTTTTGATTTAATTTAATCTTGTTTTATAATAGAGTCATTTATTATTATACTAGAATATTGCTGATTTTACTTACACGCCCTGCAACTACGAAACCAAGAAAGCATCAGAACATTTGAAGAAAAAGAATATTGCAAGTCTTATTTCCAAATCGATTATCCCTAAGAAGAAAAAACTTATTTGTTCTCTTCAAACTTTCCTTTTGTGACTTGAATAATGAAATTTTCAAATTAACTCATTTCCCAGAACATTCCAGTGCTGAATAGTTCATAAAGAATTTTCTTGAATTATTGATCAAGTGGGAAGAGTGTTGGCCAATGGTCCAGGAGACCTGGGTTCAATCCCAGGTCGAGTCATACTAAAGACTTTTAAAATAGTACTTGATATCTCCTTGCTTAACACTCAGCAATATAAGGTATGTATTGATGGTAAAGTGGAGCAATCCAGGGAAAGAAGTAGCACCCTGCCCTGCACCTTGGTGTAGTAGCTATTGAAAAAGGAGCCTTCTGGTCGCCCTCAACAACAGTTGCCAACTGTACTTTTTATAAATACATTGTAATAAAAAATGAATGAAAAGCTTCTCCTAATCTTTATTTAATATAACTTAATGGTGCGTTAAGATGAAAGTTCTTTTATATTAATCATATTTACCCAACCCCTCCGCTCGTGCAGGATATGACACAAGGTCAATTTTTGAGCGAAGTTTAACAGGTTTGAATTCAGAGTTTTCCTTCTCCTAGACTAGTTGCCTCACCAAGGCTGAAGAACCTAGTCTGCCCTACTATTTACCCATAGCTGGAGGGAGAATAATTGGATTCATACCTTTCCCAAGGGTATTAGTGCTATGTTAAATGCAATCAGACTTGTCCAGGATTTGAACTTGTGTCGCCATGTCCATTTCCTATGACAATAACCATTACACCACGGGCACCCTTCCCTGCACCTTGGTGTAGTAGCTATTGAAAAGGGAGCCTTCTGGTTGCCCTCAACAACAGTTGCCAACTGTACTTTTTATAAATACATTGTAATAAAAAATGAATGAAAAGCTTCTCCTAATCTTTATTCAATATAACTTAATTGTGGGTTAAGGTGAAAGTTCTTTTGTATTAATAGTAAACTGACCCAGAATGAAGAATACTATATTTAACTTCACCACATACATGTAAATTTTGATTCATATGTTGTTTTATTCAATCATTAGGGAAATGAAAATTTGCAAATTTGCCCATTCTTACAGAGAAAATAGGTTCATTTCAAAATTTCATTATCCAGGGCATATAAGCAATGTCTGAAGAGAATAATGGCCAATTTTATTCATTTACAACATAAGCAATTAAGAAATAACAAACACTATCCAGGAACAAAATTTGTGTTATATTCCATAAATTTACTTATTGTTTTATTTTTAAAAAAACAAAATTTTTCATTGTCTAATCAATAAGACAACTGATATAGAAAAGATAGGGATGTTAATTCAAATCAGAGACTGATTCTTTGTTCTTGTACTTTTTAAGAGAATTTAAAAAGAAAGAAATGTTTGGAGAAAATTTTAATAATAATGAACAATATTTTATCTAAAAGATTTTTTGAAAATAAGGAGAAACAGGTAAAAGAGAGACAGAGAGAGAGCACAAAGAGAGAAAGGTAAAAAAGGGGTTTAAATAAAAAGACAAAGAAGTAAAAAAGTAAGTGGTTGGTAAAAAGAGAGAGATGCAAAAAAAGAGGATGAGGTAAGAAAATAAGTGGGTGGTAAAAAGAGAGGGTTGCAAAAAAATGAAGAGGTAAAAAGTAAGTGGCTGGTAAAAGGAGAGAGGTGTAAAAAAAGAGAAAGAGGTAGGAAAATAAGTGGGTGGTAAAAAGAGAGAGTTGTAAAAAAAAAGAAGAGATAAAAAGTCAGTGGTTGGTAAAAAGAGAGAGATGCAAAAAAAAGAGGAAGAGGTAGGAAAATAAGTGGGTGGTAAAAAGAGAGAGTTGTAAAAAAAAAGAAGAGGTAAAAAGTAAGTAGGTGGTAAAAAGAGAGAGATGCAAAAAAAAGGAAGAGGTAAGAAAATAAGTTGGTGGTAAAGAGAGAGATGTAAAAATGTAGGAGGTGGGGAAGATAAAAAATTAGTTGGAGAGTAAGAAAGAGGAGAAAAACTAAAAAGAAGATAGATAAAAAAAATTTTAAAAAACAGAAAGCTTAAAAAGAGAAAGAGCTTTCTTTAAAAAAAAAGATATCAAGTTTAGAAAAAGATTAGGAAAAAAAAAAGAAAACAGTTTCGTTTTTTGTAAGAAAAAAATGGAAATGCAAAAAATAAAAACAAAAAAAGAAAGTTAAAAAAAAAATAAAACAAACAGATTTTACATACTTATCTTTCACGTGTTTCAGGCCAGAATTATCCAGCCATTTGGCAACTTGAGCAGAATTCCATAATCCATATGACTGATGGTGAGTACTCTGGTGTTTGCATGAACACATGTGTGGTGGGGCTAAAATATCAATCAGACATATCAATTACTTTCTGAGAGAAAGAGTACATAACATATTCTGTAAAAGTAGACAGAAAACATCAAGGAAGTATCCACTATGTATATGTATATATATACACACACACACATATATGTACATAAATATCTATTTATAAATATAGATCAATATTGATGATAGAGCATATGTAAATCTTATTTAGGATAGCATAAACACAGAGTCAACAGCCCTTGGTGACTGTCAGTTTCTCATCTAAAGGATCATCTGACCAAGAGGTTTTGATGAGGTAGGTATTTTTTTATAAACCATTGTATGGGACATGACAGAAAGGGTGATCTAGTTTGTGAGGCATTCTGAGAAGGATGGTCAAGCTTATACAGGATGGATATTTACATAGGAATTTGTTTTCATGTCCACATTTGGATATAAGTTCTGATCATTTATTGAGACGCTAATTTTGTTCTGAAAATGACATTATAGCTTCTAAACTTCTAAACAGATGATAAGAACTTATATTAAAATATAAAACAAATTCCTAATCAGCAATCTGAAAACTAGTGACTCCAAGGACTTATAAAAAACATAAATAAATAAAATAAAATATAATAATAATAATAAAAGAGAATAAGACTAGATACAACTGGGTGGGTATAGTGATCCACTGGGAATTGTGCAAGAAATTGAAATTTAACCACAGGAACAAATGGTATATGCACAACCCAACATCAGTCCTGGAGAATGACATACACAAACTCCTCTGGGATTTTGACATACAAACAGATCACTTAATCTTGGCCAGACGACCAGACCTTATAATAATCAACAAAAGAAATGAACCTTCAAAATTGTAGACTTTGCTGTCCTGGTTGACCACAGAGTAAAATAAAAAGAAAGTGAAAAGAAGGATAAATACCTCGACCTTACTAAAGAAATGAAAAAACTGTTGAACATCAAAGTGATGTTTATACCAATTATGATTGATGTTCTTGGTACAGTCACCAAAGGATTAATAAAGGTACTGGAAAACTTGGAAATAAAAGGACAAGTGGAAAACACACAAACTACTGCATTATTGAGATCAGCCAGAATACTGAGAAGAGTCCTGGAGACTTGAGGAAACTTGCTGTCACTCAGACTCCAGTGAAAGACCATTAGCTAATGCTGATGTGAAAAACTCTCAAGGTGTAATAATGATAATAATATCTTTGAGCTTGCCAGAGAACAGAAAAAGCTGAGGAACATGAGGGTCAAGGTAATTGTAGTTGGTGTGTTCAGAACAGTCGACAGAAGCCTGAAAAAGGGACTGGAGAAAATGGAAATCAGTCTGATGATTGCATGGACAAAAAACTGGCTGTCACCAAGAACCACTGACTATCTATGCTATCCTAACTGTTGAAAACAAAGAACTCAGACTATAACACTCTGCATACGGAGACGCCTTCATTACACCCTTCTTCTTATACTGTCACATAAACCAATATGCCGTTTGTTTACTTCTGGTCCTAGCAAAACACTTCCTTTTCTAGAGAGTATCAGGGGAGGTCACTTGCATGGCTTAACACTAACAATGCGTGTGTTACTTTAAGACAAATACCATTCATTTTAAAACCAAAAACATCAGTTTTAAAAACAATGACAGTACCAGCAGATGGGAATAAAACAATGCTCAATACAAAAATATTGTTAGGCCAATATAACAATAAGGGTCATTCAATAAATAAGGTTAATTTTGCCTAAGGAGTTAGCAATAGGAAGCACTTTTTACATTTGCCGCTTTTTTAATGAAAACTGATGGGTCCTTTTATGTCCCAGAAGACTCAGCATCACGTTCTTTACTGACGACTGTGCCCGCAACTTTTTCTTTACCAAAGAGTCAATGTTTCCACTCCATGGACTGTCTTTTCAACTCAAGTGCAAGTATTATCAAGCCCATGTTTACCTCATTTGTAAAGATTTTTTTAATTAAAACATGCTTTTCTGAACACATTATACATTCTTCTATAAGTTTCACATGTTTAATGGCATATCAACCTACTTGGATTATTTAATGCTAAAGTCATCCTTATCAAAGAACAGCAGTGACCAATAGCTGGGTAGGATAAGGAGGTTCCTACTTTTCCCAAGGGTATTAGTTCAAAAGTGAATGTAATTACTCAATTGGAGTTTGAACTCGCTAACTACAATTCCACAGTCCAGCATGTTGTGACTTCACCACAGCAACTTTCCTAGAAACATTCTGATATTAGTTCCAGTCTTTTGCTTAGCAGAAATCCCTTTCTTGGAAATGCAAGAATCCTGAACCTCTCTTTAATGCATAGACTACATCCTTACCAATGCTTTAGTCAGGTATGATATGGTATGAAATCTTTGTTTAATGGCATATCAATCATTGTGAGTAAATTAATATCAAAGCCATCCTTGTAGAAGAACAGCACTGATACTATTTAAGCCATAGCTGTGAGGATAAGGGGGTTCATACATTTCCCCAGGGTATTGATCAGAAAGATAACATAATACCATGATTGGGGATTGAACTTGTTCTCAACGATGACGGTCCATTTCCAATTTGGTACTTTCTTGAGTGTTGTTCATAATATCTCTATGTGTTTTGCTCACGTATTTTCATATTCTTGTATAAATAATTTGCACATAGTTATATGTTTTACTTAGCAGAAATCCCTTTCTTGGAAATGCAAGAATCCTAAACCCCTCTTTAATGCATAGATTATATGCTTACCGATGCTTTAGTTAGACAGGTATGATATGGTAAGGTATCTTTGTTTAATGGCATATCAGACGTTGTGAGTTATTTAATGTCAAAGCCATTCTTTTAGAAGAACAGCACAGATACTATCTAAGCCATAGCTAGGAGGATAAGAGGGTTCATGCCTTTCCTAAGAGTATTAGTCAGAAAGTGAACATAATACCATGACTGGAGTTTGAACTTGCTTACTATGATGTCACAGTCCAGCATGTTAGCCATTTCACCGGTGGTATCCTCGTGGTGTAATATTTCAAGCGATGGACTGCAAGATCATAGTAAGTGAGTTCAAACTCCAGTTGCGCTATTATATTCACTTTCGGACAAATACCCTTGATATGAACTCCCTTATCCTCCCAGCGATGGGTTAAATAGTACCACTACTGTTCTTCTAGAAGGATGGCTTTGGCATTAAATAACCTACAAAGGTTGATATGCCATTAAACCAAAGAAACTAAACCAAATCATTACACCATGGGAGCATCCCTATACAATCATATGGTTTCAAGTAATTATTCCTATTTAATTATCATTTGTTTGCACAGTTATATGATTCCTAGTATTCCTATCTAACACCAACAATTTGTGTGCTATAATATGGTTGCAAGTAACTAATGACAATCCTTAGTAAAAAAAAATTATAGGTTCAAGTAATTATTCTTAATACATAAAATTTCCATTAAGTTATATTGTTTATATGGTTTTCCTTTGTAATATGACTAATTTTCAAACAGATCTATTTGTCCCATAGATGGAACCTTAACAAATACTAACGCTCAGAGTCAGAGTGGACTAGGGAGTAATGGCAATGAATGAGTACTCCACATTCCCCAAAGCTCCAAAACGAGAAGTTCAACACCTAATTCAGTTTAAGAATAGTTAACAGGAATCAGGTTATGGCATCACAGGAATATTCTCACTGGGGCCCCCAAGCATCTAAAAGTAAAAAGAGTAAAATACTTTTAAATTTGGCATTTTCCACTTGTAGTGCCTTCTCTTTATTTCCATAGAAACTAAAACAAATGCAAAGAACATGATAAAACCATTGGATGAAGCAAGTTTTCAGCTAATAAATATTATTTCTCTAAACAGACACCACCATTGTCTAAGCCTTTTCCCTACCAATTAGCAAGAGCTTCCTTGCTATATTCATCAGAGTCACTCCAAAAACAATGCAACAATATCATAAGCATATATTATTGGTCACAGCTGAAGTTGAACCTTCTCGCCAAGAACCCATCTTTTTTTGTCTTTTTATCGCTAGCTCCATTTCATTATGCTGCGTCAGTTGTAATTTTTGTGGAAATAAACGGGAGGCACTACTTTTGGATTATTTCTCATAGTTAAGCATTATCAGATTTGCTGTATAAGAATAAATAAATCAACTGACAAACAAATGTTAAAGGTGCTAAAACAACACCGTATTCAAAAAGAAATATTAGATTACTAACCGTTGGCTACATTGAGATCCTCATTGGGGACCAGTAAACCCCTGGGTCCAATTTCCTTGATGAGGCGAGGTATCTGAGCATCAAAGTCTGTAGGATGACTAAAATCAAAATAGAGTTTGGTGCCCACAAGCATCCCAAGCCAACCATCAGGAATATAGTTTTTTTGAACCATAATTGGGATCATATCTTTCCGCAGCCGGAACACATATTCTGATTCTACAATAAAGAAAAGAACATAAAAATCAAAGGTATGAGTCAAACATAAGGTTCTATTATATAAAACAGTTTTTGTAGTTTTGTTTATTATACTGACTGCTATATGTATTTTATACTGTTTATTATATGTATGTTATACTGTTTGATATAGGTATATTATACTGTTTACTATATGCATATTATACCATTTGCTATGTATATATTATATTGTACTGCTATGTGTATATTATACTGTTTGCTATGAGTATATTATACTGTTTGATACATGTACATTATACTGTTTGATATATGTATATTATACTGTTTGCTATATGTATGTAACACTGTTTGCTATTTGTATATTACACTATTTGATATATGTATATTATACTGTTTGATATTGGTATATACTACTGTTTATTATATGTATATTACACAATTTGATATATGTATATTTTACTGTTTGGTATAGGTATATTATACTGTTTGCTACATGTATGTAATACTGTTTGCTATATGTATATTATACTGTTTGATATATGAATATTATACTGTTTGATATTGTAAATCTGATGTTCTACTGCTTTATTAGAGGGGTACTACATAGATGTATTTCAAAAATATTGATACCAATCTGGAATTTTTTGATTTTCTTTTTAAAATTTAAATGAAGACATAGGCAGCCAAGCAAGTTATCTAGGAAAAAGGATAATGTTTAGACTGCTGTCTAGATGTCTAAATAAATCAGTGACAGTTTTTTCTTTTATTCTGAAACCAGCCTTGATACTTTTTTATCTGCAGGTCTTTAATGAAATATACAATTGTGCAAATGTAGCATCCTCCCTTCTACTACTAGTCCTAGCTCTAGGCAACTTTTTCTTGTTTCTTAAACAAAAAATCCACCTCAGAGATAAGATTTGGGTAAGTGGAGGACATGAAAAGAAACAATGCAGCTTCATGCCCTATCAAAAGAGGGTATTTCGTAGGTGCTTTGATCAACAGAAATCTTTTCGGGATAAGTTTATTGAATTCCAAGAAGCTAATTTTGAAGAAAACGTTTTGTTCATTATCCATTTCTGTCTTGGTTATACTGCTTCAATCTCTTGATTGTTCATTTCTGTCATAGTAAATACAGCTTCAGACATGATACTTTTTAAACACAAACTCCTAAACGAACGTTTCATTCATTGTTCATTTCTGTCCTGGTAAACACAGTTTAAGTCTTGATACTTTTTGAACACGCCTCATATTTGGAGGAAAATGAACATTTCATTCATTGTTCATTTCTTTCTTCGTAAATACAGTATCAGTATCGTTACTTATGGAACACACTTCATTAAATATCAGATTCCAGTCAATAGATGTTTTAATACCATGAAGATGGATTTAAATATAAATTCATATAAAAATCAATTGATTTAATGTTACAATTCCAGTCGAATGAACTCAAAACTGATTAATTTCAATTGGATTGATTTTCACGATACACAATCTGATGTCCTATTTCATCTTATGGTGACCCATTCAAATATTTTATATTTTTTCTACAAGTGTGAGGTTTTGTGTTCTTTCTTTTTTTTTTTTAATTTAACAACCACTCTCTAACTTTTGCCATAAAACATAATTTATTTCATTGTTTATTTCAGAATTCAATTGTTAAATCATTTTGCTTTGCTTCAAAAATTTTCCTTTTTTAACATTCTTAGATAAAACAGAATATATACATATATACCTATATATGAACAAAAATGTTTAAAAACGTTTGTTTTTGTTTTTTTAATCAGGAAAATGCTCAAATACTGACCAGCAGAGCAAGATAAAATCAAAAAGAAATTGATATCTCGCCTTTTTATGATAATTTCAAGATTAAACGTTTCATTTATAAAGGATACAATTACCAGATTAAACTCACCTGGTGAAATATCAATTTTTTTTTATATAGATTATTGATTTTAATGGCATGTCAGTCTCTCAAAGGTTATTTTACACCTCAAGGTTAAGGAATTGCATTCTTTCTACTTTATATTTAGTTGTTTTTTAAGAGTTTTTTAAACAAAAAATTAGATGTGATATCAAGTATTCAATCCTAATAAGAATAATTAGCACATAATTATATAGTTTAAAGTAACATTCTTATAAAATAATAATCATTTATTTGCACACAATTATACGGTTACAAGTATTCTTATTGAATATAAAATATTTGTCAGCAATTTAAAGTTTTAAGTAATAAATAATACTTAGGTTTCCAGTCTTCCAAACATTAATAATTCTATTTAATATTAACTATTTGTTTGAACCTAACTATACAGTTACTGTAACATAATTAAGGTTGGTAATTAATCATATTAGCCCATTATAAGATGACATAACACTATAAGTTAATAATGTGTTCTCATCATCATTAGTTGAGGAGAATAATTAATATACTATATAAGCAGAGGATTTGGGGAGTTCAAGTCAGGAAAGTTGGTTGGAGAGAGTCAATGGGTGAGTCTAGGCATTTTTCAACCTGTCCTCTAGGGGTAAAGGCTGTGGTCAGGGGAGAAAAGCAAAGTCAGCATTTTATTTTATCAACAACCAATGAATCTCAAAGCGTTTTTTATGTAAGAACTAAAATCTTACAGTCTATCTTTCGGTCTATCTTTCTTGAATTTTTAATGACTGCTGCTATGAAATGTTACAGTCAATTAATAATTTTTTCACATTTGAAACAACTGGGTATGTCTTGTATTTGAGAAATGTAACACCTATTGATATTCAAGATGGTGCCGTGTTAGTGAGGTCATGTCACATTATCACATTTACCAACCCCTCCACTTGGGCAGGATATGACACAAGGTCAATTTTTAAGCGGAGTTTAACAGGTTTGAATTCCTTCTCCTACACTAGTTGCCTCACCAAGGCTGAAGAACTCAGTCTGCCCTACTATTTACCCATAGAATAATTGGATTCATACCTTTCCCAAGAGTATTAGTGCTATGTGAAATGCAATCTGTCTCGTCCAGGGTTTGAACTCGTGTCGCCATGTCCATTTCCTATGATGATAACCATTACACCACGGGCACCTCCGTCACATTATAAGTATTCTTAATAAATACTAATAATTTGCCAGCAATTTGAGGTTTCAAATTAATAGTAATAACCGTTAGGCTTCAAGTCTTTCTATCATTAATAATTCTATTTAATAATAATCATTCTTATCTAATACTAATAATTTTCAATTGATCCATCAATGAGACCCTAATAGGTACTACCACTTGGTAGTCGGTGTGGAACTAGGAATAATGGCAATGAATGGGGTACTTTACATTTCCTAGAGCTTCTGAACTAGTGCCTTAGCATCTGATGCTGTTTAGTATCATACACAGAATACCGCTTCTCTCCAAAGGGGTTAATAGACACCAGGAGATATAGTCAGCATATTTTAAGTTCTATAGTAAGGTCGAAATCTTTTTAAAATTTTTAATATATTCTTTTTTTAGATTTCTTTTATAGAGGGTGTTTAATTAATGGTATTGTAAGGATAAGAAAGTAAAATTGATGACACCAGAAAATCTTTTAGAAAGTGATCTTTGCAGATTGGGTTATTTAAAAATAATATTTTCAGGACTACAAAGAAGTTAAAATAGTTGAAATACACATTATAAAAAAGATACAGAAAATCTTTTAGAAAGCAATCTTTGAGGATTGGATTGTCTATAACTAGTTCTTTCTGAACCACAAAGAAATTTAAACACAAATTGTTTTGTCCTATTTGAAATGCTCTGTTTCCGTGGCCTATACACTTTGGCCCACTTTTTTCAGTCAACTGGAGAAATCAGACCCCCCACAAGGTCTTTAACAGAGGAGAAGAAATTAACCTTAGCCTATACACACTGACATGTGCATTAAGAATTCAGAGTTGTCCTTTTCCTAGATTGGTTGCACTATTAAAATTGATGAATTCAGTCTGTTCTTATATTTCACCTATTACTGACGAGAAAAGACATGAATTCATTTTCATCCTTGTGCCATAACTGTAAAGTAAATTCAAACAGCTTCAGCCAAATTTTGGGTCCAGTTTGTTGATTCCATTTTCTATGTCAATAACTTTGATATCACCAGCATGTCTATTAATACATAAACCAGATTAATTCAGTGAAAAAAAAAAAAATCCTTACCTGTTCGACAGTTGGGACTATCTTTGTAGTTCTGGGAGACCCCAATTAAAATAAGAGCAGACCTCTCCACTGCCAGGGCCATGGCTTCCAAGGTTGATCCACCTACCAATCGAATACAAACCGATTAGATACATTTAGGTTATTTACATGATTTAGACTCTGGTCCTCATCTTCATTGTAATACTCACAACATTTATTTTGGCTGTTGTACACTCTGTCCTTCTTCAGGTGTCTTTGTCATTGGTAACTTTCAAGAGAATTGCAAACTGAACCCTTTATTCAATCCATGGGAGTAAACTGTTTTAATTTCACTGTACATACTTCGGAATATCTCATAACAATTGGTTCATTTTCTTAGCTGCTTCTAATTTGATCCTAATAAGAGCTCTATCAGCAGATATTGAGCACTGTTGCGAGAAAGATTAGTATTATAGTAGGTTATTGTATATATATATATATAGACACAGACACACAATCACACATATATATATTTTTTATACATATGTATATATATATGATTGATTGATTGATTTTAACATTATGTCAACTCATCTAGGACTATTTTATGCGTAGACGTGAAGGAACCATGTTCCTTGCACATTTCTATTTAAATTTTACATGTAGTTTCTTAAGAGTGATTTTTGTATATCCTCCATACAAATATTCCTTAACCAGATCTATTTGACCAATAGACAAGGCCCTTACAGGTACTACCACTCCATGTCATACTGGACATGGGAGTAATGGCAATGAAGGGATGCAAGACCTTTTTTTCCGATTTACACACACACACACACACACACACACACACACATATATATATATATATATAGGCAAGTTTAGAAAAAAAAGAAAACAATATGTAAATTAGTGCATTTAATCAGGATTTTCTAATGTCAAGACACCAAAGTTCCACTCTTGTCAAGCCTTTATTCTATATCCTTTCTAATCTGCAGTGATCTTTGGTGTTGTCCATTAATAACCTGAGCTAATTATATTAAAAAAAAAGTTATAAAAAACTAAGAATTAAGACTGAATTGCAAATTGAACCCTTTATTCAATCTTTACAGGGGTAGACTGTTCTCATTTTGCTGTCCATATCTTGGCATATCTCATATCTGTTAGTTCGACTTTTTAGTTTTTTTGCCCTTGAAATGTGTTTTTTCTTTCTGCTGAAGCTGAACCCAGAAACTGAACTCATGACCCCCAGGTAGATTTGGGAGTCATTGGTTCAATCTCTGGGTTTAGCTTCAGCAGAAAGAAACACAGGATGCAGCCTAGATGGTGAGAGAGGGTCAGGGAACTCCAAGTTGTCTGAGTAACTTGAACATTATAAATATATATATATATATATATATATATATATATATATATTTATTTATATATATATATATTCTAGATAAAGCATTGTTAACTGACATTATCATTAATTTTGACAAGTAATTTCTTTCATCTTTTAATTTTAGTTGCTTTTTTCATGTTAAAATACTTCATTAAATTAGAGATGAATAAAACAGGTTACAAACATTATTAATGAGTAAAAACAATAGCATCAAATATGGCACCAATAAATTAAGCAACTAAGTAAGGGATGAGTTGTAGGTGTGATTTAGGCTTTGGTGATATCAATGGCTCCTGTAGCTTATTTTATAAAGTAAACCAGTTTTCTCCAAGATAAAAGAAGAGCAGTTTAAGATCTCGGTGAGATCTTAATAAATGATCTCGATAAATTAGGCAACTAACACAACTAATGTGCAAAAATAATAACATCAAATATGGTATCAACATATTAAGAGATTAACTAAAGGATGAGTTATAGGTGGGATTTAGGCTTCTGGGATACCAAAGTCTTTTGGAGTTTAGTTGATGAAGCAGCTGATATGGATAAACAGGCTTCTGAGAAGCAAAAAGTAAGATGAGATCAAGTCTCACCAAAAGCTTATCCTTTGATATTATCCTCAATATGTGCTATTCCTTGTTGTCGTTGAAATAATGATCCTTGTGATTTGTGGGGAAAAAAAGAGCAACTGTAATTTTTAAATGAAAAATATTCATTCGTTAATAATGATAATCAGATACATGCTAAAAATGATTCTGACTTCAGAACAAGGATACAATCAAAGAGATGTATTGAGTATAAAACAAATTATATAAGACTGGTAAAGAAATAATCTGCCCAGAATAAATGGTCATAATTTTGGTTAATGGTTTGGTTTTATAGCATATTAATCACTGTAGGTTATTTAATGTCAAATATTTATTGAATATATATATATATATGATTTGGATACACATCTTGTCAATGACATTCTTACACAAACCTGAACTCTTCTTTGCACACTGTTAAATGCTTTCAAATATTGCTACATAACAGTCACAATTTAACATCAGACATTTGTTTGTTCTATTTGACCCATAGATAAGACCCTATCAGGTGCTACCACTCCAGGTCAGAGAGGACCTGGGAGCAATAGTAATGAAGGGATACTCCATATTCCTCAAATCTCCAAGGCTGGAGCATCACCATCAAATTATTTAATGTCATATTCAGGACACTCGTTGGTGGGGTTGATCTTACCCCTCTGGAAAGGTGAAGTCAGTGTATTCTACAGCCCCAGCTGACTGGGCTGGAAAATTTTGGGCTCTTGATTGAACTAGATGCACAAACAAATGTTAAAATTCCCTTCAAATTATTTCATTCTTCCAAACAATGTCAATTTTACAATCTTAATAGTAAAATTGACATTGTTTAAAAGGGAAGTAATTGTAACCATAAAATATCAATCCGTAAGATAAGAACTTTACCATTTACATTTTTAATATTATCCTATAAATTTTCCATATTATCTCATGAGATTTATTAATTTAAATCTTTTTGTTTTTTGTCCAGAGATTTAGCTCTAATCAAGCAATAAAGCTAAATATAAACAGCATTTCAAGAAATACTTTTATATTCAGATACAAATACACTCATTTATACACACAAAGTCAGAATGTATACACATGTACACACATAGGCACACATAGGCACACACACATATTTATACTAACTGAAGTATTCATCCTTGCTGTGTAAGAAGTTAAGACTTGGATCAAAGCTGGTTACAACAAGAAAATGATTCTTTATACAAATCTTAGCAATCAAACATTGTGAGACTAAAAAATAACTATCTAAAAATCTCTTCAATTACTTGATTCTTCAAAAAATTATCTATTTTACAATATGTGTCGCCAATTAAAAATTGACACCAAACAGTTACAAACAATAATTTTTTCTATAAAAAATAAACCATCATCATCATCATCATCATGTTGCGCTGCTAGCATAGATCTCCCTGCCCCCTTCTTGCCACCCATACCTATCATCCATTGCTCCTGGAAGGTCTTCAAGGCTATAACCTACATCAGTACAGAGCTGTTGTATAAAGGTTCTAGCTAGTCGTCCTGCCCTCAATTGTCCATATGAAGGGGTCCACAGGTTTTATATCGCTTATGAGTTCATCCTTACTTCTCCAACAGTGTCCCACATGTCTGGTTCATTTAATTTTGATAGTTTTCATGATGGGTGGTAGGTGGCCTTATAGCTGCAGTTTTGTGGGTTGTTGCCTCCGGGACTTGTTCAATATATCTCAGCAGCTGCTCATTCCAGACTATCTAGCAGGGTTTCAGCTTGGGCAAGTGTATTTGCCAGAAGCACTATGTCATCAGCATAGTCTGCGTTCGTAATAGTTTGTGCAGGGTATCCTCTGCTTCTTTCCTTTGCCAGCTTGAAACCATCATCTTTTATTATATCAAAAGTTGTTCTAAGCACATAGTCTAGGCAGATGATAAACAGGTATAGGGCTAGTGTGTCTCCTTGTAGCATACCTGCTACAATGTCAAAGTAGTCTGTGTCTCCATCTGGAGAGTGGCCTTTAATTTTTGTGTTTTTGAAGGTTTCAAAATTATATTTTTATATTCACCAAAACACTGTGATTAACAACTTAGATAAGGGCAATAGTTTGAATCATGTAAATAATAACTCCCCATGTGTGAAATTTAGACAGAGATTTTATAGGGGGTGTCCTCGTGGTGTAATGGTTAAAGCGATGGACTGCGGAATCGTAGTATGCGAGTTCGTATTCCAGTCGTGCTATTACGTTCACTTTCGGGCAAATACCCTTGGGAAAGGTATAAACCCCCTTATCCTCCCAGCTATGGGTTAAATAGTACCACTACTGTTCTTCTAGGAGAATGGCTTTGGCATTAAATAACCTAAAAAGAGTTGATATGCCATTAAACAAAGAAACCAAACCAACCAGAGATTTTATATATATATATATATATATATATATAAGTAGAGTTGGCAACCATAGCCAAGGGCAACTTGAAGGCTCCCTTTTCAATTGCTACAACGCTGTGGTGTAAGGGAGAACGCTATTCCTTTCCCTGAATTGCTCCACTTAACTCTTGATACATACCTTATAATGCTGAGTGTTAAGCAAGGAAGTACCATTCTTTTGAGTTTTTGGTATGACTCAACCTGGGATTGCACCCAGGTCTCCCATGCCATAGGCAAACCCTCTACCCACAAGGCCAATGGGCCAGTTAGAAGCATTGCTAATAATCATTATTAATTTTGACCTGTGATTTCTTTCAGATTTTAATTTTAGTTGCTTTTTTTCATGCAAAAATGCTTCATCTAAAAAATAAAAAGGAATAAAACATGTTACTTGGCCTAGCGGTTAGAGTGTTCGCCAATGGCCCGGGAGACCTGTGTTCGATCCCAGGTCGAGTCATACCAAAGACTCAAAAAATGGTACTTGATGCCTCCTTGCTTAACACTCATCATTATAAGGTACGGATCAAGGGTAAAGTGGAGCAATCCAGGGAAAGGAGTAGCGCCCTTCCCTACACCTTAATGTAGTAAGCTATCGAAAAGGGAGCCTTCGGGTCACCCTCGACTATGGTCGCCAACTTTTACTTTACAAACAATAACTGCTTCTATGAAAGATAAATCCACTTCAGAGAAAAAAGGTTTCTTAATTATATTTTCATATTATTTTATGACATTAGATTTATTCTGTGAAAAATAATATGGACTTTTATAGAGATATTGGTTGGTTGGTTGGTTGTTTTTATGGCATGTCAACACTTTCTGGTTTATTTAATTTGATTTGGTTTGGTTAGGTTTTATGGCATATTAACCAAATCCTGTTTATACATATATATTAAATATATATGATTTGTAAACTCATTTTTTTGATAACATTGTTAAACAAGCCTAAGCACATTCTTTTGCACACAGTTTAATGGTTCCAAGTATTGCTATAAATCACTAACAATTCAATTAAACATCAGTCATTTGTTTACATAAAGTTATATGATCAAACAGTTCTATTTCAAACAAATCAATTTAGTATAAGTTATTTGTTTGCACTCAGTTTAAATGTCAAACTGTTCTATTTGAATCATAGATAGGACCCAATCAGGTGCTACCGCTCCAGGCCAGAGTGGACCTGGGAGCAATAACAATGAAGGGGTACTCTGCATTCCCCAAAGCTCCAGCATTGTTTAATTTCATATCCAGAACACTCGTTGGAGCAAGGGTTAGAGTCTTGCCCCTATGTAGAGATGCAGCCAACTGGGCTGACTGAAAATAATCCTAAGTAAACAATTATAGCTTCAAGTAACTATTTTTATGCCTACAATTTATACAGTTATATGGTTTGAAGTATTCCTATCAAATACAAATAATCTGCACAGAATTGTAATGATTGAAGTATTCTTATTTGATACTAATAATTTATATACAATAATATGGTTTCAAGTAACTCTTCCTATTTAATAATAACCATTCGTTTGCGCACAATTATATAGTTTCAAATATTCCTATCTAATACAAATAATTTTCAAACACATCTATTTGACCTATAGATAGAACCTTAACATGTATCCACTCCCGTTCAGAGTGGAACTGGAAGTAATGGAAATAAAGTGGTGACTCCACTCTCCACAGAGATCCAGAACTCAAGCCTCACAGAGCAAATACAGTTTAGGTTAGTTTTATACCATGGACATCCTTTTTTTTCCCTTTTTTTTTTGGTGGCAGTGGGGGTGGGAGGATTCTTATATATCTGCTGGGGTTAAAGTTGGTGTGGTCACAGCCTCAGAGATTGAACAAAGTACCAGAAGGTGAAGGTAATTCACAAAGCCACAAATAAATCAATCTGCTTGATTGTACTTTGAAAATAAAAATGATTTCCAAACAGATCTATCAGACTGATGGATGGGATCCAAACAAATAATCCTACACCAGATCAGAGTGAACCTGGGAGTAATAGCAATGAAGTGGTGACAATCAACATCCAAGAACTGGAACCTCACCTCTGGATACAGTTTAATCCTATCAAGGTCACTCTTTTCCTTTTGGTGAGGCGGGTGTCTTAACCCTTCACAATGAATGCAGTTGGAATATTTTAAACCCCACCAACAGGGCAGTTGTAGAGAAAAAAATTTTCATTTTAACTTAGAGATATTTAAGAGATTTATCAACTTAAATATTTTTGTTTTGTACAGATTGTTAGCCGAATTAATCAATGATGCTATAATTTCTGGTATTTCCTAAAGCTAAATCAATACTGAAAAGATTTCAAACTTTGAACAAAATTAAAGATTATGGAGAATCTAATAAAGCAGCTGATGATATTCCCCGCCTCCAAAAAAAGACTTTGTAGACTGTTTTAAAAAGTCGGTTATTTTTCAATCAACTAATAATTGTAATAATAATAATATTCATTTGTAAATAATTATAATTCAAGTAACTATACTTAATACTATCAATTTATACACAATTATATATTTTCAAATGACTATTTCTATTTACTAACAACTATTTGTTGACACAATCATATGGTTTCAAGTATTTCTATCTAATACAAATAATTTACACACAGTTATATGCTTTCAAGTATTCCTATCAAACAAAAATAATTTACGCAGTTATATGCTTTCAAGTATTCCTATCAAACAAAAATAATTTACGCAGTTATATGCTTTCAAGTATTCCTAATACAAATAATTTCTCATTCTGACAGATCTATTTGAAGTGTCAATTACCTTGTATATGCAAAGCCAATGGGAAATAGTGATACGTAGATATATATTATGATTAAATCCAAATAAATAAATAAAAAAGGAGAAATATAAGCATTTAATAGTCATCTACCTTCAACAAATTATGATGGTCAGGTCAAGTCTGAACACTAACCCCACATAACAATTATTAAGTTTCAAATTGGAATGGAAATTTCTTTAATCTCTAAGATCTTTTAACATGGTTGTACTAGCAAAAGCACTCGCTACAAAGAGCCATTTTTGCTGTGTTATATAACATAGATATGAAATCAGTTCACTATAATTCAATAAATCAGATCTTGATAATTCAATAATAATAATAATAATAATAATAATAAAGGAATAAAGATGAGTGTAAGATAAATGGTTAATTGAAAAATGTGAAATGCATGCTATTTATTGATAGATAAGTGCTGAATTGATTAAAAGTTGATTGAAGGCAACATCTATTGAACACACACAGCTCAGTGAATTGTGAGACGAGTACAGTAACCACTATATGACGGCAAATGCTCTATTCTAGTTCACAACAGATTATAGCATTGCTTAGACTAAATATCTAATGTGAAGCATTAACAGGATTCTTTTAATAGGGTTCATTTTTTTAATGGTATATCAAGGATTATTTTAATAGGGTTTTGTTTGTCTAATGGGTTATCAACTCCTAATGGGTTATCAAATGGCAAAATTTAATTGATTTCTAAATGTTTCATTGTAATCATAACTATTTATACTAGTCCCCGATTATACTATTATGCTTCAAATTTCCCTACTTTTACTTTCCACCAGTATATATATATATATATATATATATATATATATATGTGTGTGTGTGTGTGTGTGTGTGTGTGTGTGTAGTTAGGCAGTAGTTGTTCATTTAAGCATGTTTCATTTAATAATAAAGACATATTTTGTCTGTATGATTTATTTAAGATCCTTTCAAGTTTCCTGATAAGTGTCTTAGTTTCAGGTTGGAATTGGTAGATGAATTTCCCAAAATTGTCCCGAGCATTTTCAAACTGTTCATAGGCCATCATCAAGGGTTGCTTTCTCATGTAAAGTGTATCATTTTTAAAATGAACTTTGAAAGTTTTTGAAAGTTTTCCTGACGCAACAAAAATATGTGAACACAGAGTTGGATAAAAACAGGGTAACTGATGTATTTCAAAGGGAATGCTATTTAAAAAGGGAATGCTATCAAATGAAATAGAATACTATCAAGTAATATGGGAAAGAAAACAATACACCTTACACAAGCAAGGCCTGATGATGGCCTATGTAGGGTTTGAAAGTGCTCGGGGAAATTTTGGGAAATTCATCTACCAATTCCAACCGGAAACTAAGACACTTATCCGGAAACTTGAAAGGATCTTAAATAAATTATTCAGACAAAATCTGTCTTTATTATTTAATATATATATATATATATATATATATATATATGGAAGTAAATAATGGAAATTAATCTGACAGTATGGAGAAAATAGAAAAACAAAGTAATCCAAAAATTATGAATTTATTATGAAGGAAAGTCAAGGTTAAAAGGTTTCAGTTTTATTAAACCATCATCAGGACTTTAAGATGGTGAAACAAGTGTTGACAGAACAACGATGGATATCTTAATAAAATCAATAGTTGTTTCACCATCTTAAAGTCCTAATTAAGGTTTACTAATACGGAAACGTTTTAACATTAACTTTCCTTCATAATAAATTCATAATTTTTGGATTACTTTGTTTTTCTATTTTCTCCATATATATATATATATATATAGTTGTGCCTATGGCATAGTAGTTATTGTTGTGAAGTGACATAACAAGTTCAGATACTGAATGAGCCTTTTGATCCCAAAGGAAAGACATAAATCAATCTCTTCTCCCTCACTCCACCTATGTGTAAAATAGAAGGGCAGACTGGGTTCTTAGTCTTGGTTGGGCAACCAATCTTGGAGAAAGAACTACTCTGAATTAAAAACCAGATGAGATATATTTGTGCACTGTTATCAACTCATCCAAAACATGTGGCCAGTTCTACACAAGCCCCCAGAAATATAAACTAATCACCATTATTCCAAGATCAATAGGAGAGTCCTCATATATATATATATATATATTGTCATCCACAGACAGACTGTATCATTATATCATAACTCTTCAATGTGGCTAGACACAAGAGATACTTCAAGGTGGGATCAAAACCAGCCTGACTTTACCACAGAGCTATCATCAATATCAGGGTAAGCAAAGGAATTTTTATGTATATATATATATTTACCAATATGCTAATGGCTGCCGGAGCGCTCAATTCATGAGAAGAGGTTTGCATTTACATGCAAGTGGCAACCAGTAATTCCTTGCAAGAGTGCTTAACCCCCAGGTAAAGTAGCATATATATATATATATATATATATAAGTATTATTTGGTCCAGTTAAACCCATAACAGGATGGAAATAAATTTATAATCCTAATGTGACCGGTTTTTGTTTTTTCTTAAAGAAAAAACATATATATAAAGAGGGATAGTATATATAAATCAACAAAATCTATTGGTTTAATAAGGATAGTGAAATTTTGAACTGGTTTTGAAAGAGACATGAGTCATTTAATAAATAAAGGAATTCTTTTAAAAAAGCAAAATTTTCTTTTTCAGAATTTCTTTCAACAAATGTAAACTCTGCATTGTTTGAAATCTACTCATGATAAAAATTATTTTAATCACTCAAAAATATTAGTTTTGAGGCTATTCAAAATAACAGCAAATTAAACAAACCATTCCAGGCTTCAACAGAGATCTGTCATCAAATTTTAATAGCTGAAAAGTACAAACCATGTGAAATTTATAGAAGAATATATGGTGTGTACAGAGAAGTGTTTTAGACAAAAAAAATGTTTACAAATGAGCTAAGCCTGGATTTGCCATTACAAGCTTGAGCCAAAAAGAAAGTCCATTGAGTGGAAAGATATTGACTTTCCTGTAAAGAAAAGACTCCACTTTGACAAGGTCTTATCTGATTTATTTAGTTGGTTTAGTTTCTTTGTTTTTAATGGCATATCATTGTTCATATATATATATATATATATATATATATATATATATATGTATATATATATATATTCTTTAAGAAAAACAACGAAACCGGTCACATAGGATTATAAATTTATTTCCATCCTGTTACGCATTTTTGAAATTTCCAAAAACACGAAAAAAATTAGATTAATTAGAGTTTTTTTATCAAAAAGATCTGAAGAAGTCCTGTTAATTTTTTTCGTGTTTTTGGAAATTTCAAAAATGCGTAACAGGATGGAAATAAATTTATAATCCTATGTGACCGGTTTCGTTGTTTTTCTTAAAGAATTTATTGCTCTGTATTATTGTTACATTGAGCTCTTTACCAGGAAAATTTAAATATTCACTCAGGAATAATTTCTTGTCCTGATGGAATTACTCCCAACTCCGGTTTAACTGGACCAAGAATACTATATATATATATATATATATATATATATATATATATATAAATATATATGAAGAAAGCAGAAAAAACAAAATAATCCAAATTTGATGAATTTATATTGAAAGTCAACATTAAACGTTTCAGTTTTAATATCCATCTTCAAGACTTTAAAATCATGAAAAATGTTGTTTAAACAGCAACAGATGTCTGTTGAAATAACAGAAGAAAAGACAATGTATATTTCAACAAATATTCATCACTGTTTAAACAAGGCTTTCCATGATTTTAAAGTCCTGAAGAAGGTTATTAAAATTGAAACATTTAATACTGACTTTCATAATAAATTCATCAAATTTGGATTATTTTGTTTTTCTTTCATACTGTCAGATTTATTCCCATATTTACTTCCATATCTCTCTCTCTCTCTATATATATATATATATATATATTCATGTGTGTGTAATGTTCATCCATCCATATATATATATATATATATATAAATGGATGGACGAACATTATTATACAACCATAATGAGAAGTTAAGTAATTTATAGACAGATTATAATATGAGAGCCAACTTGGTGATTAAGAAGTCTGAAAAGCAAGCAATTTTGATCCAAATTCTCTGCCCTGTAATGATGGAGGTTTGCCAGATTAAATTAAGCCAAGTAAATATTGAAAACCACTCTTGATATATTAAAAAATTAATCTTACTTTCTTGTTTGTTAATCAAGTATTGATTACCTATGATTTTCACCTTTACACAGGAAGAAAGTATGTTCTAATGTGTGTCAAGTACATATGTGTGTGCCCATATGCATATTTCAAGTCTATACACAGATATGCTCGTCACTCCCCACCAAGGTCGCAAATGGGTAAAATGGATACGTCGTAAGGAATAAAATATGTGCACATAAAAATGGTGTCTGCATTGTTGTTATCCCAGCAAAGAAGAACAAAACAGTTGGGATTACAACAACGAATAAGAACAGACTAAGAGACACAAAAAAGTGACTTGAAGAAGATGACAGACAAGAACAAAGATGGCGGAGCAGAATGAAAAAAAAAGGTGAGAAGATGGGCACTGAATAAGACAGAAGATATACGCATTAGTCCAAGTAAAACTAAAAAGCATAAGTAACAATGTGAATTATACATGAGTATGTGTTATATATAAATAATCATTATATATACATATATATATATATCAGAATGAAACAACCCAAACTCAATAGAATCAATTTCGAATCCAACACACACTAATGTACTTAAATGTCTTTAACTACTGTTGCTACTTATAGAAAAGAATAAAACACCACAACACACCAGTGTAAATAATAAACACTTACAAAGTAGTAATGTATATGCAAAAGTCACATCGCTTTTGCAATATACACACCCCTGATGATGACCCAAGATCAGGCAGAGAGTACTAGGGTAACAATTAGTTATGGGAGTTTGATAACCAATTCTCACCAGATACTATAAAATCAATTCAGCAACTGGAAAGGATATATACAAAAATAGGTAGACAAAATATATCTATATTGTTCAATGAAATATGCATTAATATATATATACATATAGTATTTTATAATTTGCTTGAAGCATTGCACAAATTATTCTATTTTATTTTGTTGCATTTGTTTAAAGGGTTATTGCATTGCAATAGCCCTCTAAACAAATACAATACAATAAGATAAAATATATATATGCATATATATATATTGTTTCTTACAACTAAGAAACTTAATGATTTTTCACAGTACCCAGTTTTTATGTCTGTGACCAACCTGCCAAAAAGAGCTAAAAATTTACAGTCTAGATCTCCAGTGCTTTTATGAAAAACAACATCAAGTGTTGACAACAACAACAAAAATTACATTACCATGTTGTGACAGGCAAGTGTCTTTTTTGTTGAGTGGACTGTAAACAACATGTGATGGTCAGTTGTGAGAAAAATTACCACTGACCAAGTGAAATCAGGAATACAACACTGTGCCCACAACTTCATATTTTATATCAACACTGACCTTGCCGTTAGCCTAGCAAATGGAATAGACACCTAGAATCCATTTTTTTGTTTTTCTCCTGAAGCCTCGTTTGGGTACCAAGCTTTGCAGAGTTCCCTCCCCTTAGCAGAGATGTCATCACTTACTCATGTGTTCTACATCCATCCAAACTTTATAGCCGGCCAATTCCAGTTTTTCCTTGATCATCAACATTATCGGCTGTGCGTCCCACTGGTAACTAATCATTATATGTGGGACGGACATATTGTCTGTCAGGAATAAAAGAAAACAAAAGAAAGAAATTAATGAAAAGATTTTACAAGTATGAATATAGATAAACAAGTGAAAACATTTAAATTTGCATATGTGTGTGTGTGTGTGTGTGTGTGTGTGTGTGTGTGTGTGTGTGTGTGTGTGTGTGTGTGTGTGTATATTTGTGCATGTTTATGTGTGTATATGTATATGTATGGTTAGCTTCTTTATTTAACTGCATATCAACCTTTGTGGGTTATTTAATGCCAAAGCCATCCTTGAAGGACAGCAGTGGTACTCTTTAACTCATAACTGAGGAGAAAAGGAGGTTCATGCCTTTCCCAAAAGTATTAGTCCAAAAGTGAATGTAATAGCCTGACTGGAGTTCAAACTCACTAACAACAATATCGTAATCCAGCAGGTCAGTCACAAACCACAAGACTCACCTCTTGTGTGTGAATGTTCATATGTGAGTGTTTATGTGTGTGCTTATGCCCATGTGATTGTGTATGTGTATGTTTGTGCAAGCATGTATGTGTTTATATTTATGTGGATATGTTTTGTTCATCTATTTGTGTTTGTGTGTTTAAATGTGTATGTGTATTTGTGTGTGCATATGTATGTGTTTGTGTATGTATGTGCATATAACGGCATGTGTAAGTGTATATGATTGTGTATGTGTGTTTGTGGTTGTTAGTGTGTGGGTTTGGATGTTTTTATTTGTTGTATATTTGTGATTTGTGGGTGTTAGCATATGTCTGCCTATCTGTCTGTCTGTGTATATGTTAGTGCGTGTATGTGAGTTTTCATGTGTATGTCAACTTTTATATGTCAAATATACATACATGCACATACCTACACAATCACACACACATGTACATGCATACACACACATACTCACACATACACACACACACACACACACACAAAACATACATATACGCAAATTTAAATGTTTTCTGTTGTGTGTGTGTGTGTGTGTGTGTGAATGAGTTAGTTTGTGTGTGTATGTATTAGTGTGTGTGTGTGTGTGTGTGTGTGTGTCTATCGGTGTGTGTGTATCTGTCTGTCTATCTGTGTGTGTATATTTTAGTGTGTGTATGTGAGTTTGCATGTGTATGTCAACTTTTATATGTCAAATATACATACATGCACATACCTACACAATGACACACACATGTACATGCACATACACACACACACACACACACACACACACACACACACAAAATACACATGCAAATTTAAATGTTTTCAGTTATGTGTGTGTGTGTGTGTGTGTGTGTGTGTGTGTGTGTGTGTGTGTGTGTGTGTGTGTGTGTGTGTGTGTGTGTGTGTGTGAGTTAGTGTGTGAATGAGTTAGTTTGTGTATGTGTGTATTAGTGTGTGTGTGCTTGTGTGTGTGTGAGAGTGTATGCGTAAGTGTGTGTGTGAGAGTGTAGATGTAAGTGTGTGTGTGTGTGTGTATTAGTGTGTGTGTGTCTGTGAGTGTGTGCGTGAAATGAAAAACAAGTGGTTGAAATTAACAATTTATTCATATACTGCATGCTGTTCTGGATAAACCTTGGAAAACAGCAGCTGTACAACCACTTACCTCCCATCTCACAAACCATCCAAATAAGACAAACAAGACATACTGGACACTGCTGGGGAAGTAATAAGTGATGTTATCCTGTGGACAACTTTGCATGGATACACCAACTTTGGCTGACCAGCAAAAGTTGACTTTAACCTTCGCTATGCAGATACTGTATGCCATATTGAAGACCTACCAAGAGAGATGGTCAGTAGGGATGGATGGTGAGATGGATGGATTCCATGGTGTCAGCTCACCTTGATGATGATGAGTAATCAACAGATTTTCAACAATTCAATTTTAAAATCTCATAAGCTTTCAAATGAATGGTCAGTGTCTATCTCCATGACAATTATGTCAACAACTTCTGTTATTATTTTAAAAGGAAAAAAAATTTGTAGCATTTGATAAAGCAAAACATGTAATACAAGTAAATTATTAATTTCAAAACAACTTGACTTTCATTTAGTTTTTTTGTTTTTTGTTTTGGGGTTTGTTTTTGTTTTTGTTTTTTTTCAATTATATTTCCTATGTTATTTGAATAAAGGATGAACAAAGATAAAAAAAGAAAAAAGATTTTACAATTAGCAATAGGCAAAAGAAAATATTTTCATAGTATGGACACAGATCAATAAAAGTGATGATTTTTACAATATGAACACAGTTAAAGAAAAAGTTATGTTTAATTAAAATACAAACACAGATAAATAAAAGTGTTAATTTTTTGCAATATGAATGCAGATAAAAAAAGTGATGATTTTTGTAATATGAGCACAGATAAATAAAAGAGATTTTTTTTTTTCAATATGAACACAGATAAATAAAAGTGATAATTTTTGCAATATAAAGTCAGATAACTAAAAGTAATGTATTTTTAATATATGAATGCTTATATAAATATGATAATTTTTGCAATATGAATACAGATAAATAAAATCATTTTTTTTAAATATGAGCACAGATAAATAAAAGTGATGATTTTTAAAGTACTGAATGGAAAAATATCAAAGCTATCAATCGTAATATCTGAAAATTAATGAAATAATAACAACTAGCAATACTCATGGAAATTTTACTTTTTATAAAGCAATCATTTTTTGCAACAAAATAATTAAAATAAAATAATTAACATTAAAAACAAACAAAAAATGTCACCTTTAATTATAACTTTGCTTTGTTTAGATTAACAAAAGGATTCTTCTTTCTATTTTTTACTTTTACTCATTTCTTTCTATATATCTTCTCTTTCTTTCTTTTCTTGCCTCCTTTCTTTTTTGTCTGCTTCATTCCATTGTCTGAAGCAGACAATAAGCATCTGAGGTATAGCATTATAGCTTCCCCTTCTCTCCCTCTCTTTCCTTGTCTCTTGCTTACTTATATTGGCTTGCATTTTCTTCTAGCCAAGTTGTGTTCTTTTTCTTCCTTTTCTTTCTTCACGATTAAAAAAGAATAGTCCATTATTTATCTGAGGTGGTGAGAGGACATAACAATCAACTATATGTGTTCATGTCTTTATCTATTAATTGAATGAATATTAGAAATGCCATTAATTCTGAGTAATTTTTTTTTTTTCATCTTAATTTTTAATTGTTTTTTTTTTATAGCAAATCACTGGGAATGTCAATCTATGGTCATGAGGTGAATCAAAATTAACACAGAATAAGCACTTGGTAAGATTCAAATTCACATTTCCTGTGAGCAGCCTCATTAAATACGACCAACTGAGCTACAAAAAGATTTCAGTTCTACAGAATCTCAAGTCAAACATTTTAAACTCCCCCTTTACTCACATCTCAATCTCTCTCTTTAACACTGACATTATTTATTAAGATTGACATAGTCTGTCACACAGACCTTTGATTGCTTTCAGCACCTATTCTTACTAAGTGGTTACCCATATAAGTACTAAACAGTGCTTACCTGGCAAATTATTATTTTCTAAGCTATCTTTAAACCTGCAAACAGGCCTTTGACTGCTTACAGTACCTACTGTTACTAATGGTCACCCATTTAAGTACTGAGCAGGCTTATTGTTGCTTAATTTTACTGATCTTTCAAGTTTTTATTTACTAGACTTTCTTTAGATCCGCACACAGATCTTTGATTGCATCCAGTACCAATTGTTATTAAGTGGTCACTCATCTAAGTACCGTACAGGCTTATTGTTGCTTAACTTTTCTGAACTGGCAAGTTGTTATTTACTCAGCTTTCTTTAGACCAGCATATAGGCCTTAGACTGCTTACAGTATGTAATACACATTTTTTAGCCATAAAATAATCAAACCCCAAAACATAGATAAGAACATTCTAGAAATTTCAGATCAAAATCGCATTAACATTGAAGTTACACTTTTATATTTTTCAACCAATCAGTTAAAAACACTAAATAAGAACATTCTAGAAAATTCGGCTCAGAAACTAATTAAGAGAAAAATATTTAGGCTCCAAAATAAATAAGTAATTATACGAATCTGATTGGTCAAGAAATGTCCGCGCGCTTGAATTTTAGGACCCGCAATAAAAATTAACAAAATCCTATTTTTGATCCACTTTAGTTCACCAAAGAAGTATAAATAAGGAAGAATTTAATTAACTAAGAGATTCCACTTCCAAACAGAGAGAGGCAAGGACGACAGGCAATAAAAAGCATCATACACAGGACACAGAGCAAACAAACATGCGACGTTCTTTTGCTAACAAAGTTCATAAACCTCTTGAAAAAAAAAAAAACGCACGTGTAGACTTAAGGGAACAAAAGGCCCATACTTACGGTCACAAACATGTATACACACACGCATACACATGTATGTAAGTAAAGTCAATTTTATCCTTTTTACTTCGGCCAACTATGGACACAGATTCAATAGACTTTCCCAACATGTAAACACGCATATACGGGCGAACAAATCATTTTTTATTGAACTGGCCATAGCTGTGTTTTCTACACACACACACACACGCACATAAAATGAACATTGTATTTTAATTGTTTTTAGCATGTTTGTTATTATGTTTATTAAATTGCTTGTTTCTAAATATTTGTTGTTGTCACATTCCATTTGTTTACGTGCTTGTAAAATTTGTGTAGTATTTGTAGAAACGAAACCCGAAAGTAACTCCCGTAAACTAGTCCTCCACAACAGTACCAATTGTTATTAAGTGGTCAACCATTTAAGTACTAAACAAGCTTATTGTTGCATAACTTTGCTGAATTGTAATTTACTAATCTTTGTTCAGTCTGGTACACAGACTTTAATTTTCTTTTGATATTAATTGGACTAAAAACAGTGATATATTAAAGAATTTAGGTCATTGTTTTATTGTTTGGTATTGTGAAATTAGAGCAGATTCTAAATATCAGCATCTTGATTTATTTTGTACTTTTCATCATACAACATTTTTTCATCATACAACATTATAAAGAGACACCTTATTCTTAGAAATGTACTTTCATCTATTCCTACATAACATCAGACTACACAACCGATTATTTAATACCAAAGTCGGTATTTTTTTAGAGCACTATATGGTTTCAAGTAACTGATGATAGTAATTATTCATAAACAATTATACTATGTAAGACAAATTATTTTGCCGAGTAGTATGAATTATTTCGTAATTGTTTCAACTGTATAAATATAAAAAATGACCGTTATTTCTTTTGTGCCCTGGATAAAAAAAAATTTAGAGATTATAGGATACACATTTTTTCTAGTTTTAAAATAAGCAATAAAAACATACTTAAGAACATTCTAGAAATTTAGGATCAAAACCGCATTAGCATTTAAATTACATTTTTATATTTTTCAACCAATCAGCTAAAAACATAGAATAGAACATTCTAGAAAATTAGGATCGGAAGTGAACTAACAGAAAATATTTAGGCTCGAAAATAAAATAGTAAAATACAAATCTGATTGGTCAATAAATGTCTACGCGCCAAAATTTTAGGACGATTCTTTGATCCACCTGTCGAATATAAATAACACAGAATTAGGGAACCATACACACAAGACACAAGCTTACACACAAACGAAGACACAGATGAAGACAAGCCACTAAGCCAGTAAAGCAGTAGCCGATGCATTCGGACAAATTCCTTTCCTTCCTCAACGAAAGTTCATGAACTCTCTTCAAATGGCCGAGAATTATATTCAAAAGAAAAACCCGACAGACTTTCTTTCATCAACGCGACACGCTGTCGCCACTGTCATAAAACCCGCTATAAACTTAATGTAAGTAAGAACGACTTATTTACGGACCCCGTTAACATGAACCGGCACATATCTTTAAACAAATTTATTCTCTTCTTATCAAACTTTATTTTCCAAAAGGCCATTTATACATCATGTATTTTATTTGTTTTCATATTCTGTTATATGCTTATTAAATTGTTTGTTGTTTAATGTTCGTTCTGTTCTATTCCATTTCTTTTGTGCGATTGTAAAGTTTTGTGTTGTATTTGTGGTGGGAATAATTTAGAGAGCAATCTACTGAAATAACCAAATTACATACTCCCCCCACAAGATTAATCAAATTTTCTATGTTAAAACGGGCAAATTTGCACATTTTTATTTATATAAGACCTCAATAAAGCAATCAAAATTACATTTATTTATTGTAAAGTTATACAATAGTTAAAATAACGTCAAGCAAGTTGTTGAAAATTCTCTATCAGCTACTGAGCATAGAATCTATTTGGAAACGTTAAGGAAAATGAGTAAATTTGAAAATTTCATTAGCAAGGTCACAAAAGCAAAGTTAGAAAATAAAAATAGGTCTTTTTCATTTAATTTAGGCATAAGCAATTGGGAAATAAGACATTCTACATAAGAACGAAAAGGTAAAAAAATTAGTTACATAGTGTTATAGCTTGCCTAAACCTTATAGAGGTTACAATCAACATACTGTAGACATTTTGTTTTATTTGAAGTATTATCAACTATTAATGCACATTAATATTTTCTTTCGTATCAATTTTTAGTAGATTTTTTTATCAAAACACATACAAAACGTCAATCTACAGCAATGAGTATATAACATTAATGGAAATAATACAAGAAAAGCTGTTAAATTAGGGATCAAACTTACAGGGTGTGAATATGGAATAATTTTTTAAACATTTCTTTCGTCTGATTAGTCTAATTTTTGAAAAAAAATTTTCATGATTAGTTCTATTATTCAAGCACTTTTTTTAAAATCAAAATTCAGCCCGATATCAGTGAGTAAAAAAAGAAACGACAATGACTCTATGATTTGCTTAACACCGAAACCAAGCCTAAGTTTTTTTTTGTCTACTGTATACGAAGCAAAGAAAAATTCTTTACAGAAAAGAGCCTTTTAAGGAAAGAGGGGGTGGAGGGTTGAACAAAAAAATGAAAAGAAGGCTTTTTAATGGCACTCGATACGGCGATTAAGATGGACCCCATAACGTCAATGAAAAAGTATATTAATAAATTGAAAGTCAACGAGAAAACTGTGAGAACAGCAATTAAACAATATTTAAGCTCAGACCTTAACCCCATTGATTATGCTATATGGGGCGTTAGATTTTGTTTGTTTGTTTAGTTGGTTGGTTGGTTGGTATATCAACCATTGTTGATTATTTAATGCCAAATCAATATTTATACATATAAACAATCCGATTTCAAACAATTCAGTTTAGCATGAGTGCACAATTTAAAAGTCAAAAACAGTTCTATTTCAAACAATTCAGGGAGTGTTGTAGAAAACAAAACAAATGCAACTTCCCATTCAAATATTGGTTCGCTTAAGACTGCTATTGTGGAGGAATGGAAATTAAATGTGTGGAGGAATGATGCTTCTCAAAGATGTAAATCAGAGTGCCAGGTCCAAAATATACAACACAATTTGTACAAACAAACGTAGACGAAAGAAAATTGACAAAAACAAAAATGTTAAAAAACAAATAATTTTACTTTATCACAACTGGATAAATAAAAAAAGTGTTCATATTCATAAATCTTTCTATGCATAGAGGTGTGTGTGTGTGTGTGTGTGTTTGCCAAAACAAGAGTATTTTTTGTCAAGAATAAAAGAGAGAGATCAACTCGTACTTAGATACATGTGTATGCGTGAGGGTATTTATGAGTACTGGAATGTCTAAATCATTTAATCTATTGGTCATTCAAGCCCATTGTTGGCGTATTAATGTGTTTGAGTGCGTCTGACCTTTTTTTTCGACGTGCGTCGCCAGTAGCCGCTTGTATGTAGCCTCCTATTTCTTTGAACTGTAAAATTCTGGGTTCTTATACTCTTTGAGTGGGTCGAAATAAGATATTTTAAGTTTACGCGGGTAGATTTTATTTCGGGTCAACTAAAGTTCAAATGTACGGACGTATGAGTAAACTCAACTTGTGACATGGTCTAACCAATCAGAATCCTAGAAATTTATTTTTTTGAGGCGCCTATGTTTTGGTTCTATGAAAAATCTTTGATTCGGTTTTTTTTTTTCGAGAATGTTCTAATCTGTTTCCTGATTGGCTTTAAAATATTCTAATTAAGTGAGGTTTGGATCCTTTTGTTTCAATAATATTCTGATTTACGTTTTCTTGGCTAATTTTAAAAAAATAAAAAAGTTTGGATCCAATGAATGTCGGAAGTAATTATTTTGAAGAAATCCAAATCGTTTCGAAGGCGTGCTTTCACAATAATTGAAAAAAAAAAAATGGTGGCCACATTGAGTAAATTTACTTTTTGTGTCTATTGTCTTATTTTGTTGTTTATCTTTTAAAATCAAAATTAATCTTGTTTTATAATAGCATCATTTATTATTATACTAGAATATTCCTAATTTTGCTTCCGTACTCTGTATGTCTCCTTTTATCTTCAGTCTCAATACATTTCGAGCAGTGTTTACCAAACCCTTCAATACAGGCAGGATGTGACACAAGGTCAATTTTTTTAAAGAGGAATAAAGTTGGTTTAAATTCAGTTTTCCTTTACCTAAACCGTTTATTTTACCAAGGCTAAAACACTCAGTCTGCCCAACTATTTACTTTTAGCTGGAGAGAGAAAAGATAGATTCATGCCTTTCCAAATGGTATTAATGCAAAGTGAAATGTAAACAACCTTGTCCAGGAATTGAACTCAGGACATCAATTCTATTTCCTATGTTAATAACCATTAATGCTCGGAGCACCTCCAGACCTCATATGTATAGCAATAAATATAGATAGAAATGTAAAGATAATACACAGACCCTTATAGCTCTTCTCATGACTTGATCCCTCCAGGTAGTTGAGAAGGTATATGGAAAAAGTTATACGTAAAAAAAATTCCTTCACTTACACTGAGAATGACAATGATTCTGGGGTAAGATGTTCAATTGACATAACATCAACCAAGTTTCGATCTAGGCTCGAAGCATCGCGTGGGTCTAGCTACACTGAAGAGATTTGAAACAATGAAACAGTCTGCCTGTAGATGACAATATATATGCACCCATACACGCGCGCGCACACACACACACATATATATATATATATATATATATATGAAGACACCAATGGTGTAATGGTTATCATTGCTAGAAATCAATACAGCTACCCGAGTTCAAATCCTTGATGAGGCTGTTTGTATTTCATATAGTGCTAATACCCTTGGGAAACGTATGAATCTAATTATTTTCCCTCCAGCTATGGGTAAATATTCAGGAAGACTGGGCTCTTTACCCTTGGTATAGCAACTGTTCTAGTAAAAGGAAAACTCTGAATTCAAACCTGTTAAACTCTGCTTAAAAATTAACCTTATGTCACATCCTGCTTGTATGGAGGGGTTAATGAATGCATATATATATATATATATATATATATATATATATATATATATATATCGAAGAAAATAAGGAAATAAATCCGACAGTATGAAGGAAGTTAAAAAAAAAATAAAATAATCCAAAATTTGATTAATCTATTATGAAAGTCGACGTTAAACGTTTCGCTTGAAATAACCTTCGTCGGGACGTTAAATTCATGAAAACTTTTAAAATAGCAATGGATGTTTGATGAAATAATAGGAGAATAGAAAGTGTGTATAAAAAGATTCATAACAGTATATTCAGCATCCTTATTTTTGAAAATATTGTTACATTGTTGCCATGTGGGAAAAAATATATATATATAGTGCAATTAGAAGGAAACTCAAACCTAGTTAAATTGTCATTATAAATTTATTTCGCCGGAGAATATCAGTATACTCTCCGTCTCGTCAGATGACTTTTACATAATAGACTTGAGGTTGCAGAACAGCAAATGTGCATTACAGTTTATATGTGTATAGAAAAAAAAAAAGGGAGACCTATATAAAAGTAAAATTCTCAGGCGAGGTCAAAGGAGGTCAAAACAAAAGGTGTTAAAAACATTAAGAAACCAGAACCGGGTGTTCCTGTAAATCAACCAATCCCAATTTGAGCACATATCAGGTTTTCCATAGCAGGTGGAATCTTCTATATAATCTAAGCTTGTAAACTAAATGATTATCCCCATATATTCTTCATTTACTTCTAATACATATGTTAATTCTCTCAGCTGATGTGATCTTAGAATTTCTCCTTAAAATAAATTAGAATCAAGATAAATAAAAATAAAAACAAAAAATAAAAATAAGAAACCTTTTCGGCAACCACCAGGTGCCTTTAATTAACCCTAAAATGACCAAGGGGAATTAACTACTCCAGAAAACAAAGCCTTAATTTTTGTATTATCCCAAGTTCACTGAATCATCTCCTATACATAAATCTCCCCGTCATAATAATATCAACTACTGAATTAAATGTTATTAATTCCAATAAAAATCCTCATCAATATCCCTACTATTGCCTAGAGTAGGGACCTCAGTGGCCCCCAGTCAAGATAATTAAAATTTTCCTTTATGTTTACTACATTTAAACATGTGATCTTAGACTTTCTCCTTAAAATAAATTAGAATCAAGATAAATAAAAATAGGAATAAAAAACCTTTTCGGAAACCACCAGAATACTCCTTGAAAAATATCCCGTTCCCAGGAAAACACAAATTCATTCTATCCCTAACGGATAAGATCGTGGAGTTCATCAAGAGGATGCGATGGAAGGCTCACTTCTATCTCAACCCTTCAGACTCACAAAAGGAGCAGAGGCCTGGCGGGAGGAGGTTGAATTCGTAGAGTAAGCCACCTAGCAACCGTAATCTGGATCATTTTGAGGATGACCTATTCGGTCTAATACGGAAAATTAATTTCAGGAACATTAATAATGGATTCCAGGCGAGAATGAAGTGGGGACATCGAACGAATCAGGAACTCCAAAGTTTCGGATAAATCTAAGGACATATACCAGGTTAGTCCATATGAATATGAACAAATCCTTTATAATAAGATCACGGAATCCTATAAAATAGACCATAGCGACACGACCACACTAATTAACAGAGATACGGCTAAATTCGTGACCAAACTACAAATTGTTGATAGATTAGGGAAAATAGAAGAAAAATGTGCTTACATTTTATTTATAGACCATAAACAGAACTTCCAATATAAGAAACAAGCTAGACTAATTAACCCCACCAAGACCGAACTAGGCTTGGTATCTAAGGACTTAATACAGAGAATTACGTCTAGGTTACTAAGTGGCCCTAAATATAACCTGTGGAAAAACTCGATGGATATTATCGATTGGTTTAAAAACATTAGGAATAAAAAGAGGTCCACATTCATCCAGTTCGATATAATAGAGTTCTACTCATCCATTACAAGAGAATTGTTACTAAAAAGCCTGAACCATGCTAGGGAGTATACGGACATCACTGACGAGGAAGTAGAAATTATTCTAGCATGTAGGAAATCTATTCTATCCGATTATCGTAGAACTTGGGTAAAAAGACACGTGGACAATTTCGACGTATCCATAAGAGCTTACGACTCAGGCCAAGTAGCTGACTTAATAGGGATCTATATCTTGGACACGATGGGTCATATTGTCAACTTAGAGCAGGTGGGATTTTACTGGGATGACGGAATGATCTTCATCCCAGACAGTAACGGCCCAAAGATCTCTAATATACAGAAGAAAATTATTCGGGCTTTTAAATTGCTTGGTCTACGAATTCAAATAGCCTCAAACTTAAAGGTAGTCGACTTTCTTGACGTCACACTCAGTTTAAATAACGGCACCTTCAGACCTTTTTAGTAAGAAAGATTCCGCCCCCCAACTACGTAAATATTGACTCTAATCCCCCAAGATCGGTACTGAGGTAAATTCTTAATGCCATAAACCAGAGGATTAATAGACGATCCTCATGTAAAAGAATTTTTGAGGAGAGCAAAAGTATAGATGATGATGCCCTAAAAAACAAAGGATTTCAAGGTAGACTGGAGTATGTGATCCCGGTGAACCCCGGCTCTAAGGGTAGGAGTAATAGTAATGGGACCCACACACTTGTCAAGGTAGGTGACAATAATAATAATTACTCAAATAGACGAGAAAGAAATAGAAATAGAAAAGTAATCTGGTTTAACCCGCCTTTTTGTAAACTTCCCAACATTAACATTAACATACTTCTTACACCTCCTGGATAAGCACTTTAATAGGGACAATCCATTAAGGAAAATTTTTTAATAGGAACACAGTAAAAATTAGTTACTCTTGCACTAAGAATATGCATATTTTAAATAACCATAACAGGAGGTTACTAGACGAATTAAATAGAAACAGTGGGGACCGGATGTGGAGTCTTGTAACTGTAGAAGTAAAGGGGAATGCCCCTTGGGCGGACGATGAAATTCGAAAAACGTCGTATACAAGGCATGCATTTCCCCCATGGAACGTAATAATGATGGGGAAAGGGTCTATATAGGTATCTCTGATGGAAATTGAAAGTAAGGATTGTATAATCACAGACATTCTTTCTCCATTTCACGACTTAGAAACCAAACCGCGCAATGTAAACATTTTTGGAACCTTAAGGATGAAGTTATCTTTCGATGGCAGTTTTTATTCTCATCTACAGAAGCCACCCCTATAGATAAGTAGCAGTAGTTCCCCGATCGAACTAACCGATCCTGTACGCCAATGACATTGCGCTTCTGGCAAATGCACCCGCCCAAGCCGAAACCCTACTATATTGTCTGGAACCAGCCGCTGCAGGCATTGGCCTCCATGTCAATGCACACAAGACGGAATATATGTGCTTTAATCCAACAGCTGACACCTCCACACTAAACGGTAGCTCTCTGAAACAACTTGGCAAGTTCACCTACCTAGGAAGCAGTGTCTTATCAATTGAGACAGACATCAATACGTGACTAGCAAAGGCATGGATAGCTCTTGATAGGTTATCGGTCATATGGAAGTCAGTTCTGACTGATAAAATAAAACGTTGTTTCTTCAAAGCAGCGATCGTGTCGATACTGCTATATGGATGCACTACATGGACGCTAACTAAACGCACGGAGAAAAAGCTCCCCACAAAGCAGCAGATTTACGACCACCTACCACCCATCATGAAAGCTATCCAAATTAGACGAACTAGACATGCAGGATACTTCTGGAGAAGTATGGAAGAGCTCATAAGTGATGAACTCCTGTGGACCCCTTCACACAGACGAGCAAAGACAGGACGATCAGCTCGAACCAACATACGGCAGCTCTGTGCCGATACGGCATGTAGCCCTGAAGACCTGCCTGAAGCAATGGACGATAGGGAGGGGTGGCGAGAGAGGGTCAGGGATATCCGCACTGATGGCGTGACATGATGATGGTGATGAAGGATCAGGGGCCAAGTAAAGTGGAAAATAGGCAGTCTTCTACAGCGAATAGCTTCAATGGTAGATTTAACTTGTGTATCGATGAAAAAATTAGTATAATTAATTTTAGAGATCGCAGACTACTGTTAAATGAAAGAAAAAGAACTTTTGTTAAAATGTAGACATAAAGGAAAATTTTAATTATCCTGATTGGGGGCCACTGAGGTCCCTACTCTAGGCAATAGCAGGGATATTGATGAGAATTTTATTGGAATTAATAACATTTAATTCAGTAGTTGATATTATTATGACGGGGAGATTTATGTATAGGAGATGATTCTGTAAACTTGGGATAATACAAAAATTAAGGCTTTGTTTTCTGGAGTAGTTAATTCCCCTTGGTCATTTTAGGGTTAATTAAAGGCACCTGGTGGTTGCCGAAAAGGTTTCTTATTTTTATTTTTTGTTTTTATTTTTATTTATCTTGATTCTAATTTATTTTAAGGAGAAATTCTAAGATCACATCAGCTGAGAGAATTAACATATGTATTAGAAGTAAATGAAGAATATATGGGGATAATCATTTAGTTTACAAGCTTAGATTATATAGAAGATTCCACCTGCTATGGAAAACCTGATATGTGCTCAAATTGGAATGGGTTGATTTACAGGAACACCCGGTTCTGGTTTCTTAATGTTTTTAACACCTTTTGTTTTGACCTCCTTTGACCTCGCCTGAGAATTTTACTTTTATATAGGTCTCCCTTTTTTTTTCTATACACATATAAACTGTAATGCACATTTGCTGTTCTGCAACCTCAAGTCTATTATGTAAAAGTCATCTGACGAGACGGAGAGTATAATGATATTCTCCGGCGAAATAAATTTATAATGACAATTTAACCAGGTTTGAGTTTCCTTCTAATTGCACTATATACGCTCTGTATGTGAGTTTTGTTATATATACCTGGAAGGAAAAAGAGATGTAACAATTGCCATATATCGGTCACTCACATAGATTTTTATGATATTCCTCATATATTCTATACATGAATAATCCACACCCACTGTCTTCGGACGTTGACTGGATATTACTAACATATATATATATATATATATATATTAATGCCCTCTCCACAGCGCACAAAATTTCTTTTAATTCTGGTTGTTTTAAAGATTTTTAGGATTATATTTGCTTATGGGTGATGTATGAACTTCTGGTGATTTTTTTCTCGTTTCTAAAACTCATCCCAGGGTGAAGATTTGAGGAAATACAAAAGTTTTATTGATTCATTTATCTAAAATTTATTTGGCCGTCAACCCTTTTTACTATCTTCTTACATCGGCCTCATCAGCCTTTAAAACAAAGGAGAAAAAAAAGAAATTTTCCTTAGAACATATACACTATTAATACAATATCTATACACAGATAAATTCTGTTCAGTATTTCATCCAATAAAGTAAATAAAGTTGGTGACCTTAGTCGAGGGTGACTTGAAGGCTCCCTTTTCAATAGCTACTACACCGGGGTGTAGGAAAGGGCGCTACTCCATTCCCAGGATTGTTCCATTTTACCCTTGATCCTCACCTCATAGTGCTGAGTGCTAAGCAAGGCTGCATCAAGTACCATTTTTGAGTCTTTGGTATGACTCGACCTGGGATTGAACCCTGGTCTCCCAGACCATTGGCGAACACTCTACTTATTAGACCAATTCTTATCATTACCTACTGCATAATAAAAAGAGGAGTTTCAGAGGTATTTTGACCAATGGAAAACTTACTGGAATAAGCCAAGGGGTGTATTTTGAAAAGAAAATTAATTGGTTTGGCTGGTTGGGTTTTATGGCATATCAACTATTGTTGGTTGGTTGATTTGGTTTTATGGCATATCAACCATTGTAGGTTATTTAATGCCAAATCCATTTTTATACATATATACAGTTCTATTTCCTACAATTCAGTTTAGTATAAATACACAGTTTAAATGTCAAGACGGTTCTATTTCAAACAATTCAGCTTAGCATAAGTTCCCTGTTTAGTTCTATTTAACTTATAAATAGGACCCTATCAGGTGCTACCACTCTAGGCGAGAGCGGACCAGGGAGTGATGGCAATGAAGAGGTAGTCTGCATTCCCCAAAGATCCGTCATTACCGGAACCTCACGATCAGATTCTTTAGTGTCGTATCCAGGACACACATTGGTGAAGTTTTTCTTTTCTGCAGAAATGCAGTCGGTGTATTCTGCAGTCCCAACTGTCTGGGCCAGACCATTGTTGGTTATTCGATGGCAAATCCTATTTATACATATATGATATGTAAACACATTTTGTAGATAACATTTTTAAACAATTTTAAGCATCTACATTTTCTTTTTTTTAAGTAGAGGAATTATATTGTGAATTGAATTACCATGACCAGAAAATCCAGCGAACACCTACGCACGACATACGGAAACACTGGACAGCTGTTTCGACCTTGTTACGTCTCATCGGCAGTGTATACCGTGATCTCCATCACTGGAAATCAAACCAGTGACCGCAGTGCCGAAACCCTACAACTGAGCCACCAGTGCATATCGCACACAAGTGACGCCAAATTAACTAGTCATGGTATTTGGTTACTATCACTCCAAGTCAGAGTGGACCTGGGAATAATGGCAATGAAGGGGTATCCCACATTCCCCAAAGCCTCACTATCAGATGGTTTAGTGTCCTATTCCTGATATTTGTTGTCGGGTCTTACCCTCCCACAGAGATGTAGTCAGCAAATTCTGCACCTCCCATCAGCTGACGGACTGTGAGGATAAAAAAAAAATAAAAGAAATACAATACTGCAGTTCACATGATATCAAACCATCCAGTAGGTAGGGCGTTGAATACACAGAATGAAAGACCCTAACTCTCAAAAAAAGGAGTGTCTAGGGAATGACACTAAAATGCATCTGATGGTGCAGCTCCAGTTCTGAAGATCTAAGGGAGTTTGAACTAGCCCTTTATTGTCATTACTTGCAAGTCCCCTCAAACCTGGATTGATAGTGTCAGTTAGGGTCCCATCTATGGGTCTTCTGTTTAAAAATAATTTCTAATCAAATGTGTGTGTAAAAAACCACTTAAGAAATAACTACACAAAAAAAAAAATAAATATATATTTCATTAAACAATATAGACATCCTTTATCTACACATTTTCGCACATATCCTTTTCAGTTGTCGCATTGATTCTATGGTATCCAATGGGAATTGGTTAATGAATCTCCCATGATTAATTGGTTCCCTAGTACATTCTGCCCGATCTTGGACCATCATCAGAGGTGTGTTTATTGCAAAAGCGATATAACCTTTGCATGTACATTGCTACTTTGTAAGTTTTAAGCACTTATTATTTATACTGGTGTGTCTTTGATGATGGCTCAAGATCGGGCAGAAAGTACTAGGGAACCAATTATTTATGGGAGTTTCAATAACCAATTCCTGCCAAATACCATAAAATCAATGCAGCAATTTGAAAGGATAAATGCAAAAATGTGGAGATAAAGGATGTCTATATTGTACAATGAAATATGTATTATTGAAGAAATATTGCCCAAATACACATATTTAAAAAAGATGAATATGAATGTACAATGAAAGCAATTCTCTAACCTCTCTGCATGAAATAACCCTAGATGAGTTGAATTGCCATTAAAATCAATCAAACAAACACCACATCAAAAGAAGTTTCAGTGGTCTGTCAAGCAATAGAAAATTTGCTGGAATAAGCGTGTGAATGATAAGAAGACAAGCAAGAAAAAATTAATGTCTCCTTCATTATACTTTTCTGTCTTGATAGATATTGCCTCAGTCTCAATACTTTCTGAACGCACCTCATGTGAAAGCAGGATGGATTATCTTGTTATTATGTTTCTTCCTGATTGGCTTTTGCTTTCGGCTTTACCAATCAAATCAATTACAAACCAGACTGAATGGATTCTACTGCTTAGTTAATTAAGATATGTTGGATTTAATTTTCTTATTCTATTAATTGGGGAGCAAGTAATCAACTCAAAGCAAATATTAACAGATAAAGAGGAAATCAATAAAATAAGTGAATATTTTAAGCTTAGTGAAAAAGTACCAGAAATATGGTACCCAAATGCTTTGCTTTTATCAAGTACCAAATAAGTATATAGTGTCTCAGGTATGACACTAAACTGCCTCTGCTGGTGAGGCACCAGTTCTGGTGCAGTAGGAGTATGGAATCATCCTTTTGTTGTAATAACTTCTTGGTCAACTCTGACCCAGGGTAGTAGTACTTGTTAAGATTCCATCCATAGTTAAAATAGATCTATTTGAAAATCATTAATATATGATTGGAATACTTCAAATCCTGAACTATGTGCAAATTGTATAAAGAATAATTACCTCAATCAATAATAGTTTACAAAAGATAATTATTATTAGTTACTAGAAACCATCTAATTGCTTGAAATACTTGAAACCAAATAATTGTGAGCCCAGTCGACTAGGACTGCAAAATACACCCACTGCATATCTGCAGAGAGGAAAGACCAAACAATTGTTTTGGATATGACACTAAAATATCTGATGGTGAGGCTCTAGTCCTGGAGCTTTGAGTAATGTGGAGTATTCCTTTATTGCCATTACTCCCAGGTCCACTCCAACCCAGGTTGGGAGTACTTGTTAGGGTCCAATCTATGGGTCAAATACAACTGTTTAATCATTTATTATACCTGAAACCATCTAATTGTGTACTAACAAATGATTGATATTAAATTGAATTATTAGTGTTTGATAGCAATACTTAAAATCATTTAACTGTGTGCAAACAAATAAGCTCTGGTTTGTTTTAAATTGTTACCTACAAATTGTTTATTAACAAATTATATATATATATGTCTATATACATATATATATGTATGTATGTATCAACAGTATTTGGCATTTGGCCTAGTAGGTAGAGTGTTCACCAATGGTCCAGGAGGCCAGGGTTCTATTCCAGGTTGGGTCATACCAAAGACTTTAAAAATGGTACTTGATCCCTCTTTGCTTAACCCTCAGCATTATAAAGTATATATCAAGGGCAAAGTAGAAAAAACCAGAGAAAGGATTAGCGCCCTCCGCTACACCTAGTTGTAGCAGCTACTGAAAAGGAGCCGTCAGGTCGCTCTTAACGAAGGTCGACAACTTACTTATATAAGAATACTTGAAATCATAAAGTGCACAGATTATTTGTTTTAAATATAGTTACTTGAAGCTATAATTGTTTACAAAGGATTATTATTGTTACTTGAAACCAAATATCTGTGTGCAAATAAAGGAATATTATGAAAGAGGAATAATTATTTGAAACCATATAAATGTGAATAAATTATTCTCATTAGATAGGAATACTTGAAACCATACAACGGTTGGTAGGATTTTATGGTGTATCAACCACTGTAGGTAATTCAATGCCAAATCCTGTTCATGCATATATACTAAATACATGATAAGTAAACATTTTGTCGATAACATTTTTAAATGAGCCTGAACTCATTTTTTTTGAGGGGGACACAGTTTAATGGTTTCAAATATGGCTAGGAAACAAAGATGATTTAACATCAGTCATTTATTTGCACACACTTTTGTTGTATACCCACATAATACATATGCATGCAGAAACATAATGACGACACAATAAAGACGAGCGGACACAGTTCTTTAGAAAAATATACCTCTCACTTTATTGAAAGGGTTTAAAAGGGTTACTAAAGGTTTTACTGTGTGAGAGGTGAGTTGGAGACTGAACAGAACTGCAACATATTGACCCCCACTCTTATGGCTATAACAGCATTTCTTTCCCATTCTCCTAGGCTGCTCAAACGGGGGCCTGGGGGTCCAGCCTCTCTGGGACATGGTCCTCATTCCAGCATCTTTTCTCCAACTGATCAGAACTCCAACTGCAACTGCTCAATCGGGGGCCTGAGAGCCCCCTCTGCTGAGTGCTGGTTCTCTCTACCACATCTTATCTCCAACTAACTTAAACTTCCTGTGCACCAAGTTATTATTGTTTTACGCCCACTCAATTAAACCTGTCGATAGTCAAGGTTATCCCCTTGATACCTTCAATCGGATGCACCTGTTATTTATACAGTTGCATTTCCTATTTTGACAGCTCAGCCGGGGTCAATATGCAACACTTTAATGGATATACATATATGATTTGCAAGTGGATAGTTTGTAAGTAATTCCATTTTTGAATGAGTTAAAACTAATCTTTTAGTACATGAGTATTGATGTTGTTTCTACAGTTAAATGCTTTCAATTATTGCAGTCTAGGATTAATAATTCTATTCAGTATTAATCATTTGCTTGCAGACAGTGAAGCAGTTACATGTATTGCTATTTAACACTAATTATTCTATTCAATACTATTTATTCATTCACTCACAGTCAAATGGTTCCAAGTACTACTATGCACTACTAATAAGTCAATTTAGTCACACAGTTAAAAAGTTTCAAGTATTACTATTTTGCACTTATAATTCTATTCAACATGACTCATTCATTAGTACAGAGTTAAATGGTTTCAAGTATTGCTATGTATCACTAACAATTCAATTAAACACCATTCATATGTTTACACACAGTTAAAAGGTCTTACAATTCTACTTCTAACAATTCAATTCAACATTAGTCATTTATTTTGACACAGTTTAAATGTCAAATAGTTTTATTTGACCCATAGATAGAACCCTATCAGTTTCTACCACTCCAGGTCAGAATGGACCTCGAAGCAATAGCAATGAAAGGGTACTCTACATTCCCTAGAGCTCCAAGACCTCACCATCAGATTGTTTACGGTCATATCAAGGACACTTATAGGAGAGGTCTTATCCTTCTGCAGAGATGCAGAGGGCATATTCTACAGCCCCAGCCAACTGGGCTGCCATATCATCAATATTAAGTCACGCTGATAGTCCAAATTTCCTTGACTCTCTCTCTCTCTCCATCTCTCCCTGTCACTCATCACACCAGTCAGGTTTTCCAAATTACATCCTGTGTCCGCATAGAGCTGATGTAGATAGGTTGTTGCTGGTCAGTCAATGCTGGCAGATCCATTTGTAAGGGTCCATGGGAGAATGTCACTAATAAGTTCATCCTTGCTTCTCTAGCAGTGTTCTACATTTCTTGTTTGTCTAACATGTTTTAGAGATGGGAGGTAAGTGGATAAACAGCTGTTGTTTAGTGGCGTGTTGCTTCCATGATTTGTTCAATATAGCTCGTAGCAATCTTGTGCAGTTCCCATCAAGCTTTTTCCATATGTTTTGTCAGCATCCATGAGGTGCATCCATAGAGTAGTACTAACACAACCTCTGCTTGTAAAACATCCCATCTTATTTTATCGGATAGATCAAACTTCCATAACAAATAGCCAATCAGAAGCAGTCCACGCTTTTGCTAGGCGTGTATTGATATCACCTCAGTAGATGAGACACTGCTGCCAAGGTATGTGAATGTGAGAATTAATTTTTATTTATTGCAGACTTTTTGTCCTCATCTTGGTAGTTTTTGTGTTGTTTCTTTTTTCACTACGTTTCGGCCAAATTTCACCTCTGGCCTTCTTCAGGTGATTTACCGCGACCTCGGATAGGAATGCTGAGTCTTGTAACCGTATCCCCAGTAATTACTGCCTTCCATAGTTGTTGTCTATCGCACCACGTTTTTGACCAAGTAAACCTCTGGCCGGCTTGGGTAGGATTTGAAACCACTAACTTCTGACAATGCTCACCTGGAACTGTAGAGACTCAACGTCTCTATCCGCTGCGCCACGGGGCCCGTGGTGCAGCGGATAGAGGCGTTGATAGAGACATTTTTTCAGCATAAAGCCATTTTCTTTTATAGGTCGTGGTAAAATCACCTGAAGAAGGCCAGAGGTGAAATTTGGCCGAAACGTAGTGAAAGAGGAAACAACACAAAAACTACCAAGGTGAGGACAAAAAGTCTGCAATAAATAAAAATTAATTCTCAGATTAAGAAGCCTCATCTCAAAATGATTCCAATTAAAGACAAGTATGTGAATGTGTTTACTATTTTCAGATGCTCGCCATTTAGAGTGGAGATGTTTCCTCATTTAAAACATATGTACTCCATTTTGTTTGCATTCACATGGAGGCCAATGCCTCCTGCTGTCTGCTCCAGGCTATGTAGCAAACATTTGTCTTGGGTAGGTGGATTTACAAAAAGCTCTATATCTGCATAGTCAGCATTGATTATAGTTTCTGTGGGATATCGTCTGCTTCTTACTTTTTTCAGCATAAAGCCATTTTCTTTTATTATATCTAAAAACATTCAAATTATCATAGTCTAAGCAGATTATAAACAAATATGGTGTTACTATACCATTTTACAGAACTCTAGATACAATGATGAAGAAGTCTGTGTCTTCATCCAGTGAGTGAACCTTGACTTTTGTGATTCTATAAAGCATCATCATGGCTGTAAAAGTTTTCTTGGGGAGACCATATGCTGGAAGTATTCAATCAATCTTCTCTCTGTGAATGGAATTAAATGCTTTGGAGAAATCTACAAACAAGAGTGTTGCTTTGAAATTTTTTGCACGATTTCCTTCAATGATTTGACAGATTAGCAATATGATTTTTGATGTTCTTCCAGCCTTACTTAGATGACAAAATCAGTTGTGCAGCAGTTTGACAAAATTGCATCTTGCCCAGTTGACTGGGACTGTAGAATACACTGACTGCATCTCTGCAGAGAGGTAAGCTCTCCCCCCACCCACAACAAATGTCTTGGATATAACACTAAACAATCTGATAGTGAAGTTCCAGTAATGCTGGAGCTTTGGGGAATGCGGGTTACCCTTTCATTGCCATCACTCCCAGGTCCACTCTGGCCTAGAGTGGTAGCACCTGATAGGGTCCTATTTATGGGTCAAATAGAACTAAACTGTGTTCTTATGCTAAATTGAATTGTTTGAAATAGAACTGTTTATATGTATAAAAATGGATTTGGCATTAAATAACCTACAATGGTTGATATGCCATAAAACCAAACCAAATCAAAATAGCATCTGACCTGAAAGCAGAGAAGTGTCACTAAATTCCTGCATGCAGTAAAAATTTGTGTTGTATAGCCGTAATAGATATACAAATATATGTGTAAAAATAATCAACAATAATGACGAACTTCAATGAACAAACAAATACACTTCTTTATAAAAATATAATCTCTCACACTTTATTCTTGAAAGGGTGATGTTTGTTGTGTGTGAGAGATGAGTTGGAGACAGGGACAGACTGCTATATTGACCCCAAGTTCTTCTTCAACCATAGCAGCACATCTTTCTCATCTTGGCTGGGGTTGTTCAACCATGGGTCACTGAGGGCCCAAAGCCCTCTGTCTGCCACTGATTCTCAATTCGGCAACTTGTCTCCAACTAAATTGAACCACCCTGGGCACCTAGTTATATTATTGTCTCACACCCACCTGCTTCCACTGTTCTTCCACTTATTCACACAGGTGCATCTCTTGACTGACGGCTCGGTCGAGGGTCAATATATAACATTTGTACTCATTGATATTTATTAATGCTTGCTGAATGTTTATGGAGTCCAAATAGTGGATGTTAGTACAGTTAAGTAATGAATAATGTCTTTTGGCAGAAATGACAATGATGTGAGTAACAAGTAATGAATTAAAGATGTCTTCAATCAACTGATATGTGCAAAAAAAAAAAAGACTCAATAGACAAAATTATTCCCAAAAGCATCATCACTGCTGAAGAAAAGTGAGCTACCTCTCCTGGTACAATTTCTTTTTTGATCACAACAAGCAGGTTTGTATGCATCGCCAAGAAAAATTCACAGCCACTATTTTGAGAAACTCTTTTGTAACTGAAAACCTGCTCTATCCAACAGTGCTATTACTTTTCCTCTCTCTGTTGTAGTTTTTAAGTAAATAAATAAAGTAAAAGTAAAGTTGGTGACCATAGTCAAGGGCAACCAGAAGGCTCCCTTTTCAATAGCTACTACACCGAGGTGTATGGTAGGGTGCTACTCCTTTCCCTGGATTGCTCTGCTTTACCCTTGATAAGTATCTTATATTGCTGAGTGTTAAGCAGAGAGGTATAAAGCGCCATTTTTAAAGTCTTTGATATTACCCGACCTGGGATTGAACCCAGGTCTCCCCAACCATTTGCAAAAGTAAGTAAATAAAAGACATTTTTTTAGAGCGATTCTTTTATGAGGCAACAATGCAGGCCCTAAGTTCATGGCCAATGAAAATGTATTTTCAGTGGTTGTGACTGTATGGGAAAAAACTGTTTAATAGCAAAAAACTTGCTCTATTTATTGAGGAGGTCCCTGTGGTATAATGGTTACTTACTGTCATAAGAAACCAGCTAATCTATTTATTGAGGGACTAAAACGGAGGAGGAAAAAGGAAGAGTAAAACCTGAGATTAAATGCAACCATACCTGGCGTGTAAGGAATGTAGACACTACTTGACTGAAGCTCCCAGAAGATGCCACGCCCTGCATGTCTTGTGGCTTCGGTTCCATGCCTGATTACTCTTTGCAAAGCTGAAAAAATAAAGAAATGAATTATGAAAAAATGAAAATATCTATACAATAAAAATGAACTATATGTATGTATATATGTATGTATGCGTGTGTGTGTATTTTCTAGACATGAAAAATCCTTAACTGATTTTCACCAAATTTGGTACAAACATGCAATTTGCTTTTGAGAATATCCCGGGAAAAAACATTTTGATACCTCCCGACAAAAATGTTTAGGAGCAAACGCTCGAAAAATAACCCATCATATTAATAATTAAAAGGATATTAATATCAAATTTTAATTAAAAAGTTAGTTTTCCTTATATAGAGGATATTCACTTACAGCTTTTTTCATTTAGCAGTAAATAAACTAGTAACAGATAAAACACAAAACATTTTTCTTTAATAAAACTATTGAATTTGAATACTTCTTATTTGCCTGTCAATCCCATTTTTAACAATTCCAATTGAAACAGAGCTTTAGTTGTTAAGTATATTAATTCTTTGAGCACCCTATTAAAAACCCTACTACCTAATTTAACTAGACTATACACAATAATATCAAAGAGCCCCCCTTGAGAGATGTTAATTATATTAATTCTTTAAACACCCTATTAAAAACCCTTCTACCTAATTTAACCAGACTATTCATATAAACATCAAAGACCCCCCCTTGATTAATTATATTAATTCTTTAAACACCCTATTAAAAACCCTCCTACCTAATTTACCCAGACTATTCATATAAACATCAAAGATCCCCCCATTGATTAATTATATTAATTCTTTAAACACCCTATTAAAAACCCTTCTCCCTAATTTAACCAGACTATTCATATAAACATCAAAGATCCCCCCCTTGATTAATTATATTAATTCTTTAAACACCTTATTAAAAACCCTCCTACCTAATTTAACCAGACTATTCATATAAACATCAAAGATCCCCCCATTGATTAATTATATTAATTCTTTAAACACACTATTAAAAACCCTTCTCCCTAATTTAACCAGACTATTCATATAAACATCAAAGATCCCCCCCTTGATTAATTATATTAATTCTTTAAACACCCTATTAAAAACCCTTCTACCTAATTTAACCAGACTATTCATATAAACATCAAAGATCCCCCCCTTGATTAATTATATTAATTCTTTAAACACCCTATTAAAAACCCTTCTACCTAATTTAACCAGACTATTCATATAAACATCAAAGATCCCCCCTTGATTAATTAAATTAATTCTTTAAACACCCTATCAAAAACCCTCCTACCTAATTTAACCAGACTATTCATATAAACATCAAAGATCCCCTCCTTGATTAATTATATTAATTCTTTAAACACCCTATTAAAAACCCTTCTACCTAATTTAACCAGACTATTCATATAAACATCAAAGATCCCCCCCTTGATTAATTATATTAATTCTTTAAACACCCTATTAAAAACCCTTCTACCTAATTTAACCAGACTATTCATATAAACATCAAAGACCCCCCCCTTGATTAATTATATTAATTCTTTAAACACCCTATTAAAAACCCTTCTACCTAATTTAACCAGACTATTCATATAAACATCAAAGATCCCCCCTTGATTAATCATATTAATTCTTTAAACACCCTATTAAAAACCCTCCTACCTAATTTAACCAGACTATTCATATAAACATCAAAGATCCCCCCATTGATTAATTATATTAATTCTTTAAACACACTATTAAAAACCCTTCTCCCTAATTTAACCAGACTATTCATATAAACATCAAAGATCCTCCCCTTGATTAATTATATTAATTCTTTAAACACCCTATTAAAAACCCTTCTACCTAATTTAACCAGACTATTCATATAAACATCAAAGATCCCCCCCTTGATTAATTATATTAATTCTTTAAACACCCTATTAAAAACCCTCCTACCTAATTTAACCAGACTATTCATATAAACATCAAAGATCCCCTCCTTGATTAATTATATTAATTCTTTAAACACCCTATTAAAAAACCTCCTACCTAATTTAACCAGACTATTCATATAAACATCAAAGATCCCCCCCTTGATTAATTATATTAATTCTTTAAACACCCTATTAAAAACCCTTCTACCTAATTTAACCAGACTATTCATATAAACATCAAAGATCCCCTCCTTGATTAATTATATTAATTCTTTAAACACCCTATTAAAAACCCTTCTACCTAATTTAACCAGACTATTCATATAAACATCAAAGATCCCCCCTTGATTAATTACATTAATTCTTTAAACACCCTATTAAAAACCCTCCTACCTAATTTAACCAGACTATTCATATAAACATCAAAGATCCCCTCCTTGATTAATTATATTAATTCTTTAAACACCCTATTAAAAACCCTTCTACCTAATTTAACCAGACTATTCATATAAACATCAAAGATCTCCCCTTGATTAATTATATTAATTCTTTAAACACCCTATTAAAAAACCTCCTACCTAATTTAACCAGACTATTCATATAAACATCAAAGATCCCCCCCTTGATTAATTATATTAATTATTTAAACACCCTATTAAAAACCCTTCTACCTAATTTAACCAGACTATTCATATAAACATCAAAGATCCCCCCCTTGATTAATTATATTAATTCTTTAAACACCTTATTAAAAACCCTTCTACCTAATTTAACCAGATTATTCATATAAACATCAAAGATCCCCCCCTTGATTAATTATATTAATTCTTTAAACACCCTATTAAAAACCCTCCTACCTAATTTAACCAGACTATTCATATAAACATCAAAGATCCCCCCCTTGATTAATTATATTAATTCTTTAAACACCCTATTAAAAACCCTTCTACCTAATTTAACCAGACTATTCATATAAACATCAAAGACCCCCCCCCTTGATTAATTATATTAATTATTTAAACACACTATTAAAAACCCTCCTACCTAATTTAACCAGACTATTCATATAAACATCAAAGATCCCCCCTTGATTAATTATATTAATTCTTTAAACACCCTATTAAAAACCCTTCTACCTAATTTAACCAGACTATTCATATAAACATCAAAGATCCCCTCCTTGATTAATTATATTAATTCTTTAAACACCCTATTAAAAACCCTCCTACCTAATTTAACCAGACTATTCATATAAACATCAAAGATCTCCCCTTGATTAATTATATTAATTCTTTAAACACCCTATTAAAAACCCTTCTACCTAATTTAACCAGACTATTCATATAAACATCAAAGATCTCCCCTTGATTAATTATATTAATTCTTTAAACACCCTATTAAAAACCCTCCTACCTAATTTAACCAGACTATTCATATAAACATCAAAGATCCCCCCTTGATTAATTATATTAATTCTTTAAACACCCTATTAAAAACCCTTCTACCTAATTTAACCAGACTATTCATATAAACATCAAAGATCCCCTCCTTGATTAATTATATTAATTATTTAAACACCCTATTAAAAACCCTTCTACCTAATTTAACCAGACTATTCGTATAAACATCAAAGATCCCCCCCTTGATTAATTATATTAATTCTTTAAACACCTTATTAAAAACCCTTCTACCTAATTTAACCAGACTATTCATATAAACATCAAAGATCCCCCCCTTGATTAATTATATTAATTCTTTAAACACCCTATTAAAAACCCTCCTACCTAATTTAACCAGACTTTTCATATAAACATCAAAGATCCCCCCTTGATTAATTATATTAATTCTTTAAACACCCTATTAAAAACCCTCCTACCTAATTTAACCAGACTATTCATATAAACATCAAAGATCCCCTCCTTGATTAATTATATTAATTCTTTAAACACCCTATTAAAAACCCTTCTACCTAATTTAACCAGACTATTCATATAAATATCAAAGACCCCCCCTTGATTAATTATATTAATTCTTTAAACACCCTATTAAAAACCCTCCTACCTAATTTAACCAGACTATTCATATAAACATCAAAGATCCCCCCATTGATTAATTATATTAATTCTTTAAACACCCTATTAAAAACCCTTCTCCCTAATTTAACCAGACTATTCATATAAACATCAAAGATCCCCCCCTTGATTAATTATATTAATTCTTTAAACACCCTATTAAAAACCCTTCTACCTAATTTAACCAGACTATTCATATAAACATCAAAGATCCCCCCCTTGATTAATTATATTAATTCTTTAAACACCCTATTAAAAACCCTTCTACCTAATTTAACCAGACTATTCATATAAACATCAAAGATCCCCCCTTGATTAATCATATTAATTCTTTAAACACCCTATTAAAAACCCTCCTACCTAATTTAACCAGACTATTCATATAAACATCAAAGATCCCCTCCTTGATTAATTATATTAATTCTTTAAACACCCTATTAAAAACCCTTCTACCTAATTTAACCAGACTATTCATATAAACATCAAAGATCCCCCCTTGATTAATTATATTAATTATTTAAACACCCTATTAAAAACCCTCCTACCTAATTTAACCAGACTATTCATATAAACATCAAAGATCCCCCCTTGATTAATTATATTAATTCTTTAAACACCCTATTAAAAACCCTTCTACCTAATTTAACCAGACTATTCATATAAACATCAAAGATCCCCCCTTGATTAATCATATTAATTCTTTAAACACCCTATTAAAAACCCTTCTACCTAATTTAACCAGACTATTCATATAAACATCAAAGATTCCCCCTTGATTAATTATATTAATTATTTAAACACCCTATTAAAAACCCTCCTACCTAATTTAACCAGACTATTCATATAAACATCAAAGATCCCCCCCTTGATTAATTATATTAATTCTTTAAACACCCTATTAAAAACCCTTCTACCTAATTTAACCAGACTATTCATATAAACATCAAAGATCCCCCCCTTGATTAATTATATTAATTCTTTAAACACCCTATTAAAAACCCTTCTACCTAATTTAACCAGACTATTCATATAAACATCAAAGATCCCCCCTTGATTAATCATATTAATTCTTTAAACACCCTATTAAAAACCCTTCTACCTAATTTAACCAGACTATTCATATAAACATCAAAGATCCCCTCCTTGATTAATTATATTAATTCTTTAAACACCCTATTAAAAACCCTTCTACCTAATTTAACCAGACTATTCATATAAACATCAAAGATCCCCCCTTGATTAATTATATTAATTCTTTAAACTCCCTATTAAAAACCCTTCTACCTAATTTAACCAGACTATTCATATAAACATCAAAGATCCCCCCCTTGATTAATTATATTAATTCTTTAAACACCCTATTAAAAATCCTTCTACCTAATTTAACCAGACTATTCATATAAACATCAAAGATCCCCCCCTTGATTAATTATATTAATTCTTTAAACACCCTATTAAAAACCCTTCTACCTAATTTAACCAGACTATTCATATAAACATCAAAGAGACCCCCTTGAGAGATGTTAATTATATTAATTCTTTAAACACCCTATTAAAAATCCTTCCACCTAATTTTATAACATGACAGGAGAGGTCACCTTGCCAAACAAGAGGTTACTCTTGGGGGTTGTATCCTGGTCTGCTTTGCCAGAAAATTCATTGAACAACCAGGTCCAATCCACAATCCACCAGGTTGTGATTTAAGATCTGGAAAGTGAATTAATCATTAACCATTTCAGCAATTAGACTGACACTTCTGCCCAGTTATATAAGAAAAAAAATCTGCGACATAACAACACAGCTTTGTAATAATGATAGTGTTTAATATACATAATAGAAATTGTCATTCATCAACATTGTACAATTCTCTCAGAGACTGACTGATAAAGCTTATTTCTATCTTCCACTCAGCAGTAAGTGTTGTGATGCTGGAAAAAGAAAGACAGGGGAAACACAAAAAGATTGATAGAAAAATGTTTATATTCTAGTAACAGAAACAAGATACAAGGGAACCTGGTTAAACAGTAGATAGTTAATAGGAAGCTGAGAGTCCTGTTGGATAGCAACCATCTGTCCACTATGCAAGTGGTATCACACATGAGTGTCACATGAATCTAGTCAACTGCTCTGATGTCCGTTGATGCATATTTATGGAGGAGGGTGAGTCCATTATGTAGGGAGTACAACAGTAAGATAAAAAGCCAGTAGCTCAGAATCAGAGAAAGTCACTTCACATCTTCTGCATCAAATTCAGTCTCTCTCTGGTCTCAATTCTTTTCTATATGTGTCCGTTTCTTTTTCTCATCTTGTATCCTGGTTCTCACAAACTTTCTCTGACTACATTTTGCTACATCAAATTTTGGCCTGTCTTGTCTCCCAATCTATCTCGTCTCATCTCCTGGATCTCTCCAGTTCTGACTACATTTCATTTTGTTTCTCTTTTAGTTTGATTTATATATTTTTCATAGCTAATAAATTGTGTGCATTGCACATTCCACCAATATGGAAGCTCTTCTAAAGAAAGATGACCGATTCTTTAAAAAAAGATGAGGTTTTGTTCAAGTGCGCCATTAGTGTCACCACTGGAATTGTAGCACAAACTCTGACACATAGTGAGTGGAAAATTCTATAATCAGATGTTGAGTGTCTGTTGAATATATTTGAAATAGCTGTGCAATGGTTGGGTACGCGAACAGCCAAGCTTAAAAGACATCAAGGCCTGATGAGATGTTGATCATCATCCCTGATGGTCAGCTGTTTGTGTCTCCAATTATTACATTATGTCATGGAATTGATAGTGATTGTATGGTTTAAGATTGTTTGAAATCAGTTTTTGTTTGAGAATCTCTGTTTAATAGTATTGATTCTTAGAGGTTGGAAAAGAGTAAATGGAAGAAAATTCAACCATGGGAAAAATAGAAGTGAGAAACCAGGCGATGTAGAAAGGAAAAAAAGTTAAATGAATAAAGAAATCAGTGACCTGATCAATTGACACCCATATAAGATCAATGAAAAATAGATAAAAAAATAAAGAAATGAATGACCAGGTCAGCCAGTACACAGATAAAATAAATGACCAAAAATTACAGACAGATTATTGACCATCTCTCAAAGCAGGCTTATTGTTTCAACAAGTAACAATTAAAACCTTGTAAGAAAAAGAGGCTTAGCCTATACAAATAATGGGCTTTTTACTCAAGCCACCTTGCTCAAGAAAAACTGCCTAAAGTTGAAGGCAAATAAACAAGAGCTCACAAAGTAAAATGAGTGAGCCAAGCAGAGCCTTCTGCTCGTGCTGAAAAAACAAATAAAAGAAGAGAGAGGGATCCCTTGACAGGTTTCAATTAAATAACAGTAGGAGTGGGGGATAACAGCACAACTGCAAAACAGCCAATCATATTCGAGCAGACATTAACTGCCAAATTTACAAATTCCAACAGGTTAGCAAACTAGATTAGCAGTATATTTTTAGTGAGCTTGATTCTTACTGGGCATCCCAAATCAATTTTGACTCCTTTAAAGTAGTTCCCTTGGAAAGCCACACACTAACAAAGACATTGTTCCTGCTCTTGGAAACAGTGCTGGAAGTCTGCAACTGACACTGCCTTCAATTAGTAAATCATGACTTATTGCATGTTCTCACTAGTTCTTGAATGGTAACCACAGAGATTGGTTTTATTTTTTGGGGACATTAAATAGTGGCATCTTGGATAAGAGTTATAAAGGGTTATAAAGGGGGCTGTGGTAAGCAGGATTATTCTTTTGAACCCAAAACTTGCTCAAAAAGAGTATATGTAGAATATAATGAGATAGTTTCTATGATTTCACAAAGAAAATTGTCAATTATGACCAGTAATTTAGAATATATGGCAAGAGAAGTTTAAAAATGTTGTATTAGAATTTAAGAAATATGGATGTTGAATATAGGAACTATTAAAATATTGCTAAGAAATTAAAAGTAATTGTAGAGATACAATGAATAATTATCTCCTTTAAATAATTTGCATTTTCAGTAGGGGCCCCATAGGAGGTCACATGACGGTTCAAGACACCCATCCTTGATCTCTTTTCCCTTTTAGTCTTTGAAGTGTACATAATACCGAACTAAATACACAATTTCACAAGAGTAATACCTCATTTTTATGACTATATCGAGATGCTAAAGAACAAAAAAAACTATGGAACATAAAGGTGACTATGACACCAATTGTAATTGGTGTGCTCAGAACAATCTCCAAAAGATTGGTACATGGACAAGAAGACAGGGGAATAAGAGAACAAGTGGAGACCATTCAAACAACAGAATTATTAAGACCAACCAGAAAACTGAGAAGAGTGCTGAAGATTTGAGTAGACTTGCTGTCATTCAAAATCCACTTGAAAACCATCAGCTAATCCTGGTGTAAAAAACTCTCTTAGGAATGACAATAATACTGGAGGAACTGGAAACCAGAGGAAGAATTAAGACTATCCAGCATTGTTGAGATTGGCCAGAATACTGAGGAGAGTCCTGGAGAGCTGTCACTTAGACTCCAGTGAAAGACTACCAGTTAACGCTGGTGTGAGGAACTCACAAGAAGTATAATAATAATAATAATTTATTCTTAATACAAATAATTTGTATACAATGATAGTTTCAAGTATTCCTATCTAATACAAATAATTTTTTAGCAGTTATATTTTACTTGGTTTCATGCCATATTAACCTTTATTAGGTCATTTTATAATGAAGTCAGTTTAATAATTATGGTCTCCAATTATATACAAATATAACTTTATGTACCTCAGTAGCAGCATCTCATCTACTGGAAGTGACATCAATATGTGCCAAATGAAGAGATGGACTGCTATCAATAAGTAATCAATCATAAGGAAGTCTAACCTATCCGATAAGATAAAATGTGATTTCTTCCAAGCAGCAGTTGTGTCAATTCTACAGTATGGATGCATCACACGGATGCTGATGAAGCATATAGAAAAAAAGCTAGATGGGAGTAGCTCAAGAAGGTTATGAGCTGTATTGAACAAATACTAGAAATAACATCCCACGAAACAACAGTTGTACAGCCTCATACCTCCTATCTCTAAAACCAAGTAAGACAAACAAGGAATGTGGGACACTTCTGGAGAAGCAAGAATGAAATCATCAGTGAAATTTTCCTATGGACCCCTTCACATGGATATGCCAGTGTTGGACAACTGAGAAGAACATATCTACAACGGCTCTGTATGGATACAGGATGTAGACTAGAAGACCTGCCAAGAGCTATGAATGATAGGGACGAGTGTTGAGAGAGAGTCAGGGAAATCTGTGCCAGCTATACGACTTGATGATGATGATACCTTCACAATCATTTTAACTTAATTGAAATCTCAATGTTTTAAATGCAAATGTTATTCAAAATCATCTAAAACAGATCTATTTGACCCATAGATGAGGCTTCAGCAGATGCTATTACTCTAGGTAAGAGTGGACCTGGGAGTAATAGAAAAGGAATGACTCCAAACTCCTCAGATCCCTTGAACTGGAGCTTCATCCCCAGATGCAATTTAGTGTCATACTCACAGGACACAAACAAGGGGAGATTCAGACATTTTAATGACATTAAAAAAAAAAAACCAAAAAAAAAAACCGAAGATTGACGTCTAAGACTACTCCCACCCCCAAAGTCGAAATTTAGAATAGGAATTCTAGAATATACACGTGCTGTCGAAGCGTTGGTATGTATATATTAATGACATAGTCGTCCGAGGTCATTAGAAAATTTTAGAAGAAACATATCTGTTGCTATGAAGTTCTGCTCAAAGGTAAATCTTTGGTAACTGTCTATTTAAATCATTGATTTTCGTGTCTTGTAAAATCATGTGCCTAACATTTGCATTTAAATGTAAACTTTCTAATTGGCCAAAGTTTATTCCAGGTAAATATTTTTGAGACGACGAAATAGATTTGTTTTAAAATTTAGCCCCCTATCCCCATGTCTAGCACTAGTCAATTTACTATTACTGAGGAAATCTGTGTCCGATCTGCGAGGCATACTCCTCTTTCGAGGGCGTGTCATCCGATCACCGAATAGTCACGGCAAAAATACGACTAAGCCTACGAAAAAACGCCACACGAACAGCGACCACTAAACACTATGACTGGGCCCTTCTTAACAACAGAGATATTAGAGATAAATATGTATTAGAACTAAGAAACAGATTCGAGACACTACAAGAGAAGGAAGAAAAAATACCCCAAACGACGAATATGAGAACTTCGTTAACGCACACCTCGAGGCAGCATCGAAGTGTATTCCAACAAAACCTAGAACGAAATATAGAGCCCCATGGGAAACGGAAGAGGTTAGAGAAAAACGTGCACTAGTGAAAACTGCCTCTGAAAGCTACCGGAAGAACCCAACAATTGCAAATGCCCGAATACTAAATAAGGCACAAAAGCAATTAGTAGGCATATATCTAAAAGAACAAACGGAATTCATACAAAATAAGATAGATAAGATTAGAGACTCGGTGGAGGATAGGCAAACAATAAACGAAGTGAGTGGAAGGAAAAGCACAACCAAAGCAAAACTGAAAACGGCAAACCAACAAGAAAGAATTAAACTATGGAAACAACATTTTGAAAATCTACTAGCTAAACCTCCGAAGATTACGCAGGAACCGATCACCAGAATTATCAGTAAGCAATTAGACATTAAACTAGGGCCGTTCACTAAAAAAGAACTCGACTCGGTTCTTAGAAAAATTAAAAATAGAAAAGCTGCAGGGCTTGACGAGATTCCCCCAGAAGTGTGGAAGACGAGACAATTCGACGACATACTGCTCCGACACTGCAACGCAGTTTATAACCAAAATCCGATAGACAGATGGACGAAGGGATGCATCCTCCCCTTCCCTAAAAAGGGTGACCTCGGATTAGCCAAGAACTATTGAGGTATAACACTCACATCCATAGCAGCCAAAATCTACAATGCCCTACTACGAAGCTGCATAGTACCCCAAATCGACAAAATCCTGAGGAAAAACCAAAATGGCTTCAGAAGAAACAGGTCCACGACCTCACAAATATTGACCATTTGTAGAATCCTAGAAGGCGTGAGGGCAAAAAACTTACAAGCGACATTACTATTTGTAGATTTTACCAAGGCCTTCGATTCTATTCACAGAGGGAAGATGGAACAAATCCTACTAGCATACTGGTAGGCACCAGAAGAAACCGTAGCAGCAATAATGATTCTCTACAGAAATACCAAAGTGAAAGTGCGTTCACCGGATGGAGACACAGATTACTTCGACATTGTAGCAGGAGTACTTCAAGGGGACACGCTTGCCCCATACCTCTTTATCATCTGTCTAGACTACGTACTTAGGACATCGATCGATAACATTAGGGTGTAGAGAAGAGGAAAATCTCGTATTTTGGTTTGGCGCGCTATTTAATTCAACACTGAATTTCACCCAATGAGGATGACTTATCCTATTCAGCCCGGACCTTCATTTCCGGCTAGCAAAACGGGTGAGCGGCCAAACCCAGTCTCTTCAGCGTGAGACGGCGACCAGAACAGACGTTCCTCCGGTCGTCCCTGCTTAGCGATGCTTTTTAGCTAGACAAACCACCCAGTGTGGACATCTCACTGTGGCTTTAACACTAGCAGCAGCAACATGGACACTCAACGAGGGAACCATCTAATTTATGGATTTCTTACAAGGAATCCCAGTTGAACATAAATTAGAAACATTCAGCATGCCTTCCACAGGCACCACTTCATGTCACCCCAAAAATTGGCTATGTCGATCCGAGCGTAACTCCGCTCTCGACACACTAGCTACCATTTCACCTCTGCTCCACATTAATGGAGATAATGCATACTCTCCTCCAAATACCAGATACAAAACTACACGGTGACTTTAAACACATCCCTCACACGTCCAGCAACACGCTGCCATCTCAACATCCCGCTAAGCCATTTCGTCTCCAACACTAACAAGCCTAAACTCCACGAGTGTTGCAGCACCAAAAGCAAACCAAATATTCAAAGCTGCAAATAAAAAACTTTCCTTGTTATGTTGTTAAAGAAAAGTTTCGTAATTCATTTATGCTGCCTTAAAAAAATTTAGTGTTAGGGAAAATAACTAATTCCCCGAAACCGCTATAAGGGAAAAGAAGCAGAAGGTACCCCGCAAAAACAATTACCGACGCCGACTACGCCGATGACATAGCGCTACTGGCCAATACACCCAACCAAGCCGAAAGACTCCTGCATAGTTTGGAACGAGCCACTGCAGGCATTGGACTCCATGTCAATGCACAGAAAACTGAATTTATGTGCTTTAATCAGAAAGGCGACATCTCCACACTAGACTGGTTGACAAATTCACCTACCTAGGAAGCAGCGTCTCATCAACTGAAAAAGACATCGACACACGGCTAACGAAGGCATGGAAACCTAGAGATAGGCTTTCAATCATATGGAAATCAAACCTGACCGATAAAATGAAACGCAGTTTCTTCCAGGCGGTGGTCGTGTCGATACTGCTGTATGGATGCACTACTTGGACGCTGACTAAACGGTTGGAGAAGAAGCTCGACGGCAATTATACAAGAATGTTGCGAGCAATATTGAACAGGTCCTGGCAGCAAAACCCCACACGGCGCCAACTGTACGGCCACCTACCACCTATCACGAAAACTATCCAAGTTAGATGAACCAGACATGCCAGACACTGCAGGAGAAGCAAAGACGAGATCGTAAGTGATGTGCTCCTGTGGACCCCCACATATGGCCAATCAAAAGCAGGACGACCAGCTCGAACATTCATACAGCAGCTATGTGATGATACAGGATGTAACCCCGAAGACCTGCCGAAGGCGATGAATGTTAGGGAGACGTGGAGAGAGAGGGTCAGGGATATCCGTGCTAGCCGCACGTCATGATGATGATGATGAAAGTAAAAGTAAAGTAAAGTTGGTGACCACAGTCGAGGGCGACCCAAAGGCTCCCTTTTCAATATCTACTACACCAAGGTATAGGAGAGGGCACTACTCCATTCCCAGGATTGCTCCCCTTATCCTTGATCCTTACCTTATAATGCTGAGTGTTAAGCAAGGTGGCATCAAGTACAATATTTTAAGTCTTTGGTATGACTCAACCTGGAATTGAACCCCAGTCTCCTGGACCATTGGCGAACTTGATGACATTACCTGGTACTAATTAGTTAAATCTATACCTAAAAGAATTAGTAAAGTAAAGTTAGCGACCATAGTCGAGGGTGACCCGAAGGCTCCCTTTTCGATAGCTACTACACCAAGGTGTAGGGGAGGGCGCTACCCCATTCCCTGGATTGCTCCACTTTACCCTTGAACCGTACCTTATAATGCTGAGTGTTAAGCAAGGTGGTATCAAGTTCCATTTTTAAAGTCTTTGGTATGACTCGACCTGGGATTGAACCCAGGTCTCCCGGGCCATTGGCGAACACTCTAACCGCTGGGCCAATGTCCCGAAGGCTGTCATAAAAGATCAAGAAACAATGATAAAGTATTAATTCTAATAAATTCTGGATTTTTTCCTATTTATTTGGTTATTCCATAATATTTTCTTCAGTAGGGAGTGGAAAAAATTATACCATTAATTTAAATAATCAAATATAGTTTTTTTAAGGTACATCTTATGAAGACCCATAGGCTTAGTGGTAGAGTGTTTGCCAATGGCCTGGGAGACTGGGGTTCAATCTCAGGTCGAGTCATACCAAAGACTCAAAAAGTGGTACTTGATACCTACTTGCTTAACACTCAGCATTATAAGGTATGTTTCAAGGGTAAAGTGGAGCAATCTAGGGAAAGGACTAGTGCCTTCCCCTACACCACAGAGTAGTAGCTATTGAAAAGGGAGCCTTTGGGTTGCCCTCGACAACAGTCGCCAACTTTTCTTTACTTTTATGAAGACGGTAAATTCAGCAAGAAAAATATTTTGCATTTTATCTATTATCAGTTTATTTATTGCTAAATACAAAAAAAGTGAACATCCTCAAAGAATGCTAATTTCGTAATTTTTGCCCGAGGGCTGCAAAATACATCAGCTGCTTCTCTGCAGAGGGGTAAGACCTCCCCTCCGACAATGAGTGTTCTGGATATGACAGCTAAGCAATCTGATGGTGAGGCTCCAGTAATGCTGGAGCTTTGGGGAATGTGGAGTATCCCTTTATTGCCATGAGGTCCACTCTGGCCCAAAGTGTTAGCACCTGATAGGGTCCTATCTATGGGTCAAATAGAACTACACAGTGTACTTATACTAAACTGAATTGTTTGAAATAGAAATGTTTTGATATTTAGCTGTGTATAAACAAAAAACTACTTATGCTGAACTGAATTGTTTGAAATAACCTGTTTTTATATATATAAATGGATTTGGCATTAAATAACCTACATTGGTTCATATGCCCTAAAACCAAACCAAACCAAACCAAATCAAACCAGTATCAGGGGTGGAAGGAGCTTTCTCGTGTACCAATTTTTAAAATTATCTTTTTAATTTATTCATTGTATTGATTTAATCTAGTTTATTTAAGGAATATTTGTTGAAGTTAGAATGTTCAGCTCTTAAAGAAAAAAATCTTTGTGTCTTATTTGTTATTAGTTTATTTACAGCTAAATAAAAAAAGCTCAGTGAACATCCTCTAAGAGTGCTAATTCCATAATTTTTGCTGGAAGTAGTAGATCTTTGGTGAATTGAGACTTCTCACAAATCCTTAGTTTATTTGCTGCTAAATAAAAAACAAAAGTAAATATCCTCTACAAATGCAAATTCCATAATTTTATCAAAGAAAAAATGTTTTGTGTCATATCTGTTATTAGTTTATTTACAGCTAAATAAAAAAAAACAAGTGAACAACCTCTAAGTATACTAATTCCATAATTTCTGCCAGAGGAAGTACAGAGCATTTAAATAACCTTTTGTGTATACAGAGAATTTAGGAAGATTGTAAACAAATCAACCAATTCACATTTCTTCTTTCTTTTTTTTTAATTAAAAAAAAGCAAAAGAAATATTAATAGTTGCTAAAAGATAACCACATCACTAATAAAACATCTGCTTGCAGACAAACAACAGTACTGTATGTTAAAGTGGACTAATGCCCATTAGTCAGAAATGTTACATTCTTTTCTCTCTTTTTCTCAAGGTTTTTTTTTTTCTCTCATAAGAAGCAAGTAATGTTGTTGTTTAAACCAGTTTTTATTTGTAAGTTGGCAGACACTACATTTCTGTTTTTTTAGTTCCTCTCTCCCCACTTCCGATAAGTGGAAACTCCTGGCACAGTTCAAAACAAGACAATTCAGATAAAAATACATCAAGTCCATTAACACCTTCGCTGGGTCATGTAAAAACAACTGACGTTGCCTTTTTGATTGATAAAAAAAAGGAAAAAAAAGGAATCATAGCAAACAAGATTTTCTTTCTGTTTCTTTTTACGATCTGAAATAAAAATCTGAAGTAGTGCAATAGCTATCAGCTTAGAAAACTTAACCCACTAAAACAGTTTGAATTTGAAAGTATTTTCTTTGTAAGATGATAAAAAGAAAGCCATCCTATAGCTTTATGTGTGTTGTTTTATGGGCTGTATGGCCACTTACCTCCCATCTCTAAAACCATCTAGGTATTATGTACAAGACATTGCTAGAGAAGCAAGGACAAACTCATAAGTAGAGTTCTTTTATGGACCCTAAATGTGGACATGCCAGTGTGGGCTGACCTGCAAGATCTTAGCTACATACACAGGATGTAGTTTGGAAGACCTACTAGGGGTGATAAATGATAGGGATGGATGAGGAGAGAGAGTTAGGGACATGCATGCAGGCATTGTGACTCAATAATGATGATAACTTTGTTGGAACACAAATAATGATTAACTCCTTTAGATAATGTGTATTTCTATTAGGTGCTCCGTAGGGGATCAGAAGACTGTCCCAAAAACTGATAGTTGTTCTCTTTTCATCTCTGTTCTTTAAACAATAGAGATATGGTCTCTGGTCCTAACAGGGAACAGTAAAGCCACATGGTTATCTTAAATACTTTTAGATCTTGTCGGTGGAGCTTAGAATACACTGACTATATCCCTTGCAAAAGAGTAAGACTCTTCATCCAAAAAAGGGTGTCCTAGGTATAACACTAAACTGCATCTAATAGTGAGGCTCCAGTTTTGGAGATCTAGGGATTGTACAGTGCCCCTTTACCAGCATTACTTCCAGGTCCACACAGACCTGAATGGTAGTCACCTGTTAGAGTCCCTTGCATGGGTCAAATAGATCTCTTTAAAAATTATTTCAATTTAATAAAACAATGTTCTAAAAAGAAACCTCTTAAGAAACAATGCAAAAAAATGTGAGTATGAACACGGGTTGTTTGGTTGGTTGCTTGCTTGCTGGTTACACCTTGGTGTGGTAGCTATTGAAAAGGGAGCCTTTGGGTAACTCTCGACTAAAGGTCACCAGATTTTTTTATTGAGATATTGAGAAAAACACATTCCTGAGTCAGAAGCTTTATAAAAGATAATGTGATGATTATATGGCAATTAAATGTTTTTCTTCTTCTTTACGGTAATTTTTTTCCAATAAGTAAAAGTTCTTTTATAGATACAGAAAAAAATATTGATTAGTACTAAATATTCCATATAGACATCGATACAACTGAAAAATTTCTCACATATATATGAGTGATTCATAACAGTTTGAATTTCTTTGTTTAAAGGAATATTAACCTTCATTGTTCATATGTGCTTATGTGTGTGTGTGTGCATATACATGTATATGTATAGATGTATGAGCATTTTTGTATATATATGTCGATATATATATACATATATATGCTTTGGCTTCATTGCTTTGTTTAATAGCATATCAACCATCCTTGAAGAAGAATAGTTATGGGTACTGTTTATACTATAGCTGTGGAGGATAAGGAGGTTCATACCTTTCCCAACACAATCAATCTAAAATTGAACATAATAGTGTGATGGGAGTTTGAACCCACTAACTATAATGTGGCAGTTTAGTTCTTTAGCCACTGTGCCATGAGGACTGTCCTCAATGAGTTAATAAATGTGCATAAGTATGCCTCAGTGTCTGTGTGTACAAGTATATGTTGTATGTGTCTGAATGTGTGTGTGTAGATTTTTGTCATGGGAAATGGTTGGTTGGTTAGATTTTATAGGGTATCAACCATTGTAGGTTATTCAATGCAAAATCCTCTTTAAACATATATACTAAATATTTATGATTTGGTTTGGTTAGGTTTTATGGCATGACCGACCATTGTAGGTTATTTAATGCCAAATACACTTTATACATATATATTAGATATATATGATTTGATTTGGTTGGGTTTTATGGCATATCAAGCATTGTAGGTTATTTAATGCCGAATCCATTTATATATATATATAAACAGTTCTATTTCAAACAAATCTATTTAGCATAAGTACACAGTTCAAATGTCAAAAACATTTCTATTTCAAGCTATTCAGTTTAGTCAACAATGTTAATTGGTTCCAATTGACACCATACATAAAGAGAAGATGGGGCAAATACTACTCACCGACGGCCTACCCAAAGAAACACTCGCAGCCATAATGATGCTATATAGAAACATGAAAGTAAAAGTCTGCTCCCTGGATGTAGACACAGACTACTTAGACATTGTAGCAGGTGTGTGGCAAGGAGACACATAAGCGCCATAAATCTTTATCATCTGTCTAGTCTATGTTCTTATAAAATGAAATACAACGGTTTCAAGCTGACAAAGGAAAGAAGCATAAGATACCCCGCACATACAATTACAGATGCGGAATACGCCGATGACGTAGCGCTTCTGGCAAATACACCCACCCAAGCCAAAACCCTGCTACATAGTCTGGAATGAGCAGCTACTGGCATAAGCCTCCATGTCAACTAACTAAACGGATGGAGAAAAAGCTTGACAGCAATTACACAAGAATGCTGCAAGCAATATTAAACAAGTCCTGGAAGTAGCACCCCACAAAGGAGAAGCTGTATGGCCACTTACCACGCATCACAAAAACTATCCAAGTTAGATGAACCAGATACTACTGGAGAAGTAGGAACGAAATCATTAGTGATATACTCCTGGGACCCCTTCATATGGACGAGCAAAGGCAGGACGACCAGCTAGAACCTATATACAACAGCTCTGTGCCAATACAGGATATAGCCTTGAAGACCTACCGAGAGCAATGGACGATAGAGAAGGGTGGCGGGAAAGGGTTAGGGAGATCTGCACTGGCCGTGCAACATCATGATGATTGCTATGTATCGCTAACAATTCAATTAAACATCAGTCATTTATTCACACACAGTTAAATGTCAAAACAATTCATTTCAAATAATTCAGTTCAGTATAAGCCTACAATTTAGTTCTATTCGACCCATAGATAAGACTCATTCAGGTGCTACCACTTTGAGCCAGAGCGGACCTAGAATCGATGGCAATGAAGGGCTACTCCATATTCCCTGAAGTTCCAAGACTGGAGCCTCACCCTCAGATGGTTAAATGACATATTCAGGAGATTTATGGAGGGAGAGGGTGTCTTACCCATCTACTGAGATGCAGTTGGCATATTCTATAGCCTTTGATAACAAGGCAATAGGAAATAGATTAGGCAATCTGAGTTCAAACCTTGAATAAAACTGTTTTCACTTCATGGCAAGATTCTTGGGAAAGACATGAATCTATCTGTTCCCCTCACCAGCAATAGGTAAGTACAGACTGGACTCTTTTCTCTTTGTATGGCAACTAGTCAAGGAGAAAGAAAATTCAAAACTCAAACCAACTTTAATCCACTTCAAAATTGACCTTGTGCCAAATTCTGACTGATATGGAGGGGTGAGGTTAGTATATAGATGTAAGTGAATATCTGTATATTTACATTTGCCCCCACTATGAGTATGATATAAAACAAAATAATTTTTTTTAAATGGAGTAAAGCTGGTTTGAATTGAGTATTTACTTTCTAGTTTAGTTGCCATACTAAAGCTAAAATGGCCACTCTGCACTACAATTTGCTCATAAATAAAGAGAGAACAGAGGGATGAATGAAAGGCAAGGATTTCAACTCAGTTTGACATCCATTTTCAAGGTAATATATTCTACTAGAAAAAGCAAAAATTGTTCAGGGTCAATGCTATATCTAATAATATCCATTTTGATTGTATAATGTCCCTCTAAAAATAATGAAATTCTAAATGGTCCATTTATTTTTGGTCAATACTGTATCTAATAATATCCATTTTGATTGTATAATGTTCCTTTAGAAATAATAAAATTCTAAATTGTCTACTTATTTTTGGTCAATACTATATCTAATAATATCGATTTTGATTGTATAATGTTCCTTTAGAAATAATAAAATTCTAAATTGTCTACTTATTTTTGGTTACCAAATTTCAGTGCAGTAGAGCTTTGCAAGAAATAACACCTAATAATATCTGCATAAAATTCCACTAAAAATTATAGAATCCTAATATTTTTGGTTTAGAATAAAATTGAATATTTATTCTAAAGAAAATAGTTAAAGGTGTACTTATTTTAGGGTGATACTGTATTTGATCATATCCATTTTGATTGTATAAAAATAATAAATAATAAAATTCTAAATTGTCTACTTATTTTTGGTTAATACTATATCTAATAATATCCATTTTGATTGTATAATGTTCCTTTGGAAATAATAAAATTCTAAATTGCCTACTTATTTTTGGTCAATACTATATCTAATAATATCCATTTTGATTGTATAATATTCCTTTAGAAATAATAAAATTCTAAATTGCCTACTTATTTTTGGTCAATACTATATCTAATAATATCCATTTTGATTGTATAATGTTCCTTTAGAAATAATAAAATTCTAAATTGCCTACTTATTTTTGGTCAATACTATATCTAATAATATCGATTTTGATTGTATAATGTTCCTTTAGAAATAATAAAATTCTAAATGGTCTACTTATTTTTGGTTAATACTATATCTAATAATATCCATTTTGATTGTATAATGTTCCTTTAGAAATAATAAAATTCTAAATTGTCTACTTATTTTTGGTTAATACTATATCTAATAATATCCATTTTGATTGTATAATGTTCCTTTAGAAATAATAAAATTCTAAATTGTCTACTTATTTTTGGTCAATACTATATCTAATAATATCCATTTTGATTGTATAATGTTCCTTTAGAAATAACAAAAATGGTTTGGGGTCAACTTAGTTATGGTCAATATTGTACATTGATTCTTTTCAATTAGTTTCCTTGACTTGGTCATCTTTTTCACACTATTTTGACTGCTTTACACTGTCTGCATTTTTTTATAGGTCTGTTGTATTCATTAACCTTATTTTTATATCGACAAATATTTTTCCAGTTTCATGTAAGAATATACACAGGCTTAGTGAAGAAGTAAAATGATATTATTATCATTTTGGGAAAATATTTGGAAATTGAAATTTAACATTGAGAAATGTAAAGTACTATATGCAAACATTATTGTTGAATATAAATTAAACAACAGAGAAATCAAAAACATAAATGAGAAATGCAATTAGGGTTGGCTTTGCTGATACAATTAAAACTAACAATCATATTTGGTCTATTATACTGGAGGCAAATGGAATAATTGACTGGCTTTTTAGAAATTTTATTTTAAGAGAAATAAATGTTGTTTTAAAAAACATAAAACCCAAATAAGACCACATATAGAATATTGTACTCAGGCTTGGGCTCCAGTGCAGAGACATGGAAATTGGAGCATAATATTGAGATTATAGGGCATACAAAGAAGAGTGATAAAAATAATGAAACAAGTAAAAGGTTACAGTTACAGGGAGAGATTAGAGAAATTAGGATTAACTACTTCATTAGAAAGAAGAATGAGAAGTGATCTAATTGAAACTTTTGCAATAATTAATGGAATTTCTAATCATGGTAGATATTTTTTTCAATATTTCTCCTCAAACTGGAAAATTTCTGTCAAGATTGATTTCAAAAACTAATTCTGTTAACCAATTGAATTTTTTTTATTAAGACTATTATATTTTTGGAACAAATTGTCAAATCAGATCAAAAACAGAGTGTAGAAAATTTTATAATTAAATTGGATAATTTCAGAAATAATGGTAAGAAAAAGAATTTCTGAGGACATTTTTTTGGAATTATCAGATGAATCACTCAACAGAACTTAATCAGTGAATAGATATTGTATTAATAGTGTATATGTTCTGAACAAAGATTTTTTTAAGGTTGATATGAGAAGATGATAAAAAGGAGAGATGTCCAAAGAAGCATATCAGGGAAACAAACAAATAATAATAATAATAATAATAAGGGATCATAGAGACAGACTATATGTATCAAGAAAAGAAAGAGGAAGAGGATTCGCCAGCATTGAAGATAGCATGGATAAATCAATATGACATCTCAAAGACTACACAAAAAAAAAGCAAAGAAAGACTGATTGTAGCAACTAGAAACAACAAAAATAACACAAGGATCAATAAAACAACAAGAAAACAAAAATAGGAAGAAAAACAATTGTACAGATATTTCAAGTGACAAACGAATGAAATCTCTCATGAGAAAACTTGGATATGGCTTAGAAATGGAAACCTCAAGAGAGAAATTGAATCTCTTCAAGTAGCCATAAAAAACAATGCCACAAGGACCAGCTATGTTAAAGCAAAAATAGACAAGACATAACAAAATAGCAAATGTAGGTTATGTGGTGACTGAGACAAAACAATCAATCATTTTATAAGTGAATGCAGTAAATTGGAACAAAAAAAAGTATAAGACTAGACATGACTGGGTGGGAAAGGTAATCCACTAGAAGTTGTGCAAAAAATTTTAATTTAACCAAACAAACACACAACCTAGAATGAGACACACTAACTTTTCTGGAATTTAGAGATACAAACAGATCACCTAATCTTGGCCAGACAACCAAACCAAGTGATAATCAACAAAAAAAGAAAACCATCTGAATAGTGAACTTTGGTATTCCAGCTGACCACAGGGTAAAGCTGAAAGAAAATGCAGAGAGAGATTAGTACCTAGACCTTGCTAGAGAACTGAAAAAACTATGGAACATGAAAGTCGCAGTGACATCAACTGTAATTGGTGCACTTGAGACTATCCCCAAAGGATTGGTAAAGGGACTAGAAAACTTGAAAATAAGAGGACAAGTAGAGACCGTCCAGACTACAGTATTACTAAGATCGGCCAGAATACTGAGAAGAGTCCTGGAGACTTGAGGAGACTTGCTGTCACTCAAACTCCAGTGAGAAACCATCAGCTAATGTTAGTGTAAAAAAACTCTCAGAACAGTAAATTATAATATAAGGGATAACAAAAGGTTCACAAATTCTAAAATTCCCTTTTAAAGAATTTTAAACAATTTGCAAACAATTTTTAAACAATTTGCAAACAATTCTCATTCAGATATGTCCATCACATATTTGATGAGCACAATAAAACTATCTTAGGTCCATCTACGACATGTGTGTATGACAATTTTATCTCTTTTAATTAAAATAAAGATATTAACATTCTATTCATTGCCTTGTGGATCACTGAAGATAGATTTGAATAAAAAATCATTTAAGTAAAAAAGTGAAAAAAATTAATTAAATTTCCAAATAGTTTTTATGCATAACATTTCCTGTTTGCATTAGGAATGCACATAAATGCCAAAGCATATTCACACATGCATATATATACACACATGCACACACATACACACACATGCACATGAATACACATACGCATACTTACATAGACATACTGCATACACGCACATGCATATACACACACACATATACAAGTACACAACACACTACACACACACACTACTCATACACACACATATTATACATACACATATATATACACACACACCACATACACACACACATATATATATATATATATACACACATACATATATAAACACACACACATATATACATACATGCTACATGCTACTCACACACACCACACACTAAACACTACTCACACACACGCACACCATACATGCGCATATATATACACACATACCACATACACGCACGTACATACACACACACACACACACACATATGTATATGTATATACACACATGCACTACATACAACTCATACATATAGATACCGCACGCTATTCACACACATGCACAGTACACATACACATACGTATACACACACATACATATATACACATACTTATACACATACCCCACACGAATATTCATACACACACATACATAAGGACCCATACACATACACACCACACATACACATACCGACACATATACATACAGTATAGCCCATAAATAAGTACACACCTGAAAAATTTTATAAAAAGTTCATTGTCTTCTAAACCAAAGTGACTAGCATGTTATTATTTCTATTATAACATTATAGAATTAAAACAGATATTATTAGATATTATTCACTACCAAACTCTACAAAATTGAAACTCTGCAACAAAAATAAAACAGCACAAAATATAAAGGGTTTTATTAGATAGATATGTATTCATATCTTTAATTACAAAATTTTGATGCTGTAGAGTTTAGTAATGAATAATACCTAATAATGGTAGTTTTTATAGAATAGTATTCCACTATAAATAATAAACTCTTAGTCTCTTTGTTCTGGAAGAAAATTAACCTATAATAGAAAATTTTTAGAGGAGAATTTCTGACCCATTCTTCTTATTTCAAATAGGGTATTTTGTAACTTTTTAGGATTAATTTGATAAAATAAGGTGATAAATTAAAAGAGTCAGATCTTTGTTTTATAGGATTGTTGTTTGAAATGATACTAAATTCAACAATTTTTCCGGTGTTTTGTAATCTTAAAAATTAAAGTTCTGATTAATGTCTACATTACGTCTGACAAAACCATTATTTATATTTCCTTTTTTTAAATCCCTTTTATGCTCACAAATTTGTTTAAAAGAACAAAATGTTCAACATTGACAAATTATTCAACCTATAAATAAAATCATCCTCTGAAAATCTTGTGTTTTTTCTGATTCAAACATTTTCATACTGTGAAATTTACTTCCATTTTCCTAGATTATATATATATATATATATATATATATATTCATGTAATCCTTGTGTATGTGAAAAATTTGCATATTAAAATAAGTAAATAAACTGCATAAATTTATTATTAATCCAGGTTTCAGCCAAAGGCCATCATCAGAAAATGTCTATTTCAAGACTGATCACATTTCAAGACTAGTAAGCTTAAAGATCTTAGAATGACTATTCACATTTATGAAAACAAAATATTTTTATTGACATTTCATTCAATAATGAGAAGTTTAGTAAGTGTCCAAAAATTAGAAAATAATTTACAACTGTTGAACAAAACAAATATTTCTTTTATATTGTTTTTTTTTTCTCAACTACTTTCGACCTTTCATGTATAAGCCCAGTCAGCTTGGGCTGTAGAATACACTGACTGCATCTCTGCAGAGGAGTATGACTCCCCCAACAAGTGTCCTGGATATGACACTAAACAATCTGATGGTCAAGCTCCAGTAATGCTGGAGCTTTGGGGAATGTGGAGTGCCCCTTTATTGCCATCACTCCCAGATCCACTCTGGCCCAGAATGGTAGCACCTGATAGCGTCCTATCTATGGGTCAAACAGAACTAAACTGTGTGCTTATTCAAAACTGAATTGTTTGAAATAAAACTTTTGACATTTAACTGTGTGTAAATAAATGACTGATCTTTAATTGATCTGTTGGTGATACATAGCAATACTTGGAACCATTTAACTTTTTTGACTAAACTGAATAGCTTGAAATAGAACTGTTTTTGACATTTAAACTGTGTACTTATGCTAAACTGAATTGTTTGAAATAGAACTCTTTATATGAATAAAAATTGATCTGGCATTAGATGACCCACAATGGTTGATATACTATAAAAAGCAAAACAAACCAAAACTTTCACATATATATATATATATATAAGGTTGAAACTAGTTATTTACATAGATATATATAGTTAAGTCGACCTACCATAGTTGATGGCGACGCAAAGGCTCCCTTTTCAATAGCTACTATACCAAGGTGTAGAAGAGGGCACTACTCCTTTCCCTGTATTGCTCCACTTACCCTTGATTCATACCTTATAACCCTGAGCATTAAGCAAGGAGTCATCAAATATCATTTTTTGAATCATTTATATACTTATATATATATATATATATATATATATATATCCAGAGAAAGGAGTAACACCCTCCCCTACACCTCAGTGTAGTAGCTATTAAAAAGAGAGCCTTCGGGTCACCCTCAACTAAGGTCGCCAACTTATATATATATATATATATATACTAGCAGAAGTACCTGACTAAAAAGATTTTAGGAACACCAGTGAGTGAGATCGAAAGGATGAAGAAAGGAGTAAACTAAGAATTTTAAAAAATATGTCCTTTTTTGTTGTTGAAAGATTTTGCCAATTAAATCAAATCAAAAGTATTATTTTATGAATTGCTTTTTCTTTTTATCCTTCTTTAGTTTACTTTTAAATCAATATATAAAAATATGTAACTCAATATTTGTGAAAGGTTTTCATGATTTGTGTGTGTATGTGTCTAATAAATTTTATTTTTTACAATTAGTACTCAGTTATTGAAACTATTTTTGGTTAATTTTTAATAACTGCAGCATAGTTTTGATTCATATTTTTATTTACCCTTTAAAGATTTAATGATAAAGGGATCTAAGAATTCACATATTACAATCATCCTTCATTTTAGGATTTGGGGGATCGTTTTAATCTAAAATATCATTTTAAAAAATATAACCCTAAACTTGTGATTGGTTTGAAACATTGTTATAATTTTATTTTTCTTAAAACCTTTTTAAAACTATGGCTATTTCTAATTCGGTTCTTCATTGCCTGTTGACTTATAGTTATTGGAGTTAGTATAACATTTATTTCTAAGACTAACAGCAAGAAATAATTGAATTAAAACTTAGTTCAATTCTAATACTTTATTAAAGAACAAAACAATGACTAACAATATAAAGTCCTTCCTGTGTATAGAGTCAAGTTTGAGAGATTTACTGGTGTTATGGAGAGGATATCAGGTATCTTTTGATTTAGTTAGTGATTTCTTGGGGAGAATTTCTGGTCAACATGCAGCTGGGAATTGGTCCACAATCTATCTAGTGATTTTCTGTATTTTGAGCCAATACTTCTAGGTGATCAAATGATTGGTATATCCAATCACAGAAAGACTCTCCCTCACTTAACTCCACACACAGGAATAAACATATTTTACTGACCCAACACTGTGATAAAAATGTATTCGTTTAATTTATTTTCTTTTTTACCAAATAAAAAAGTAATGATAAAAAGAAGCTAAAAATGTAACGATAAAAAGAAGCTAAAAATTTTAAATGTGTCCTTTAAACAAAAAGAAGCTAAGAACTAAAAATGTCAAATTTTTCAAATTAAAATTTCCTTTTTTTGGTTTACATTTTAAATATTTTAAAAAAGGTACCCCTTGGTTTAAGACATAATCATGATTTTTTCACGTTATCCAAAAAATTACGATTTTTTTTTTTACAAATAGTACTAAATTACACAAAAATGATTTTTGAAAAAACATTAAATTCAAATTTTGCCAATGGAATCTGCAAGATATTTGAACATGGCAGGTCTTAAGAAGAACAAAAAGCTGCATGTGCTTTTTTGTACTTACTTATAAAGAACTGTCCAACATATCGATTGATTTTTAATTAGTGAATTATATCATTTAATCAACACAAATCAAAAATTAAATTTTATACTTTTCCTTATCATAAACATATAAAAGTGTAGGTGCAATTTTAACTATCGATAGCATCTATTTTCAGAGTTACAAGTCGATATGAACATACCAAAACAGAGACAACTTCTTTATATATATACATATATATATATATTCAAATTAAGCCATCCTTAAAACTCCATTTTGAAACAGGATGAGTAGGTATGGTTTGACACATAAACATCTACATAAACAAATGCCTAAGTTAATAATATTCATTTTTAGACTACTACCTTTTAGAAAGGTATGGACCCCCTTATCGCCCCAGCTCTGGGTTAAAAAGTACCACTATCATTCTTCTACAAGAATGGCTTTGGTATTGAATAACCCACAAAGATTGATATGCCATTAAACAAAGAAACTAAACAATACATATATATATACATGTACGCATACAAACACGCACATACACACATATATATATTCACACAAATACACATATATATGTGTATATATTTAAATCCTTATCAATTCCTGCCACTTGCATGGATTTCCCTGACTCTCTCTTGCCATTCTTCTCTATTGTCCATCGCTTCCAGCAGGTCCTCCAGACTACACCTTGTGTCCATTCAGAGCTGTTGTTGATAAGTTCTTGCTGGTTGTCCAACACCTGCTTGTCCGTGTGAAGGGTCCATCGGCGAACATCACTTATAAGTTTGTCTTTACTTCTCCTTTGTTGAGTATAGCTTGTAGCATTCTCATACGATTGCTGTCAAGCTTTTTCTCCATACACGCTTAGTCAGCAACCATGTGGTGCATCTATATAGTAGTATTGACATGAACGCTGCCTGGAAAAATTGCATTTTAGTTGCATTTTACTTCCTTATGACCAACAACCTACTGATAGCTATCTGTGCTTTTGCTAGTTGCATATTTATGTCATTTTCCATAGATGAGATGCTTCTGCAGTAGGTGAAAAGGATATATATATATATATATATATATATACACTGATATAATTTTTCTACTTAACAGATCTTCAAGAAAAAAATTTAAATCATTTTCAAATTTAGAAATATTTTTAAAAAATAAATAAACTTTTCATTACTGAATGGAATACCATTAAATACATTTAATTTCCTTCTCTCTCTCTCTCTCTCTCTCTATATATATATATATATATAAGAGCATGTTTCATATGAAGATTTTTTTTTTTGCAAATACATGAAACTTTAAATCATGAAGTTGACATGAGGATATGATTTGGTTTGGTTTGGTTTCTTTGTTTAATGGCATATCAACCTTTGTAGGTTATTTAATGCCAGAGCCATTCTCCAAGAAGAACAGTAGTGGTACTATTTAACCCATAGCTGGGAGGATAAGGGGGTTCATACCTTTCCCAAGGGTATTTGTCTGAAAGTGAACATAATAGCGCGACTGGAGTACGAACTTGCATACTACGATTCCACAGTCCATCACTTTAACCATTACACCACGAGGACACCCCCATGAGGATGTGAGATAATTTATTTCAGGTTTTATCTTGGTTTGCTGGCTAGTATTTGAGCACTTTCTTAATTTAAGAAAAATGTTTTTATAAAGATTTCTTCCTTTTCAATATGTGTATGTGTGTGTGCATGGAATTTAAACTTTGCTCTCTGAGTCCATTTATTACATCAGGCTAACCATTCTGCTACCACAACAAGACCCCTCCACCCTGCTAAAAAATGTGGTTGTCACAAGCGGAGCAACAAAAAAGAACAAGAGCCATAGTCACGGCAACATTTAAAATGATTACAAACCATGTGTAAATTATCGAAGGAAAAATCAAAATGTCTCCCAACTTTGCCAAAGACATTAAAACATTAGCCATATTGTAATAAGCTAAAGTGAATAATGAAAGAATGGAAAAATACTCAAAAAATATTCAATATAAAAAAAGAAAAAAATCATATTAAGAAATTTTTTAAAATCCTATCTGGACATGTCACGACACACTGAAGCATATCAAGCAATTCACAGATCGATACTTTTAATGTTCATTGAGGGGAAAAACAGAGAGAGGTGGGTCAGTAGACACAGTGAGTGGAAAGGGAGGAGAAGATGAGAGAGGAGGAGGTGGAGGGAGAGAGTAGGAGAAAGAAGGAAAAGCAAGAACAAGAAAGATGATAGAAAAAGAGAGTTGGGAAGATAGAAAGAGAAAAGAAAGAGATAAGGGGAGGAAGAAATAAAAGTAAGAAGAAGGAGGAAAAAAAAAGAAAGAAAAAGAAAGAGAAGGGATGGTGAGTGAACAGAGGAATAAAGGAGAGATAGGAGGGAGAGGACATGGCAGAAGGGCAGAGGAGAGAGGGAGGAAAGAAAACAAAAGAAGAAAAAGCAAGACCAAGGAAGAAGATTGAAAAAGAAAGAGGGGAGGATAGAAAGAGAGTAGAAGAGAAAGAGAGAGCAAGAAGAAGACGGAGGGAAAAAGAGGAAAAAGAGAGGAAAAAAAAGGAAAAAGAGAGAAAAAGAAAAAAAAAGAGAGAGAAAAAGAAGAAAGAAAGAAAGAAAATGGAAGACAGAGACAGGGGGAAAAGAAAAAAAAGGGAGAAAAAAGGTGAGAAATAGAGTGTGAGAAAGAGAGATTAAGGAAAGAGAAAGAGAAGGAAATGGAGAAAAAGTGAGAAACAGAAAGAAACAAAGAAGACAAAGAAAGAATTGAAGAAAAAGTAAAAGAGAGAGAGAGAGAAAGAGTAGAAAAAGAAAGAAAAAAAGACAGAGACAGAGAAAAAGAAATAAAGAAACAAGAAAGAAAAAAGCAAGAGAAACAAACAGGCTTTAAAGATCAACAGCGAGAGGTGTTCTTGCAAAGAAAGAGAGGAAAGAAAGACTGAACAAGAGAGAGAAAAGAAAAAGCAAGAAGAGAGATAAAAAAGAGAGAGTTAGGGGAAGACAGATGAAGAGATAAACTGAGAAGATAAGAAAGAAGAATAAAAGAAAAGAGAGCAAAGGAGAAAAAGGGAGACAAAACAAAGAAGAGAGAGAAGAAGAAAAAGAAAAGAAGAGTGAGAAAGAAGAGAGAAAGAAAGGGAGAAAAAGAGAGAACTAAAAGAAGAAAAAGTGAGAAAGAGTTAGGAGAAAAAGCAAGAGAAAGAAAAAATAAAAAGTGAGAGAGAGAGAGAGAAGCTGAAACTTTAGAGATCATCTAAAAATTAGCTGTTTCATTTCCGAAGTTTAGTTTTTTTCTTTAATAGCATATCAACCCTTGCGGGTTATTTGATGCCAAAGACATCCTTGTAGTGGCGCTATTTAACCAATAGCTGGAGAAATAAGGGAGCTCATACATTTCTCAAGGGTGTTAGTCTGAAAGTTAGCCACTATATGATGGGAACTCCTCCACATTCATTTCTAATTATTTTTTTTAATAGATTTAGACCAAATAAAATATTTATTGGAAAGAAAAATGAAAATACAGGGTATCACAATATACATGGGACCTATGTGACTGCTAATCACTTTACTAGTAATAATGTTGTGTTATTTTTTGTTTCAGATTTGAAAAAAGTATACTATAACAACTATTAATCCTTGATCACAATGTCTTGGACAAGAGAGGAAAAAATATTTTGCGCCACTACTTATTTAGAGACATAATCATTCAAAACTGTCCCAAAATAAATGCAACCCATTGATATGATAATGTTTTATTACTGAGACAAGAAACTCAAAAAAATTTTGCATATCCTGAAAGCTGATATAATAACAATAAAAAAAAAACATGTAAAGGATGTATTTTTAATAGGGTGTGTTCAAAATGATTTTGTCCACTTGTATGTTTGACAGCCCAGTCGGCTCGGGCTGTAGAATAGACCAACTGCATCTCTGCAGAGGGGTAAGAACCCCCACCCACTCACTCAACAAATGTCCTGAATATAACAAAAAATAATCTGATCACAAGACTCCTCTAATGCTGGAGCTTTGTGGAATGTGGAGTTCCTCTGACAAGGTCCTATCTATGTGTCAAATAGAAGTCTTTGACATTTAAACTATGTGCAAATGAATTACTTGTGCTAAATTGAATTGTTAGAAATAAAACAGTTTAATCATTTAACTCTGTGTGAACAAATGATTGATATTTAATTGAATTGTTAGTAATAGATAGCAATACTTGGAACCATTTAACTGTGAGCAAACACATGAGTAATGTTGAATAGAATAAGTTGACGAACATAGTCGAGGGTGGCCTGAAGGTTCCCTTTTTGATAGCTACTACACTGAGGTGTAGGAAAAGGCACTGCTTCTTTTCCTCGATTGATCCACTTTACCCTAGATCCATACCTTATAATGCTGAGTATTAAGCAAGGAGGCATCAAGTACCATTTTTTGAGTCTTTGGTATGACTTGACCTGGAATTGAACCCCAGTCTCCTGGGCCATTGGCAAATACTCTAACCGCTAGGCCAATGGAGTTAAATAGCAATACTTGGTATTCATTTACTGTGTGCAAACAAATGATTGATATTGAATAGAATTATTAGTGTTAGATAGCAATAATTGAAACCAGTTAACTGTGTAGAAACAATAGCAATACTAGAGTGCCAACAAATTAGTTCTAAGACATTTAAAAATAAAATTATCAACAAACTAATCTCTTACATATCATGTATATCTATTCAAATGTGTGCAAACAAATGACTGATGTTAAATTGTTACTGTTATATAGCAATACTTGAAACCATTTAACTGTGTGTAAACAAATGATTAATAGTAAATAGAATTATTCATATTACAGGGTGGAACGATAAAATTGTCACCCTAGAAAAGACGACATGATTCCATTTCCATTTAATGAAAACCGGTTTTCTTTTTTTGTTGCAGACCATCTACTAGTTGCCCAGTTGTGTACAAATCCCAAGAGCAATAGGAGCCTTCTATCATGTCTGAAAGTGACACAATGTTCAACAAGCGAGATCAGAGATGCGCTGCTGTACAACTCATGTTCTCTACTGACCCAAATTATGACAACAGGACCATTGCCAGCACCCTCAAAACGCAAATCTGGATTGCCATGAATAACAGGGACGTGCCCAAGGTGATGAAAACAAAGTTTCCGGCTACGGTTATGGTCTTTGGTATGGTTTCAAGTGAGGGCCACATCATGCCACCTCAAATCTTCGAAGTCGGCTTTAAAGTCAACACCAAAGTGTACCTGGATGAGCTGAAGTGTGTGGTGATCCCCTGGTGCAATTGTTGTATAGTCATATGCTACAACCATACACATATACATGCAGAATACATATTGATGCAATAATAAACATGAGCGAAGACTTCTTTAAAAAAATATACCTCTCACTTTATTTGAAAAGTTTGTGTGTGGGAGGGAGTTGGAGACTGAACAGAACTGCTATATATTGACCTCCCCAGCCCCTCTGGACAAAGCCGTGTGTCATTCTCGTTCTCCTGGACTGCTCAACCAGGGGCCTGGGGACCCAGCCTCTCTGGGACATGTTCTCATCCCAGCATCTTCTCACCAACTGGTCTCCAGACTCACTGTGGGTCCCGAGGGCCCCTTCTGCTGGGTAGTGGCTTTCCCTACCACATCTTTTTCTCCAACTTCTCTGGTCCCCAACTAACTGACTTCCTGTCTTCACCGAGTTATATAATAGTTCAATCGTCAACTCAATCTTTGGAATGGCATGTTTGATCGTCATCAAGCGGAAATAACTGTCATGCAGTTCACAGGTCACTCTCTTCCGGTGCATCAGTCTATGAGTGTACCATAGGATTTTACCTTGTTCCATTTTTTCAGCCAAGCCCGCCTACGCGATTTCTTCTCATAACTGCCATTGAAATGTGTCACTTCCTTCCGATGCATCACTTTGGAATGGCATGTTTGGCCAGGTCGAAGGTCAATATACAACACAATCAGGTGGCCGGTGGCAGACCCTGGGTGTGGCAGCAGGACTCAGTGCTGGCCCACAAGTCCAAAGAGACCCAGGCTTGGCTTCAGAAGGAGTGCTACGACTTTGTACCCGTCTCTCACTGGCCCCACTCCTCCTCCGACTTGAACCCACGGGACTACTTTGTTTTATCATACGTCAAGAACATCACCAACATGACCTCCCACAACACCAAAGCCAGCCTGATCGCAGTATTCGCCAAACTTCCGCCGGTGCTTGTGGAAAAGGCATGCTCCCAGTTCCAGATCCATATTGAGGCGGTGATTGAGGTTGAAGGCAGCTACATTGAATAGATGTCAATTCTACTACATAATCAAGTTACCTGAATTGATTTTTTCAATAAAAGTTTTAAAATAAAGCTGTAGTTTTGTTTTCTTTAGGACGACAATTTTATCGTTCCACCCTGTATATAGTAATATTTAAAACTATTTAACTATGTACAAAAGACATGAGCTCAGGCTTATTTAATAACATATCTACAAAATGTATTAACAAATTATATATTCCATATATATGTAAGAACAGGATTTGGCATTAATCAATAATGGTTGATATGCCATAAAACCAAACTAAACCTTGTTTGTTTGAGCTTTATCTTTTCTACTTAAGATCAGTGTGAATATGTGCACTGATGACGCAGCCCTTCAGAGCTGGAATGAGTTACGACAGAAAAGAATTGGAAAAAGAGGAGGAGGAGGAGGCAGAAGAGGAAAAAAGAAGAGATAGAGAAAAAGAGGAGGAAAAGGAAGTAAAAGGAAAGGGAAGAGGAAAACTAAAGGAAGGGAAAGAAAGAGGAAGAGACAAGAAAAAAGAAAGGGGAAGAAGAAGATAGAAAGAAAAAGAAGGTAAAACTAATAGAAAGAGGAAAAGGAAAACAAAGAGAAAAAGAAAAAGGAAGGAACAAGGTAAAAGGAAGGTGTAAAGAAGAAGAAGAAGAAGAAGAAGAAGAAGAAGAAGAAGAATGAGAGAAATCTGAGAAGAAAAAGAAAAAAATGAAAACGACAAGAGGAAAAATAGATATTGAATGCTTGGCTGAGCTTAAAGGCATATCAACCCTTGTATATATATATATATATATATAAAGTAAGTTTTGTAAATTAATCATCATCATCATCATATCGTGCTGGTAGCACGGATATCCCTGACCCTCTCTCGCCACTCCTCCCTATCGTTCATCGCCCTAGGTAGGTCTTCAGGACAACATCCTGTATCCTCACATAGCTGCTGAATGTACGTTCGAGCTGGTCGTCCTGCTTTTACGCGGCCATGTGTGGGGATCCATAAGAGTACATCTCTTATGAGTTCAACTCTGCTTCTCCAGCAGTGTCCTGCATGTCTGGTTCATCTAACTTGAATAGTTTTCGTGATAGGGGGCAGGTGGCCGTACAGTTGGTGTCTTGTGGGGTGTTGCTGTCAGGACTTGTTCAGGATTGCATGCAGCATTCTTGTGTAATTGCCATCTAGTTTCTTCTCCAGCCGTTTTGTTAGCGTCCATGTAGTGCATCCATATAGCAGTATCGATGTGACCGCTGCCTGGAAGAAACTGCGTTTCACTTTATCGGTTAGGTCTGATTTCCATATAATTGATAGCCTATTGATAGCTGTCCATGCTTTCGTTAACCTCCTTTCAATGTCCTTTTCGGTTGATTCGACGCTGCTTCCTAGGTACGTGAATTTGTCTACTAGTTTAAGTGGGGTTCCTTCTAGAGTGGAGATGTCCCCCGTTTGGTTATAGCACATATATTCCGTTTTGTGTGCATTAACATAGAGGCCTATGCTTGCTGCTGCTCGTTCCAAACTATGCAGAAGAGTTTCGGCTTGGTCAGGTGTATTTGCCAGTATCGCTATGTCATCGGCGTAGTCGGCGTCGGTAATTGTTGTTGCGGGGTATCTTCTGCTTCTTTTCTTCGTCAGTTCGAAGCCATTCTCTTTGATTTTGTCAATCGATGTTCTAAGTACGTAGTCTAGACAAATGATAAAGAGGTACGGGGCCAGCGTGTCCCCTTAACTGTGGAAACAGCACTTTGAAAACTTACTTGGAAACCCACTAAAAATAACGCATGAGCCAATCACCAGAATAATTAGAAAACAATTAGACATTAAACTAGGACCGTTCACACAAGAAGAACTCGACTCGGTTCTCAGAAAAATTAAAAATAGGAAAGCTGCAGGGCTGGACGAAATCCCCCGGAAGTATGGAAGACCAGACAATTCGACGACATACTGCTCCGACACTGCAACGCAGTATACAATCAAAATCCGATAGATAGATGGATGAAGGGATGCATACTCCCCTTCCCTAAAAAGGGGGACCTCGGATTAGCCAAAAACTACCGAGGCATAACACTTACATCCATAGCTGCCAAAATCTACAATGCCCTACTACGAAACCGAATAGAACCCAAAATCGACAACATACTTAGAAAAAACCAAAATGGCTTCCGAAGAAATAGATCCACGACCTCACAAATATTAACCATCCGCAGAATCCTTGAAGGTGTACGGGCAAAGAACCTACAAGCGATATTAATATTTGTCGACTTTACCAAGGCTTTTGACTCCATTCACAGAGGAAAGATGGAACAAATCCTACTAGCGTACGGCATACCTAAAGAAACTGTAGCAGCAATAACGATTCTCTATAGAAACACTAAAGTAAATTAATAGTTTATCGGTAACATTATTTTTAAACAAACCAGACCTCATTTGCTTTCACATAGTAAAATGGTTTCAAGTATTGCTATGCATCACTAATAATTCTAGTTAGTATAAATCATTTCTTTGCACATAGTTAAATGGTTAAATAGTTCAGTTTGAGCCAAAGATGGGACCCTAACAAGTACTACCACTTCAGGGCAGTGTGGTCCTGGGAGTAATGGCAGTGAAGGAAGGGGTACAATAACCAAAGCTGCAGGACTGAAGCCACACCATCAGATGGATTAGTGTCACATCCAGGACACTTATTGAGAGGAGGAGGGCCTTTATCTCTCTGCAGAGATGTAGTCTGCATATTCTACAACCCCAACTGACTTGGCTGGGAGACAGAGACAGAGACAGAGAAAGCAGAGGAGATAAAGAAAAAGATGAAGATAGTAAGAGAAGAAATAAAGACTGAGAGAGAGAGAGAGAGAGAGAGAGAGAGAGACAGTAAACAAGCAGGCAATGTAATAGAAGAAAGAAATGAATCAGAATTTCTCTCAAAGTTAGGTAAAAAAAATAATCAAAATATTAATGATAATATTGATAATAATAATAATAATAACAACGTGTAGACAGAATGATCAATCACATAATAAGCAAATGCAATAAATTAGAACAGAAAGAGTATAAGACTACACATGACTGGGTGGGCAAGGTGATCCATTGGAAATTGTGCAATTTACCATATGAAAAAATAGTATATGCGCAACCCAGCATCTGTCCTGGAGAATGAGATGCACGAACTGCTCTGGGATTTTGAGATACAAATAGATCACCTAATCTTGGCCAGATGACCAGATCTTATAATAATTAACAAAAAAAAAGAACTTGCCGAATTGTAGACTTTGTAGTCTCGGCTGACCACAGAGTAAAATTAAACAAAAGTGTAAAGAAGGATAAGTACCTGGACCTTGCTAGAGAATTGAAAAAAAATGCGGAATATGAAAGTGACTGTGATAGCAATTGTAATTAGTGTTCGTGGTACAGTCACTAAAGGATTAATAAAGGTACTAGAGGACTTGGAAATAAGAGGACAAGTGGAGACCATCCAAACTACAGCATTGCTGAGATCAGCCAAAATACTGAGAAGAGTCCTGGAGACCTGAGGAGACTTGCTGTCACTCAAACTTCAGTGAAAGACCATCATCTAACACAGATTTGAAAAACTTTCAAGGAATAATAATAATAATAATACAACGCAACAAAATAGCGAATGTAGGTTATGTGGTGACTGAGAAAAAACCATTAATCACATAATAAGCAAATGCAGCAAATTAGCACAGAAGGAGTATAAGACTAGACACGACTGAGTGGGCAAGGTAATCCACTGGGAAATGTGCAAGAAATTTAAATTTGACCATACGAATAAATTGTATATGCACAACCCAGCAGCTGTCCTAGAGAATGACACACATAAACTCCTTTGGGACTTTGGCATACAAACGGATCACCTAATCTCGGCCAGAAGACCAGACCTTATAATAATCAACAAAAAAAGAGAATAGCAAAATTTTGGACTTTGCTATCCCGGCTGATCACAGAATAAAACTGAAAGAACGTGAAAAGAAGGATAAGTATCTGGATCTTGAAAAAACTATGGAACATGAAAGTGACAATTGTACCAATCGTGATTGGTGCTTTTAGTACAATAACTAAAGAATTATTAAAAGGACTGGAGGACTTGGAGGTTGGAGGACGAGTGGAGACTATCAAAACTACTGCATTATTGGGAACGGCCAGAATACTGAGAAGAGTCCTGGAGACTTGAGGAGACTTGCTATCACTCAGTCTCCAATGAAAGACCATCCGCTCAAACTGATGTGAAAAACTCTCAATGAGTAAACAAATAATAATAAGAGATATACTAAGCAAATCTGACAAGTGATCAAGCAGTAATAAAAAGAAATTGAATCCAAATGAAAAAGAAAAATACAGAAAGGCAGACATGAATAATTGTTTAGTGGTAAGGAATGGAATAAGAATGGACATCAGACTAAAAACTCTACTAAGAGAGATGGAAGAAGTAAAAGTCTGAAATGTCTGCCAAACTGTTTGATAGCAACTTATGGGCTCAAATCAACAGCCAACAATATTTTTTTTTAAATATTTGGCATCATTCAATGTATACCTACATCAATGTTGTCTGGCAACCTGAATACATCACACAAGCTAATCTACATGTGAGTGCGTGTGTGAGTATATATATATACATATTAAGGCAAGTTTTATGAAAAATGATGGAACACTGTTTTTTCATTATTTTTAGTTGAAACTTTTCAAGTCTTCTTGTAATTCTTCTTGTGTCAGGATCCAGGTGATAAAGGAATTGTCCCATATCTTCTGCTCATATGGGACAATTCCTTTATCCCCTGGATCCTAAAACAAGAAAAATAACAAGAAGACTTGAAAAATTACAACTAAAAGTGATAAACAGTGTTCCATCGTCTTTAATAAAACTTGCCTTAATAACAACTTGGCTGCTTAAATATACACTCTTAAAAATATATATATATATATATTGTCATCCACAGACAGACTGTTTCGTTCTATCAGAACTCTTCCGTGTGGCTAGACACGTAGGACGCTCAAAGCTGGGATCAAAACCCATCCAACTTTATGTTAGACTAAGTCTCAGAACACTCGGCCAACAAGCGTACCACATTTGGCTAAGGGAATTTTTTAAGGTATTATGTAGAAACAGCAGCAGCTGTTTGTTTACATTTTTATACCCTATCGGCTACCAGAGTGCTCAATTCTTTCGAAGAGCTTTGCCTTATGCGAGCGGCGGCCGAAAATTCCTTCACCAGAGTGCTCAACCCCCATGGGGGAGCATATATATGCTTCCCCCACACACACATCTATATACATACGCATAAACATATATGTATATCTAAACACATGTATACAAACACATATATACATTTATATAGCCTTATACATGTATATTTATATATACATATATACATACACACTCATATATCAGCCCAGTTGACTGAGGCTGTAGAATACAATGACTGCATCTCTGCAGAGATGTAAGTGTCGTGGATACGTCACTAAACTATCTGCTGGTAAGTCTCCAGGTCCAGAGCTTCAGGGTATATTGATGTGCCTCTTCATTGCCATTACTTTCAGGTTCTCTCTGACCCAGAGTGGTAGTACCAGTTGAGGTCGCATCTATGGATTAAATAAAACTATTTAATCATTTCCTATACTAACTCAATTATTAGCATTAGATAGCAATAGTTGAAACTATTTAACTGTGTGCAAACAATAAAAATACTTGAAACCATTTAACTGGGTACAAAAAAAATGAGCTCTGGCTCATTTAAAAAATTTTACTTACAAACGATTCACTTAAAAATCATATGTATAAACAGGATTTGGCATTATATAACCATCAAAGTTTGATGTGCCATTAAATCAAATAACCTGAACTGACCTAACTATATATATGTTTATATATATGTATATGTATATTTATATACATATATATACAGAATTATATATATATATGGGTATATGTGCGTGTGTATATATATATATATCAGCCCTTCTCACCTAAAAAAAGCAGGTGACCTCCTCAACAGTATAAAAAACATAAATATGAAAGATAAAATCTTGGCCAACCTAGACATCCAATCCTTGTATATCAATGTCCTTGTCAAGAAAAGTATTGACATTTTAAAATGTCATTTAGAAAAAAACTAAAAGTTCTCTCCCCTTACCCATTTCCAAAATTATTCAAATCGTCTATCTTTGTACCAATCATTGTTTCTTCAAGTATGATAAATAATTTTATAAACAGAAATTCGGATTACCAATTGGATCTCCACTTATCAGTATTTTAGCCTGTCTTTTTCTGGAATTCTTGGAATCTCAACCTTTCAAATATATACAAAATTATATATATATATATATATATATTTGTACAGGTTTATATATATATTTATATACTTGAAATATGTATATATATATATTGTCATCCATAGACGGACTGTTTTATTGTATCACAACTCTCCAGTGTGGCTAGACACGTAGGACGCTTGAAGCTGGGATCAAAACCAACCCAACTTTATGTTAGACTTTGTGTCATACTGCTCAACCAGCAAGCAAACCATGTCAACTCAGGAATTATAAAACATTATGTAGTAGCTTTCGATTGTTTACATTTTTGCCTTACATGCTTCAAGTGCAAGATAATATAACAAATAAACAGGATAAAATCTCACAATTCTAAGTGTTACATTGTAGATTTTCAGGTGAGTGAGTATTCAGTGTGCAATAAGGATCAACATGAAACTGTGAATTGTGAGTTTTTATCCTGTTTTATCGTTATCTTACTCATAATATTGCTCTCCATTTTCATGTATAGAACCCAGGAAACGTTCTAGGGAATAAAAATACCTTGGCATTACATTTTTAATAGGAATTATATATATGCAAGTAAATAATGGACAATATATAAAGAACGAGTTCAAATCCTGGACGAGACTGATTGCATTTCACATAGCACTAATACCCTTAGGAAAGGTATGAATCCAATTATTCTCCCTCCAGGTATGGGTAAATAGTAAGACAGACTAGGTTCTTCAGCCTTGGTGAGGCAACTAGTCTAGGAGAAGGGAAACTCTGAATTCAAACCTGTTAAACTCCGCTTAAAAAGTGACCTTGTGTCATATCCTGCCTGAGCGGAGGGGTTGGTAAATAGGCTATATAAAGAAAAATTGATTACAAAGTAATCCAAGTAGAAGGAGAGATTTATTGAGAAGCAAAGTCAATTTGGTTCTAATGAACCATCATCAGGACTATGAGGGATGATATTAGTATTTATATATATATATATATATATATATATATACCATATCATTTAAGTCTGTAAATAGACTTAAAAGGAATAATCCAAATAGTTGACTGGCTGGTGAAATGAATTTATAATGGATTATAACTATTGAATTTTCTTGATATCAGCCCATTGGTCTAATGGGTAAAATGTTCACCAAAGGCCTGGGAGACCGGGTTCAATTCCAGGTCAAGTCATACCAAAGACTCAAAAAATGGTACTTGATGCCTCCTTGCTTAACAATCAGCATTATAAGGTATGGATCAAGGGTAAAATGGAGCAATACAGGGAAAGGAGTCGTACCCTTCCCTACACCTCTGTGTAGTAGCTATTGAATAGGGAGCCTTTGGGTGGCTCTCAACTACAGTCACTAAGTTCATTTTATATATATATATATATATATACGGGATATTTCAGAAAAATTGGTGCCATTTTGTAATCAAATAACTTGACCAATTCTCATTCAAATGTTCTATAATTTTAACAGCATGTATAGATATGTAGTAGAAAATAGATGATACCCCACTGTTTAGAATGGACTATTCTTTTTGAATATGAGTATTGACAGTGTTAGCAGAGGGGCCTGCCTTCCTCATGAAACTAGCTAGCAATATACCTCTGTTGACACATCCTTGTACATCTTGTAAAATAAACCCTTTTCATTGTAAGCTACAATTTTAGTTATTATTTCAATAATATCATTATGTTATAATTCCAATAACATTACAAAAATCTATGTTAAATGATTTTTTTTTTCTTTTCCATGATAGAAATGCCATTCTCTGGAAAAGAAAAAGCATTTAAGCTACTTCTACAAATACTGTAAAATTTGGAAATTATTTAAATGATAATTGGTCAAGTTATCAGATAACAGAATGATATAAATTTTCCTGAATCACCCTTTATATCTCAAATGATAAAAAAAATTTTGAAACACTCAATATATATATATATGCATGTATTAATAGAAACTCCCAGTATTAACTTATAAAAATCACCAGAAAGGTCACATAAACTGTAAAACAAAAACCACATGTACAAAAGTAACCTTTCTTTCTCAATGCCAATTAACATTCATATTAGATAAGAGTGATAATGGTGATAGGTTATGTAGTATTTTAACAAGAAAAGGTGTGACACAGTTCTTTGAACCACATTGGACTGTGAGCTGATTAGCTTGCCTGATACTCTCTGATTGCTACTCAGTAGATTCCCCAAGATGGCTTGGAGTACAGCTTCGAAATACATGATTTTAAATCTACAGCCTGGTTGTTGATTGGTTTAATGACATATCAAACTTGGTGGGTTATTTAATGCCCAAACCATCCTAATAGAAGAACAGCTATGGTACTATTTAATTCATGAATTAGGAGGATGAGAGCGTTCATGTTCATACTTTCCCCAAGGGTATTAGTCTAAAAGTAAATATAATAGTGTAACTGGCATTCGAACTTGATTGCTATGATGTTATAGTCCAGTATGTTAGCCACAACACCAAAATGACTCCCCAACTCCTGATCGTCAAGGTTCTTGCAAGCCAAGTGAAATTTCTTGAACCATCTGGTATACTGTACAGAGATCAACTGCACATTCACCTTTTGCACAGCAAATGTTTTTGGTTACTCCTACTGGTGTTATGGCCAAGTTCAAACTCATAAAGCATAAGTTTTTAAAACAAACTCTGTTGTACACTCATCTCTCCAGCTTTCAAATCACACTCAGAGCAAAGTAATGCAGAACATGTCAGTGCACCAACTACCACAATACCACCAATTACAGCAGGTATTATGTTGTACACTAATCTCTCCAGCTTTCAAATCACACACTGAGCAAAGCAATGCAGAACATGTCAGTGCACCAACTACCACAATATTACCAATCAGACCAGGTATTATGTTGTACACTCATCTCTCCAGCTTTCAAATTTCCCATAGAGCAAAACAACGCAGAACATGTCAGTGCATCAGCTACCACAATACTACAAATCATCACAGGCACCTGCCATAGCTTGAACTGCTTTGGTTACATAATATACATGCTGCAAACTAATACTTACTAAAATATGAAAAAATATTGGGCTCTCTCAAAGTTTATGTCTTGTTTTGATCCTGATTAATCCTTTTAGTTAGTTTAACAGAGTTAAATCAGGATTAGGATTTGGGTTATTTTAGTTGGTTCTATTTTGTAGCATATCAACACTTGTGGGTTAGTTAATGCCAGGTTCTCTTTGTGTATATAAATATATATATATATATATATATATATATATATATATATATATATATGATTCGTAAATAATTTGTATTCAATATCAATCCCTTGTTTGCACACAGATAAAGGGTTTTAAGTATTGCTATCTAATTCTAATAATTTTATTAATATTAATCATTTGTTTGCACTCAGGTAAATTTTTACAAGTATTGCTATCTAACTCAAATAATTCAATACAATATTAATCATTTGTTTGCACACAGTTAAATGTTTTCATGTATTCGACATTAGTAATTCTATTTATCAAGTATTCTTAAGTAATATAAATAATTTGCACATAGCTGTATGATTTCAAATAACTAATAATTCTTAGTAAATGATTGAATAGTTCTATTAGACTCATAGATGGGACCCTTATGAGTACTGCCAATCCATGTCAGAGTGGACCTGGGAGTAATATCATTGAAGAGGTACTTCATTTCCTGAAAGCTCCAGAACTAGAGCCTTGTCATCAGATAGTTTACTGGCATATACAGGACATTCATTGGAAGGGGGTTTAACCCATCTGAATGGATGAAGTTGTTGCATTTTTGCTGCAAACAAAATGGGGTGGGTTATTTTAGCGTTAGGATTTGAGTCAATAAAGTATGAATCTTCTTCAAATATAAACTTCCTGTAGTAATAGTATCTATCACTTTCATGACTAAACTTTTTCTGACCTAATTTTTTCAGAAGCTAAATTTTCTGAGATCAGATTTTTTCTAGCACCCCTTTTGATTCCTGAGTATAAGGCAAGATATGAAACCAAATGAAACAAAACAGAAAGGATATCAGTTTTAATAAAGAAAACATTATTTACAACTTTCTGGAGGTCACCCAGTTGCAATCAACACCTGAGGAAGGCCAGAGAATGAACTGGTCAATATATTGTAACAAACACAACAAAGATGAGGATGCTGGTCTGAATGATTTTTAAAATGAATATCTTTCAAATGTATATGAATATGGGGAGTCTTATCATGAGTTTGATACATAGATAGATTAAAAAAAAAGAAAGAGAGAGAAAGATAAGAGAGACAGATGGAAGGAAAGAGTGAAAAAGAAAAATAACAAGAAAAAGAGAAGAAAATAGTGAGGAAGTGAGAGAGAAAGAAGTGGTGAAAGAAAGAAAGAGAAAAGGTTAGAGAGAAATAGCAAGAAAGATACCAATAAAGGAAAAAAAGACTGGAAAAGTGAAAGAGAGAGATTGAGGGGTGGTGAAAAGAGAAAAATAGTTAAAAAGAAAGAGAGAGAGAGAGAGAGAGAGAGAGAGAGAGAAGAGAAAAAGAAAGAGAAATAGAAAGAGAGATAGAAGAGAGAGAGAGAGAGGAAAAAAGAGAAAGAGAGAGAAAGAAAATGAGAGAGAGAGAGAGAGGGAAAGAGAGAAAATGAGAAAGAGAGAGAGAGAGAGAGAGAGAGAAAGAGAAAGAAAGAGAGAAAGAGAAAGAGAGAGAAAGAGAGAACAAGAAATGCATTATCATATCAAGGGAAAGACAATTCCAAATATGGTATCATGTATCTATTCAGCGTCGAAGCATAGTCGCGGAAAGCATTTAGTTGCTTCCATTCTGTTATCCAAGTGCACTGGTCAGTGCCAGGCAAGCGACGGACATGAATAAAAGATAGCAGATGACATCTACTGCAGGCATTCAGAGATTGCAACACCCCATCCACCACCAACAACATCGGATAGAAATCATTCGCATAAAGATTATTAGGAATCAAAATATCATTTGAAATCTAAGAGACTGAATACACAGAAAACCATTGTTTTCTTTTTGTTTTTTTGCAAGTGGTTAGGATGGAGGTGTTGAAAGTTTTGTACACTTACATTCTTCTCAGTCAAATATAGTAAACTCTAGTTGTAATAGGGTAATTTAATGACATATCTAATGACTACATGTTAGTATTTATATTCTCAGCAGACTAAAGAGCACACAAAAATATCAGTACATTATTTGAAAAATTAAACTGCTTATAAAAATAATGTCATTTTAAGCAACAAAGAAATCTGAAAATAAAATGAAAGCAGTTATCAATCGGCAATAAACTTGAAATGATTATAAATAAAATTTAAAAGGGACATGGCGACACAAGTTCAAATCCTAGACGAGGCTAATTGCATTTCACATAGCACTAATACCCTTGGGAAAGGTATGAATCCAATTATTCTCCCTCCAGCTATGGGCAAATAGTAGGGCAGACTAGGTTCTTTAGTCTTGGTGAGGCAACTAGTCTAGGAGAAGGAAAACTCTGAATTCAAACCTGTTAAACTCTGCTAAAAAATTGACCTTGTGTCATTCCTGCCCAAGCGGAGGAGTTGGTAAATATGATAAATAAAATTTAAAATGGACACGTCAACACGGGTTCAAATCCTAGACGAGACTGATTGCATTTCCCATAGCACTAATACCCTTGGGAAAGGTATGAATCCAATTATTCTCCCTCCAGCTATGGGCAAATAGTAGGACAGACTAGGTTCTTTAACCTTGGTGAGGCAACTAGTCTAGGAGAAGGAAAACTCTGAATTCAAACCTGTTAAACTCCGCTTTAAAATTGACCTTATGTCATATCCTGCCCGAGTGGAGGAGGTGGTAAATATGATCAATAAAATTTTCAAAGCTAAATAGTAGCCAACCTTTAAAATGATATCACTAAGAATAAAGCAAAAATTTGAAAAAACAATTCAATCTACTCATAGACTGGTTTTGTTTCATTTCATTGGCTTTTATGAAAAATCAACCATTGTAGGTTATTTAATTCCAAAACCTCTTTATGCATCAGATATATATATGGTTTGTAAACATAAGTCAACAAAGTTGAATAGTTCCAAGTATTGCTATGTATCTCAAACTATTCAATTAAACATCAGTCATTTCTTCACACAGAGTTAAATGATCAAACAGTTCTATTTGTAACAATTCAATTTAGCTTGTCATTTGCTTGCACACAGTTTAAAAGTCAAAAAGTTCTATTTGACTCATAGATAGGACCCTATCAGGTACAACCATTCAGGGCCAGAGTGGATCTGGGATCAATGGCAATGAAGGGGTACTCAACATTCCTCAAAGCTCCAGCATTATCGGATTCTCACCATCAGATTGTTTAGTGTCATATCCAGGACACATGTTCGGAAAGAGTCATACCCCTCCGCAGAGACGCAGTCGGTGTATTCTAAGCTGACTTGGCTATCATATACAGGATAATAATCTGTTATATATATATATATATGTATATATATATATATATATAGCTTAATTGAAAGTAACTCCCTATTATAAAATTCTTATAATTTATTTCTTAACTATAATTTTTGTAAGAAATGAATTTCATTTTATTTTAAAATAGGAAGTTATTTTTCAACCACCTCGTATGTATATATATTATTTTGTATTTCTAAACCTATTTCTAGTGTACTTAGTCTAGGTATTCTCTCTCTCTCTCTCTCTCTCTCTCTATATATATATATATATATATATATATATATATATACATATGTGCATGAGTGTATTTACCAACGCCTCCATGCTATATGATAGCACCACAGGCACTTCGTTATATATATTGCTAATACCAAAGTTAATTCACTATTACACCTTTTACCGTGCTATCATATATATATATATATATATATATATATATATGATAGCACCACAGTCACTTCCTTATATATATATATATATATATATATATATATATATATAAGAAGGTGCCTGTGGTGCATTCATTATTGCCATTGGAAATAGACATGACAACCAGAATTCAAATCCTGGATCAGGTTTTTTGCATATATATATATATATATATATATATATATATATATATATATATAAGAAATGTATTTATTATTGGACTGCTACATATCTATATAACAGAGTTTCAATTTATGTTAAACATGAAATAAGTTGAATGGAATGTGGTGGAAGAAAAAGAGGAGCATTACATTTTATATATAACTTTGGGTCTATACATCAGCTAAATTTATCATTACAAGTGACATCATTTCTTAGAATGCATTGCTTTTATAATGAATAAAGAGTCAGAAATAATTCTATGTAATCAAAAGGGGTCAAGAGTGAAAATTCTTCTCATATATAATATTTAAGAAATAAAATACATACCAATCAAACCCTTAAAAATAATTCAATAATAACTTATAATAATAATAATAATTCAAATAAAATACATCACACACACACACACACACACACACACACACACACACACACACACACACACACACATATATATAAATATATATATATGCATATATACATATATATACATATATATGCATACATATATATATATATAATGTGTGTACATATATATATATATATATAGTTATATATAATATATATATAAAGTGTATATATATATATATATATATGCATATATATATTATCATTATTCTTATATTATTCTCATATAATACAAATATATATATATATACATATAATATTTTATGTAATTATTATTGTTATAAATTATTATTGAATTATTATGTAAGGGTTTAATTGATGGCTAAGTGAGTAGATTGCTCGCCAATGGTCCGGGAGACCGGGTTCAATCCCAGGTCAAGTCATACCAAAGACTCAAAAAATGATACTTGATGCTGCCTTGCTTAACACTCAGCATTATAAGGGTAAAGTGAAGCAATCCAGGGAAAGGAGTAGCACCCTTCCTTACACCTCAGTGTAGTAGCTATTGAGAAGGGAGCCTTCGGATTACCCTAAATTGTGACTTACACAATTTAATTGTCAAAAACATATTTTTTAAGCTATTTGATTTAGTCAAACAGTTCTAATTCAAACAAATCAGTTCAGCATAAGTACACAGTTTCGATGTCAAAACAGTTCTATTTCAAGCTGTTCAGTTTAGCAGGATTACACTGTTTAGTTCTATTTAACCCATAGATAGGGCCCTATCAGGTGCTACCATTCCAGGCTAGAGTGGACCTGAGAGTGATAGCAATGAAGAGGTACTCTGCATTCCCCAAATCTCCAGCATTACTGGAACCTCACCATCAGATTGTTTAGTGTCATATCCAGGACACTTGTTTGTGGGGGGTCTAACTACAGCCCCAGCTGACTGGGCAAACCACAGACTGAAAATAAAAGAAAGTGAAAAGATAGACAAATACTTGGACCTTGCCGGAGAACTAAAAAAGATGTAGAACATGAAGGTGTTAGTGATACTGATTGTAGTTGGAGCCCTTGGAACAGTCCCAAAGACTTGGAAAAAAAGACTGAAGGAATTGGAAAACAAAGGAAGAATCAAGACTCTCCAGACCGTAGCATTGCATGATTGTGTAGAATGCTCCAAAGAGTACTGGAGACTTCAGGAGACTTGTTGTCACACAAACTCTCATGAAATACCACTAATTAAAACAGCTATGAAACATTTACATGGAGCACTGATAATAAATACGAAATATAAAATCCCCTGCAATTAAACCCTTATAATAATGTCACATAAAATATCACAGAAATCTAAAAAAGAAATTTAAAAGAAACTTCTTATCAGTTAATGAAAAGACTGAAATAATTAAGATGGAATGAGTGTAAGGTGAAATGCATCATTTATTCTAAAGATAAAAGTAGAGAAACTGAATATTCAAACAATTTAAGAGTCATTGACATTCAAATAATTCTTTAAGTGAATGAAGTGATATATATATATATATATATATATATAT
>OY757932.1:46357717-46457717 GCA_963585895.1 Sepioteuthis lessoniana | reverse complement strand
TTCAACATAGATCCCCATCCTTGGCAGTCCACACACTGCTTCCTTTGGTGTTGCAGTGCTCTGATCCTATTGGTTAAAAAAACGTCATCAACATCAGATATGAAGTTGTCACATGAACTTTTCAACCACCACCATTTTCATATTTATATGCATATTAATTTTGTATTTTATTAAGTTACAAAGATGCATCATGCAATCCATGACAACCTGTCATGAATTTGAATTTAACAGATTAATCAGCCAAAAAGGAATCCCTGCCCAGCCAACAGAGCCAAGAATATGTCGACTTCATCCGTTGCAAAAAGGATAAGGCACCCTTTCAAAAAAAAACTGTATCAGGGACAGAGTGACACTAAACTGCATCAGGCTTTAGTTCTTTGGAGCTTTAATGAATGTGGAATAACCTTTTTTCATTGAAGTGCCCGTGGTGTAATGGTTATCATCGTAGGAAATGGACACGGCAACACAAGTTCAAATCCTGGACAAGACTGATTGCATTTCACATAGCACTAATACCCTTGGGAAAGGTATGAATCCAATTATTCTCCCTCCAGCTATGGGTAAATAGTAGGGCAGACTAGGTTCTTCAGCCTTGGTGAGGCAACTAGTCTAGGAGAAGGAAAACTCTGAATTCAAACCTGTTAAACTCCGCTTAAAAATTGACCTTGTATCATACCCTGCCCGAGTGGAGGGGTTGGGTAAATATGATAACCTTTTTTTCATTTTCTAATCATTATATCACTGCATCTCCAAAACATAATACAACCCTGGTGTGGGAACCCAGAATACATATATTTCATTCCCTGCAAGGAGCTAAGAACCCCTCCAACTACACACACACACACACACACACACACACACACAAAAGGGTGCTTATAAGCACCTATCAGTATTGTCAAAGACCATTATGATCATAATTGTTACATTTATTATTATTACTATCACAAAAGTTACCCAAAACTTAACATCATTTTTATTACCTGCCCATAAATGCTATATGACATAATCCTTGACAACACAATCATTATATGTATTAAAAAAATTTGATTATAAAAATCTTTCTTTAAAAGTAACATGATGATGATTTTAATTTTGATCATTATCATCACTCAAAAAAATTCACCACAAAAACAGACATTTCATATTCACATCAAATAAACCTTTAGCTATCATGAAGTTAGGATGAAGAGAAAAAGAAATCATTCTAATTGCAACAATCCATTTCCCACACCCCACCCCATCCACTTGTCCTTCCCCACACTCTCTTCCTTTGTCTTATCCCTTCTCATCAACAGACAGTGGAAATATGTGTACATATGGTTGGTTGGTTGGATTTTATGGCATATTAACCTTTGTAGGTTATTTAATGCCAATCCATTTTTATACAAATAATCAGTTCTTTTTCAAACAATTCAGTTTAACATGAGTACACAGTTTAATTGTCAAAAATATTTCTATTTCAAGCTATTCAGTTTATTGAAAAAGTCCCAATTCAAACAATTCAGTTTGGTATAAGTATAGTTTTTGTTTACACAGTTAAAAGTCAAAACAGATCTATTTCAAACAATTCAGTTTAGCATAAGTATAATATATTAACGTGACCTGCAGGTGTTGAACACAGTAGATCTTGTTGGCAGATACATTGATAAAATCGAGGTGATTACCGGAATGTCACCATGCCTGCAGGTGTTGTTGTATCGACGGATGTTTTTGACAGCTTCATCTGGGCAAAGATAATATCAACAAAGTGATTATCGGAATATCACCTTGACCTATGGATGTGATTGAACTTGGCGAATGGTGGCAGATATGTTTGCCCATAGAAGTGGCTACCAGGAAACACACAGTAAGTAGGATTGTGCAAGTAGCCAATGGGGAACAAGCAACACATGGATGTAAACTGTAACCAATGGAAAACAAAGAAGTGAGACCTGGGCATAACCATAACCAATGAAAAAGAAGTTATAGACTATATAAGTTCCTGAATTTTGGCTAAAGTCAGTTGTTCACTGGCTCTTCCGACTCCTGGCGACCCCTTCATATGTGTGTGACCTTTCTGCGATTGCTCTTCTGCTCCACACAAATATCATCGTCAAGAATAAAAATATAATCTTATATTTTTTGTATATACATGTTCCTCATTGTTCATCAAGACACAGCTGTAGTATACAACATAAGTACGTAGTTTAAATGACAAAGCAGTTCTATTTCAAGCAATTCAGTTTATCTTAAGTACACTGTTAAGTTCTATTTGACCCATAGATAGGACACTATCAGCTGCTAACACTCACAGCCCAAGTAGACCTGGGAGCAATGGCAATGAAGGGGTACTCTGCATTCCCCAAAACTCCAGCATTACTGGAACCTCGCTGTCAGATTGTTTAGTGTCATATCCAGGACCCTTGTTTGGGGGGGGGTCTTACCCCTCTGCAGAGAAGCAATCAGTGTATTCTACAGCCCCAACCAACAGCAGAAATGTGTACATATGTAAAGATGCATGCCAGTATATACGCAAATAGACATATATATGTATGCGTGAGCAACAGCAAATACACAAACACACTAACATTCAAATGCACTTAAACTTAGACACACATGCACACAAATAAAAAACCTCTTTTTGAACAAAAAAATAACTATATTAAATGTTTTTTTTTGAAAACCTTTACTCTCTCTGACAAATGTAGATAGCATGAAACCCCAGGTCACAGACTCTGCCATACAATATATATATATATATACATATATATATATATAATTTGTAAGTGAATAATTTGTAGATGACTATTATTCTTAAATGTGTTAGAGTGCATTTGTTTGCCCACAGTTGAATGGTTTCAAGTATTGCTATTTAACATTATTAGTTCTATTTAGCAAGTATTCCAATCTAATACAAACAACATGCACATATCAGTATGTTTTCAAATAACTAACAATGATAATCCCCAGCAAAAGGTGGAAATATTCTATTTGACCCATAGATGGGATTTGAACAGGTACAACCACTCCAGGTCAGAGTGAACATAAGATTAAGTGTAATGAAAGGGTACTCCACTAAGAAATTTAAACAACTTAGCACTAATTTTCTACCACTCGGTGTAAACAGCAAAAATTCTAAAGTTAGTAACTGACAATATTTTATCAAAAAAATTCAAACAACTTATTCTTTTATATCTACTACTGCTAAATGTAAACAAAAATAACATGGAAAAAAAAACTATTTAAAATAATATCACCAATGAAACATTTCAAATATTTTTCATATACAATGAATCGCCTTGAATTGGAGACACTTGTGATAAAGTTTTAGTACAAAGTATAATAACAACACAGAGTTGACCAACTGACTATGCACCCATTTAAATACTACTTATCATAACACTGCTCATTTCTTGATGGTCTACAACTGAAAAGCATTGCCCAAGTGAACTATGAAATGTAGCCGTGCCAAGTTACTTTTATTTATACAGCTGCTGCATTTCACTAAAGTCGAACACTAAAATTGTCATTAAGTATCAAAGCAGTTGGGTTGGTAAAGAATTCCAGCCAATGTCTTGAGATGACAAAGTGTCTTACCTGTGACATTACTCTATACCCTTGAGGCCCCAGGCAAACATTTCAGGAGGTGTTTCTTTTCAACAATGTGGTTTGTCTTCAAGACTCTAACACCCCTTTCAAACATTAAAAAGCCATAATTATCTGGACCACTGGTATTTTCAACCAACTGTTTAACAATATCAGAGTAAAGGCTAAAGCTGAGATGGCTAATATATCACATTCCATATGTCAATTTATCTATGCTCAAGTTCAGGTGTACTGTACAAATCTTAGTCTCATTAATTCTTACAATATATATATATATATATATATAATGCCTAAAGAGCCAGAACCTATCAACCTAGGTTTTACCTACAGAATCAAATAGGGTTAGCCAAAATGACATTTTATTAATTAAGTAACTGCCAGAAAGAATAAAAAATTAGCATAAAAAATTTAAAAAACAAAAAACAAAGCCACATTCTATTTGCCAAGTAACCCTGTTTTTTTATGCCTACAAGCATTAAGCATCTCAGATCTTTGGTTGAGTAATTCATTAGGGTTATTAAAGTAACTATGGCTAATTTTTCCTCCATATATAGTTGTCAATATTTATCTCCTACCTTATATTTATGACATTTTTTTACTATTTCCCATTTTCATATAGAATCTACATATCTATGATCTGATTGGTGAAACCTAGGTAGATAAGTTCTGGCTCTTTAGATATTCTGATTTCACTCTATTTTACATTTCAGCTTAGGTAACATTGTCTCTGTTTTCCCTTTTGGCTAGACATTGCAGTGCTGGTTGATTATTTTCAAGCAGTATGTTTTGATTTTTTCGTTTCTTTATTGAATTTTTTTTTCACAGATATCAGTTTGTGTAATATTTTTTACTTACAAATTATTTCATCTGGGTTTTTTTTCACACTGCTAGAGTTATAGTATAAGTATAAAACAGAAAAATAAAATAGATAGATAGATAGATAGATAGATAGATCATCATCATCATCTTGTCATGCTGCAAGCATGGATTTCCCTGACTCACATCATATGTCATCTCTATTATTCACTGCTTCCAGCAAGTCTTCTGGACTATATCCACTGTCTGTACAAAGATGCTGCACATAAGTTCTAGTTGGTTATCATACCCTTGCCCATTCGTGTGAAGGAGTCCATCACTTATGAGTTCATCCTTACTTCATCAGCAGTGTCCCATATATCTTGTTTATATATATATATATATATATATTCATCTTTGTTATGTGATTTATTTGTTTAATACAGAATCAAGAGGTGTATTACTTTCCTTAATGAGACCTTTTGTGTCTGTTTTGATTTCAACAGTCTAGACTGTCCTGTCAGTGGGATTTACAAAATGTTTACTGTATCTTCAACAGAGGAATAAGAATCAATACCAACAAAAGGGTGTCCTGATTATGACACAAAACTGCATCTGATGTTAAGGCTCAAGTTCTGGAGATTTGAAGAGTGTGAAGTACCCCTTAAATGCCATTACTTCCAGGTTCACCCAAGTTCACTCTGACCTGGAATGGTGGTGCCTGTGAGGGTCCCATTAAAAAAAAAACTCTCAAAAAACAGCTGTAAAAAAATGAATGTACAATAAGATGGTTGGTTGGTTGGTTGGTTGGCTTTTATGGCATATCAACCTTAGTAGGTTATTTAATGCTAAATACATTTTTATGTAAAAACAATTCAGTTTAGCATGAGTACACAGTTTAATTGTCAAAAACATTTCTATTTCAAGCTATTCAATTCAGTTCAAAACAGTTCTAATTCAAACAAATCAGTTCAGCATAAGTATGCAGTTTCGATGTCAAAACAGTTCAATTTCAAGCTGTTCAGTTTAGCATAAATATACAGTTTAATTATCAAAAATATTTCTTTTTCAAGCTATTCAGTTTAGTCAAACAGTTCTAATTCAAACAATTCTGTTTAGCATATATACACAGTTTAGTTCTATTTGACCAATAGATAGGGCCCTATCAGGTGTTATCATTCCGGGCCAGAGTGGACCTGGGACCAATGGCAATGGAGGGGTACTCTGCATTCCCCAAATCTCCAACATTACTGGAACCTCAACATCAGATTGCTTAGTGTCATATCCAGGACACTCATTGGAAAGTACCCCTCTGCAGAGCCGCAGTCAGTGTATTCTACAGCCCCAGCTAACTGGGCAAAACATACAATGAATACGATTCCCAAACCTCTAGGAATAAAATAACACATGACTATATCATATGCAATTAAAATTCAGGCAATCAATCAATCAATCGATCAATCATATCAATGTCTGGAATTTGATAAGTTACAGGGAGAAGCAGAAAATGCTTCATGATCATGTTTTGTTTTTAATTTCTTTTCTGAAAATGTTTCTTCCCTTCTGTACATTGTTCTGAAACAGCAGATTTAATTCTGGGGGAATATTCTTAGTCCTGGAAAACATTCACAGAGTAATGATTGCTAGAAATTTATAATGTCAGAACCGAACAAGATTGAAGAAAGCTCATCAAATGTTATTTTCTATAATGAATTAGTACAAAACTGCAACTATTCACAAAGAATTAAAAAAGCACAACTCTTAAGTGCATAAGTATTAACTGTAAACTAATTGGCAAAAATCACTCCCCCATATCTAATCCAGCAAGGCACCACTTTTTGGTACTGGCGATATAAGTTAGTCATCCCTGATCTATACAGAGTACAAGTATTTGACAATAAAGAATTAGATAAATCTTTCTATCTGAGTTTTGTTATTTTCTAAACATTGCTTTGTACAACACGCAGGCTTTAGATTGTTTACAGACCTGACAGTAGAGGAGGTCCTTGTGATATATTGATTGAAGTGCTGGACTGAGGCCTCAAGATAATTGAGTCTGAACCCCTGTTATGCTTATGCATTTACTTTCAGACTAATACCCTTGTGAAAGGTATGATCCCCTAATCCCCACCCCAGCTATGGATTAAGTAATATCACAACTATTCTACATTGATCGATTTGGCCATGAATAACCCATGAAGGTTGATATGCCATCAAAACAAACCAAATCAGACCTGGGAGTAATAGCAATGAAGAGGTACTCCACACTCCCCAGAGCTCCAGAACCGGAGCCTCACCACCAGATGTAGTTTAGTGTTATACCAAGTATAGCTCTTTTTTTGGGGGGTGGGAGGTCTTCTCCCTCTGCGGAGAATACAGTCATTATATTCTAAGCCCTACTTACAGATTGATGATCTCAACAGAGTATAAGTGTTTAACATAATAAAGAATTAAATAAAACTTAAGATAAGTGTTTAACATAAAGAATTAAAAAAAAACTTTAAATAAGTAAGTGTTTAACATAATAAAGAATTAGATAAAACTTAAAATAAGTGTTTAACATAATAAAGAATTAAAAAAAACTTTAAATAAGTAAGTGTTTAACATAATAAAGAATCAAAAAATTTTTTTAAATAAGTAAGTGTTTAACATAAAGAATTAGATAAAACTTTGTATATCAGTATTGTCATTTATAAAGCTTTGCATAGCCTGACATATAGGTTGCTTACTGTTACTGAATCATCACCCATCTGAAATCTGGACAAGGTCATTGTTGTTTAACTTCTGTGATAGAATAAAAATTAGTGCTTTGAAAATTATTTGATCATAAGTCTTTCTCTTTAACTTTTTGATGCGTTTGAGCTCTTAAAAACACAGCTTAGAATTGTTTTCATTATTTCAGCAGTTTCATAGCATACAACTGTCAGGTTTGGTTTCGTCTGGTTTGATCACTTTGTTTAATGGCATATCTATCTTCATGGGTTATCTAAAGCCAAAGCCATTATTGTAGAAGAACTGTTGTGGTACTATTTAACCAATAGCTAGGAAAAATAAGGGGTTTCATAGCTTTCCCAAGAGTATTCTACACTTTCATAGCATACAACTGTCAGGTTTGGTTTGGTTTGGTTTGGTTAGGTAACTTTGTTTAATGGCATATCTATCTTCATGGGTTATCTAAAGCCAAAGTATCAGTTATAAACTGCTTAGCAAAAATCACTGAATGTAATACAACAAATCTAATAATGCAATGTAGTTCTGTGCTTGTGTATTCAATCTGAGCTATAATCAAGAATTTTCGCAATAAACTTAATTCACTGGACATTCTTTTATAAAGGGGAGTAATAGCTAAAGGGCTGGACTGCAACCTTGAAGTAAGCGTGTTCAAACTCCAGCCAGACTATTATGTTCACTTTCAGACTAATACCCATGGGAAAGGCTTGAACCCCCTTATCTTTCCCAGCTATGGGTTAAATAGTATCACCACAGTTCTTCTACCAGGATGGCTTTGGAATTAGATAACTGTTGTTTTTGGTTTGTACCATGTGACTTCCGGTATCGCAAAGGTATAAAAGACATCATGTTTCTTAAGCACGAGAGTTCTGCAAGATCTCAGTCAGTAATAAGACCAACTTCAGATGTAACACCCACAGCGTAAGGCTTATAATATTTGTTGAACTGTAACACTTCAGTAAATCACTAATTAACTCTTTATTTCACTTTGAATTTCTTCCTTACCATGATACAACAATAACCCACAAAAGTTCAGATGCATTAAACAAAGAAACCAAATGAAACCTTTCCTTTATGCATGGATAAAATACCTTGGAGAAATCTACAAATAAAATTGTTGCCTCAGGATGTTTTATGTGTATTCCCTTTGATGATTTTGGTGCCAAGTAACTTGCAAGTATTCAAGAAACAGTCTAGAGGAGTTAACATGGCATAGTGGCTTCCTAGTAAGTGAGTTCAAACTCCAGGCATATTGTTACATTTATTTTTAGACTAATACCCTTGAGAAAGGTATGGAATCCCTATCCTCCACCCTATGCTGAGAGTTAAATAATATCAGTACTGTTCTTCTACAAGGATATGAAGCTTGATATGCTATTCAACAAAGAAACCAAACAAAACATTTTTGTAAAGATTTCTTTTTCTGTAAATCACAAGTAACAAGACCCTAGGCACCATGGGTAGTGTAATGGTTAGCAAACTAGACTTGCAAACTATTACAAGTGAGTTCAAGTCTCATTGGGTGTCTTATTCATATGGCTTTGTGCCACATCTGAGCAAAAAAGCTTAGTAAATTACTACATGCAGGGCCGAGGACACATTGAGTGCTTTCCTTGCAGAGTAGTAATAATCCCTCACCAGGAAAAAAAAGGGATCTTGAGTATGATACTAAATTGCACTGGCGTCAGCTCCCCAAATTCAAAATCAGGATGAAACTGTTTGTCTTTCACTTTGTACCAATACTCTTAGAAAAGACGTGAATGTATCACTTCTCCTTTAACCTATGGGTAAGTAGACTGGGTTCTCTAGCCATAAAAGGCAACTAATTTAGAAGAAGGAAAACTCTGAATTCAAAACTAGCAGTCTTCCCCTTCAAAAATGACCTTAAGTCAGATCCTACTCATGGCAAAGGGATTGAGTAAATGCTTACATATAAAGTTCATTCAATAAATATGGTGAAATATTGCCGAAGGAATTGGTATAGAAAGTAATGTATACAGATGCACTTTTTCAAAAAAAATCAATAGTGATGGGTCCTTTCATGCCCCCGAACATTGTCAGCATCATCTTCTTTACTGACAGCAGCAAACAGACCTTTTCTTTATTGTAGATTTAGTCTGTTTCATTCCATGGAGTGTCTTTTCGACTCAGACTCATAGTGGCAAATCCTTGTTTAGCCTATTTGGAAACATTTTCCGACAAAAACTTGCTTCTCCATGTGTATCACTCATTCTTCTGTACATTTTACATGGTTTCCTCTTCTCAGCCATTAAAAATTTGATGATAGACCTCTGTTCAAGACTCAAGCACACTGCTTGATTTGCTACCATTTTGAATAGCCTCAAAACAAATATTTCTGTAAGATTAAAATAATTTTTGCTATAGACACATTCAAATGATTCAGAGTTTACATTTATGGGAAGAAATTCTGAAAAGATTTTTTAATTTTTTCAAAAAACCTTTCCTTATCTACTGAATGACCCTTGTATATATATATATATATATATATATATATATATATATATATATATATATATATATATATATATATATCACCATAATTTGATAAAATGAGATATAGTTTTTCCCTGATATTTTCATCATATAATATTAGATACATTGTTTTATAGCAAAAGACAACATCAAACCAGAAGCAAAGAAATCAACCTCAAATTTATTCACAGAAAGTTCTTTTTGTTCATTTAGATTTGATTAAAAGTGGGCAAGCCTTCTAAGAAGAAAGCAATCAAACCAATAACCATAATGGAAACATCAATGCCAGAAAGACATCAGAAGGACAACTTGGATTTTTGATGCGACCAAGTGCATCGCTTGTCGAACTTTGGCTTAAATCAGAATAAATAAATGCACAAGGTATGCACTACTCTGACAGTGAAAAACAAAATTAGAACAAGTGGATAAATCAGGGGGGGGGATTCTCTGTTTTTTTCTTTTTCAAATTTATTATTATGATACATAAAATAATACAAATCAATAATAGTTCATTTGTTTTATACACACATCACCCTGACTCCATCCCCAGCAGAAAGGTAAGACCCCCCCTCCTAGTAGAAAAAGGGTGCCTATAACATTAAATTGTATCTAAAGTTGAGGCTACAGTTCTGCATTTCTGAGTACTGTACAGTCACTCTTTCATTACCATTACTCCCAGGTCTACTCTGATCCAGGATCCATGTACAAGACAAATAAATCTTTTAGTATATTATTAGTATTAGTTAGGAATACTTGATGCCATAAAATAATGTGCACATTAAGTAATTGTATTAAATAATTAATTAATTAATTGTATTAAGAATAGTCACTTGGAACTATTACACAATCATTATTTTACTCATTTGAGTTTTTCACACCAGCATTAGCTGATAGTTTTCCACTGGATTATCCTCATATCTCCAGGACTCTTCTTAGTATGCTGGCCAATCAAAACAATGCTGTCATTTGGATGGTTTCCACTCGTCCTCTTTTCCAAATCTTCCAGTTCCTGTACCAATCCTTTGGTGTCTGTACCAAGCATGTCAATTACTATTGGTATCACCATCACTTTCATTTTCCATAGTTTTTTTCAGTTCTCTAACAAGATCTAGGTATATTTCATTATTTTTTTTTAGTTTTACCCTGTGATCAGCTGGAATAGCAAAGTCCACTATTCGGCTGGTCCTCTTTTTTTTGCTGGCTATCTCTAGGTCTGGTCATCTGGCCGAAATTAGATGATCCATTTGTAGTGCAACAATATAAATGTTCTTGAAATATTCAAAAACTTATAACTGTCGTCCAATTTGTATTAAAAATAATTACTTGAAGCAATAATTGCTTACAAAGGATCATTATTAGTTCCTTAAGGCCATATAATTACTTGAAATGCTTAAAACCATATAACTGTCCTTTGATTATTAGTATTAAATAGGATAGGAAAACTTTAAATGATATAACTGATTGGATTGGTTGGTTGGTTGGTTGGTTGGTTGGTTGGTTGGTTGGTTGGTTGGTTGGTTGGATTTATGGCATATCAACCTTTGTAGGTTATTTAATGTCAAATCCATTTTTATACAAATAATCAGTTCTATTTGGAACACATCAGTTTAGCATGAGTACACAGTTTAATTGTCAAAAACATTTCTATTTTAAGCAATTCAGTTTAGTTAAATGGTTCTATTTCAAACAATTCAGTTTAGCTTAAGTATGCAGTTTAGTTCTATTTGACTTATAGATAGGGCCCTATTAGGTGCTACCACACCAGGCCAGAGTGGACCTGAGAGCGATAGCAATGAAGGGGGTACTCCGCATTCCCCAAAGCTCCAGCATCATTGGAACCTCATGATCAGATTGTTTAGTGTCATATCCTGAACACTCATTGGTGGGGTCTTACACCTCTACATAGGTGCAGTCGGTGTATTCTACAGCCCCAGATGACTGGGCAATACACTGAGTTTAATGTAAAAACAGTTTTATTTCAGATAATTCAGTTTAGCATAAATATGCCGTTTAAATGCAAAAACAGTAAACCCTCAAAACCACTGTTTAGTTCTAATTGACCCATAGATAGGACCCTATCAGGTGCTACCACTCCGTTCCAGTGAGGACTTGGGAGCGATGGCAATGAAGGAGTACTCTACATTCCCAAAACCTCCAGCATTACTGGAACCTTACCATCAGATTGTTTTGTGCCATATCCAGGACACTCGTTGGGGAGGGTCTTATCCCTCTGCAGAGTTGCAGTCAGTGTATTCTACACCTCCAGCCAACTGGGAAGTATCTATAACTGATTGCAAACAGAGTATTATTATCATTATTAATAGAATAATTACTTTAAATGATATAATTGCTAAGAATACTTGAATCCATGTGTACAAATCATTTGTATTAAGAATAGTTACTTGATGAATTATGATTAGATACAACCATATAAGAGCTTGCAAAAAAGAAAGACTTTGTCAGTAAATAACTAAAAAAAGACTTGATGTTCTATAAAAACAACCAATTAATCAAATAACACACTTAGTCAGCTGGAGCTGTAGAATAAACCGACTCCTTCTCTTCTGAGGGGTAAGACACCCCCAATGAGTGTCCTGTGGCCCAGTCGACTGGGGCTGTAGAATACACTGACTGTTTCTCTACAGAAGGGTAAGACCCCACCCCCAATGAATGTCCTGTATATGACATTTAACAATCTGAGAGTGAGTTTCAAATAATGCTCGAGCTTTGAGTAATGTGGAGTATGCCTTCATTGCCATTGCTCCCAGGTTCACTCTGGTCTGGAGTGGTAGCACCTAATAGGGTCCTATCTATGGGTCAAATAGAACTAAACTGTGTCCTTATGCTAAACTGAATTGCTTGAAATAGGACTGTTTTAACTTTTAAAGTGCATGCTTATGCTAAATTCAATGGCTTGAAATAGAACTGTTTGGTATGCTAAACTGTATTGTTTGAAATGGAAATGTTTTTGAAATTGAAACTGTACTTAGACTAAACTAAATTTGCTGAAACAGAACTGTTTTGATATATAGCTGTGTGTAAACAAAAAACTATACTTATACTAAACTGAATTGTTTGAAATAGAACTGATTATATGTTAAAAAATGGATTTGGCATTAATGACCTACAATGTTTGATGTGCCATAAAACCAAACCAAACCAAATAACACCCACATTCTTTATAATGTGTATGTGAGGGGGTATCAGCACGCCCACCCAAGATGCTGGAATGTATCAAAAGATTGGTTTAATGGGAGATCTTGAAGGAAGCAAGCCTGAGGGTAGCTCCATCAGAATTAGTGCTGGAGGAATCCCCATGGCCTAATGGCTGACATATTGAAATGTGACATCATAGTGAGTTCAAACTACTACGTTCACTTTCAGACTAATACCTTTGAGAAAGGTATGAACCCCCTTATTCTTCCCAGCTATGAGTTAAATAGTACCACTACTGTTCTTCAGGATGATGATAACATTGAATAACCCACAAAAGTTGATATATCAATAAACAAAGAAACCAAACCAAAGCATAGGTGTTGCCTGGCAGGGTGGAAACAGCCCCTGTTGCTAAGCTGATTTAATTTTTGCACATGACCCAGAATAAATACCACAAATACTCTGTGTGTGTGTGTGTGTGTGTGTGTGTGTGTGTGTGTGTGTGTGTGTGTGTGTGTGTGTGTGTGTGTGTGAAAAAATTAACAAAATTTGGTAAATTCTATTCATATGTTATTCATTCCAACCATTTATTTCATGACTGCTTACATTTTACCTATGATAGACCTATAATTATTGGGTGAGTATTTTTATGAAGAAAATTTGTCCTGGATATGGTGAGGCATATGGCCAAAAGAAAGTTAATTATATAGTTCTTGTGTATTATATGCAGCCCTAATTATTGGGCCTAAAAATCAGGAGAAATAGTATGGGTTATGCACAAATAATTACAATGTATGTCTGTTTCTGAATGTGCAGGATGTGTGTGTATATACGTGTGCATGCATGAGTGTAAGTATGTGTGTGCTGAATATATATTGTGTGTGTGTCTGTGTGTGTGAGCTGGATGAGTGTGAGCATGTGTGTGCCAAATATGTCATGTGCATGTGTATGTGTGTGTCTTGGGTGTGTGTGTCTTGGGTGTGTGTGTGTGTGTGTGTGTGTGTGTGCATTAGGTGAGTGTATGCATGCATGCGCAGGATGTGCGTATGTGTGTGTGTGCTGGGTGAGTGTGTGCATGTGTATGCAGGATGTATGTGTGTTTATACTGGGAGAATGTGTGCAGGATGTATGTGTGTACATGTGTGTGTGTACATGTGTGTGCTGAATGATCATGTGCGTGTGTGTGCTGAATATGTATGTGTGCTAGGTGAGTGTGTGCATGTATCTGCTGGATGTGTATGTGCATGTGTGTACCAAGTGAGTGTGTATGTATGTGTACCTAATGTGAATGTGCATATGTGTGTGTGTGTGTGTGTGTGTGTATGGAGGGTGTATTTGGTGATATACATCTGTGTGATATCTCATTATATAATTTATAATACCCAAGTAACATAACAATTATGACTAAAGAATGTTCACTTATATACTACAGAATATGCTGTTATATCATGGGCAATTCTCTTCCCATTCCACCAGAAAAAACAATGTGACCAATAATTAAGAGGCCACCAATACTTACAGAACCAACTATTCAGCACTTTTGCACTTACTCCCCATCTCCATGAGCAGACATTAATTTTGATAGAAAAAAGCAAGTTAATACTTTTAACATAATTTCCTTTGTCCAAGTTCTTAAGCAAATACGCACAGAATGAGTTAACTGTCACAAACATTAGCAGCCATTATATCTGTCCTTGGAATATTCCATTGAGAAATGTTCGTCAACAAGCTGAGTGGATTTGTCACTAATTGATGGATTTTCTTCCTAACAGCTGCAGAGAAAGAATTTCCATGGAAATTACAGGGGAAACTAGCAACGTACTTAATAGATACAGTCAAAAGTGGGTGTTTTGAAACAGTTTGCTTTAACAGAGCTGAAGTAATTAAAGCAGTTTCCATGAAAGATTGACTCATGATGTGTGGGATATGGGTTCAAGCCTTGCTAGAAATTATTTCTTTGTTTCCAATTTAAACACTATTCGGGTAATACTTAAAATACTTCATCCAACAAGAAACAATAATAAGATGGAGTAAAACTAGTAATGAAATAATAATGAAAAAGCTTCATCTAAATAGCAACAATAATAAGATGACATACAACTAGTGATAGAATTGTAGCAGTGAAAATGCCTCAACTAAGTGGCAAAAATAATAAGATGACATGAAACAAGTAATCTATATTATAGAAATCCAGTCTTTTTATGCTTGTATGTTAATGAAATATAGCTAAAATATCTCATCATTCCAAGTGTTTGAGATGCAAGAAAGAGGATTAAAAAATTTTCTCTAAAAATAAAATGAGACGCATAAAACTCTCTGGGATTTAAGATACAAATTGATCACCTAAATCTGACAAGATGACCTGATCTAATGTTAAGAAAATGGTTGGTTGGTTGGTTGTTTGGGTTTATGGCATATCAACCTTTATAGGTTATTTAATGCCAAATCCATTTTTACACAAATAGTCGGGTTTACTTCAAACAATTCAGTTTAGCATTAGTACCCAGTTTAATTGTCAAAAATATTTCTATTTCAAGCAATTCAGCTTCGTCAAACAGTTCTAATTCAGCTGATTAAGTTTAATATAAGTACAGATTTTGTTTACACAGTTAAATGTCAAAACAGTTCTATATTAAACAAATCAGTTTAGTGTAAGTAGAGATTCAATGTCAAAAAACAGTTCCATTTTGAATAATTCAGTTTAGCATAAGCACACAGTTTAAATGTAAGTACAGTTTAATTGTCAAAAACATTTTATTTCAAGCTATTCAGTTTAGAAGTATGCCATTAGTTCTATTTAACCAATAGATAGAGCCCTATCAGGTGCTACCACGCCGGCCCAGAGTTGACCTGGGAGCAATGGCAATGAAAGGGTGATCTGCATTCCCCAAAGCCCCAGCATCACTGGAACTCTCAGATTGTTTAGTGTCATATCCAGGACACTCATTGGCAGGGATCTTACCCCTCTGTGGAGATGCAGTCAGTGTATTCTACAGCCCTTTAAGAAAAGTATTACCTAAATCTGTCTAGATGACCAAATCTAATGTTAAGAAAAGAATTTACCATCTACGTGATTTTGATGTTCCAGCAGAACATAGAATGAAAATGAAAGACAAAAGATAGACAAATATCTAGACCTTGCTAGAGGACTGAAAAAGCTGTGGTTCATAAAAGTTATGGTGATACCAATTGGATTTGGTATCCTTGGAATTGTCCTCAAAGGTCAGGAAAAGATACTGGGGGAACTAAAGATCAGAGGAAAATTAAGACCATGCAGACAACAGCACAATGAAAATCAGCTAGAATACTTAAGAATGTTCTGGAGACCCGAGGAACTAGCTGTTACTCAGACTTCAGAGAAAAACCAATAATTAAAACTAGTGAAAACAACTCGCCGACTGAAAATAACAATTACATAATAAGTAAATGCAGCAAATTGGCACACAAAGAATAAAAGAGTAGGCATGAGTGGGTAAGAAAGTTGATGCACTGGGAACTATGCAAGAGATTAAAATTTGCCCATCTTGACAATGGCTATATGCACAAATCAGAATCTGTCCTAGAAAATGAGATACATAAAAATCTCTGGGACTTTGAGATACAAACAGACCACCAAATCCAATTCAGAAACCAAACCTGATGTGAAAAACTCACAGAGTAAAAAAATAATAATAAGCTGATAACTATCCAAGGCTTACTAAAGAGTAATTGAATCTATTCATTTATCTAAATTAATTATCATATAAATTCTATTAATATGATTTGACCAGTCAAATGAGCTTTAACAAAATACTAAAAGGGGGGTGTCCTCATGGTGTAATGGTTAAAGCGATGGACTGCGGAATCGTAGTAAGCGAGTTCAAATTCCAGTTGCGCTATTACATTCACTTTCGGGCAAATACCCTCAGGAAAGGTATGAACCCCCTTATCCTCCAAGCTATGGGTTAGATAGTACCACTACCGTTCTTCTAGGAGAATGGCTTTGGCATTAAATAACCTATAAAGAGTTGATATGCCATTAAACAAAGAAATCAAACCAAACCAAAATACTAAAAAGAAAAGCAAAATCTAAACTACACAAAGATGCTACATGCTATTTTGAACAGATCTTGAAAACAATACTCAACAAAACAGCGGCTGTATGGCCACTTACCTCTCATCTTGCAAACTATCCAAGTTAGACAAGCAAGACATAGTAAGCACTACTGGTAAAGTAAGAACAAACACATAAATGATGTTCTCTTATGAACTCCTACACATAGATACACCAGTGTAGGCCAAGCAGATAAAAATTTCATTCATCAGTTCTGCATGAACACTTGATGCCGTCTAGAGAACCTAACAAGATCAATGGTCAATAGGAATGGATGGAGAGAGAATCAAAGGAATCAATGCTGTCAGTATAACTTGATGATGATGATGATGATTTAAATGGCCACTGAATGCAGACTTTAAGTAAGTGAAAAAATAAAATTCAAAATGCTTCAAGTAATTATTATTATAGAAAGTGGACCCATCTAATTTCAAATCCTGAATGAAGCTGTTAACATTTTGCATAGCACTAATACCCTTGTGAAAGGTATTAATCCAACTAATCTTCCTCCAGTTGGGGAGTCTGGGCTTTTTAATCTTGGTACATGTTGTGGAGTGGATGGAACCCCCCACAGAATGGGCTGGTTTGAGGACTATTTAGAGCAGTGCTCACTCAAGACATTCTCTGTCTATCTGTCTTTCTATCACCAAAATGACTCCGGTTGTTACATTAGTCTGCATACTGTATTTCTCTCCAAAATAAAATATCTCTTATCTTATGTGAGTGTCAACCCTTACTACCCACAACACAAAAATTTGGCAACTAATCTAAGAGAAGGAAAACACTGAATTCAGTTGTAGACCTGGAAAAGGATGGACTCCGCCAGGCTATTCTTGCCCAAGGTATGCTGGTATGAGTAGCATCCCAACAACCAAACAAGGTTACAAGATAAGTCTAAGTCTATTATGGGAACATGATACTGATTATTGATATCTAGGTGGACTAAAGGGCTTCAGGAAAACCTTTGTCCATCTAGTTATAATGTAATAAAACATTGAAGCTTACCTTCAATACACCCTGGTTCCTTTTGAATAAGGGATTTATTTTTTCCATTGAATGATAAAGCCCAGAGTCCATTGATTACCAAAAGAATCTCCTCTTCTGACAGTGGGTTGGTATCCGACAGCACCTCTTCTTGCAGCAGGCGCACATAGAATGTCAAGATGCCATTCTGAACCAATTGCACCTTGTTGACATCACTCGCTGACAAATTGAACAGTCCTCTGAGAATTTCGGTCACACACATTCCATACTTGTTGCTGAAATGGTTCGGCGAGTTGAGTGCTCGGTCAAAAATGTCCAGAATAAAACTGAGCAGCTGGCTGTTGGAATTGAGCAATTCGCTCTCTGTCTCATCGACAATGTACGAGAGAACAATCAATGATTTGGCGCGGATCATCTCAAGTTCGGATTTAAAAAGCTGCTGCAAGGCCCGGACCCCACCGGATTCTCGCAGCAGAAGGCGGCCATCGCTGTTGTGCCGGACAACATTGTGCAGGATCCCCAGAATGGACTTTATGTAGTACTGCTTCTTGTCGTCATCCGAGTACTTAGTGTTTGAGACGGTCGATAGAGCATGCAGCATGATTGAGATGAGGCCTATATTGCACACATCTTGACAGACGTCAGAGTTGATGTCGCATGTGTTCCACAGTACTGACAGGCATTTCTTCAGCTTGCGCCATTGTTTTATGTTATCCTTATGAAAAAAGTGGATCTGATGTACGGAGAGCCAGACATTTTTGAAGATTTTCACGAACTTACACTGGACAAGGCATAAGGCCACTGATTTGCGGATGTGGATATTGGGGTTATATTGCGAGGCTTCCCATACCACTTTGATGTCGTTGTAGCAGTCTGTATTGAGCAGATCAATGTCATCTGGGGTACTGAGTCGTTTTAAGCTCAGAGCAACTTTCTGCAGCAGTTCTTCCAAGGATACGTTGGCCTTGTTTTGTGGCGATGATGTCGGAAGTCTATCTTCTTGAGCGAGAGCTTCACTGCTCTTTGTGGACTGTTTATTTGAGCATTTACCATCTGAAAGAAAAAAATATACAGACAGATAGAAAACAGAAAAAATATATAAACAGATAATTAAAAAACATATATAAGGTAAAAGGAAAAATACACTGACAACTAACAAGAAAATATACTTTGATAACAGGAAAATATAGATAAATGAGAGAAAAATATACAAAGATAACAGGAGAATATACAGATAGATAATAGAAAGATTATAAACAGTTAGATAACGGAAAGATTATCTACGGATAGATAATAGAAAGATTATCTACAGAGAGATAACAGAAAGATTATTAAAGATAGATAATAGAAAGATTATCTACGGATAGATAATTGAAAGATTATCTACAGTTAGATAACAGAAAGATTATCTACAGATAGATAATAGAAAGATTATCTACAGATAGATAATAGAAAGATTATCTACCGATAGATAATTGAAAGATTATCTACATATAGACAACAGATATCAACAGTTATCTACAGATAGGTAATAGAAAAATTATCTACAGATAGACAACAGAAAGTTTATCTACAGATAGTAACAGAAAGATTATCTACGGATAGATAACAGAAATATTATCTACAGATAGATAACAGAAGCATTAAATACAGATAGATAATAGAAACAATTGCACTAAGAGCAGGAGTTCCCTGACACTCTCTCTCACCATCCACCCCTATCGACCATTGCTCCTGGCAGGTCCTCCCAACTACATCTAGTGTCTGCACAGAGTTGATGTAAGTTTGTCTTTGCTAGTTGACCAACACTGGCACATCCACATGTAGGAGTCCATAAGAGAACATCGCTTATGAGTTCATCCTTGCTTCTCCAACAGTGCCCCACACATCTTGTTCATCTTACTCGGATGGTTTGTGAGACAAGAGCCGCACAGCTGCTGTTTTGTGGGGTGCTACTTCTAAGATTTATTCAAAACAGTATGTAGCATTCTTGTGTAGTTCCCATCTTAGCTTTTTGGTCTATGCATTTAGTTAGTGTCCATTAAGTGCAGCCATACAACAGTATTGACAGAGTCACAGCTTGAAAGACATCCCGTTTTATTTTCTCAGAGAGATCAAGTTTCTATATGATCGATAACCAATCAACAGCATTCCAAGCCTTTACTAGGTGTATGTTGACATCCCTGTCAGTAGATGAGATATTGCTGCTGAGGTATATATAAACTTGTCTATCAATTTTATAGGCCGGACATTTCGAGGGAAATGACTCCTTACTTAAAACACATGAATTCTGCTTTATTTGCATTCACGTAGAAGCAAATACTTTCTGCTGCTTTCTTCAGAATATGCAGCAGGGGTTCAGTTTGGGCAGAGGTATTTGCAAGAAGTGCTAGATCATCTATGTAGCCTGCGTCTGTCATAGTTTCAGCTGAATACCTTCTGCTTCTTGCTTTCTATAGAGTAAAACCATTTTCTTTTATTAAATCTATCGATGTTCGAAGTATGTTGTCTAGGCAGATTATAAACATATATGATGCGAATGAATCTACTTGCAAGAATCAGTGTAAACATTAAGTGAGTGAACCATTGCTTTCATGTTTTTTTAGAGTATAATTAATACTGTAAAATTTTCTTTGGAGAAACCAGATGCTTGTATTATTTGCTTTATCTTTTCTCTGTGTATGGAATAACATGCTTTGGAGAAATCTAAAAACAATAGTGTGGCCTCAAGATTTTTTGTACATATTCATTCGATAATTCGACAAATTATCACAACCTGTGAAGTAGTGGATTGATTTCTTTGAAAACTGCTGTGATTTTTCCGAAGAATTTTTTCAATTTCAAGTCAGGTACAATTCAGAAGAGGAAACATAATAAACCTTAGCAGCTACAGCAGTAATAGTTATGCCACTGTAGTTCTTAGTTAGCGATTGTCGTTGAGGGTGACCCGATGGCTCCCTTTTCGATAGCTACTACACCAAAAATAAGTAAATGGATAAAAGACTGCATCCTTCCATTTCCTTTGAAAGGCAACCTTGGAATCACTAAGAACTAAGGTAAAAGGTAAAATTGGCAATTGTAATCAAGGGCAATCCGAAGGCTCCCTTGTCAATAGCTACTACACCGAGATGTAGAGGAAGGCATTATTCCTTTCCCTGTATTACCCTGCTTTACCTTTGATCTGTACCTTGTAATGCTGAGGGTTTAGCAAGGAGGCATCAAGTACCATTTTTGAGTTTTTGGTATGACTTGAACTGGAATCGAACCCAAATCTCCCAGACCACTGGCAATTACTCTAACTATTAAACCATTGGACCTGATCCTAGTGGGTAGAGTGTTCGCCAATGGCCTGGGAGACCAGGGTTCAATCCTAGGTCGAGTCATACCAAAGACTTTAAAAATGGTACTTGATACCTCCTTGCTTAACACTCAGCATTATAAGGTACGTAGCAAGGGTAAAGTGGAGCAATCCAGGGGAAGGAGTAGCACCCTCCCCTACATCTCGGTGTAGTAGCTATTGACAAGGGAGCCTTCGGATTGCCCTTGATTACAATCGCCAATTTTACCTTTTACCTTAGTTCTTAGTGATTCCAAGGTTGCCTTTCAAAGGAAATGGAAGGATGCAGTCTTTTATCCATTTACTTATCAATATTTTTGTTTATAGATAGCATTGCATAATCGAAGAAATATGTAGTCTTACTTTTTTGTCTTCCATACTTCTGGAGGTATTTCACAGAGGCCTTCAGCTTTTCTACTTTTGATTTTTTTTTAGCACTGTATCAAGTTCTTCCAATGTAAATTGTTCTAGTTTAATGTCTAGATGACCATTAATAATTCTTAAAAGTTTTATCAGTCACTTCAGAAGAGTTTCCGAGTGGATTCTTCAAATGTTCTTTCTACTTTTGTCATCTTTCTTCTTGGCTGGCAGCTTTTAGTTTTGCTCTTGAGATTCACTTCCTTCTGCTCACTTCATTTACTGTTTACCTAGTTATTCATGATTACCTATCTTCTACTGTGTTTCTGATTTTATTGATTTGGTTTTGAATGTATTCTAGTTGATCTTTTTGGTATGTGTTAGTTCTTTCTTGGGTTTATTAAGTTTCTGCACATGGCATTTGGTTTCTTTGTTTGGTTTGGTTTGGTTTCTTTGTTTAATGACATGTCAACCTATGTAGGTTATTTAATGCCAAACCCATCCTCCTAGAAGGACAGTAGTGGTACTATTCAACCCATAAATGGGAGGATAAAGAGGTTCATATCTTTCCCAAGAATATTTGTCCAAAAGTGAATGTAACAGCGTGACTGGAGTTTGAACTCTCTTACAACGATTCCACAGTCCAGCACTTTCACCATTACACCATGACAACACCTCCTCATTGGCATTTGTTGGGTTTCTTTTATTAACTAATGATGCTATTTTCCTGCAACCTCATTTTTCCCGAACTACTATTGACTCCCATGGAACTCTCCAGTTGGCTTTTGGTTTGGTTAGTATGCACTCAAGAGCAGCTTTTATATAGGCAGTGACCAAGTTTTCATATTCACCATTCAGAGTATGTCTTTCAGATGTCTCCTGAAGACTCAAACATGTTCCTTACAGTTATTGTATATTGATTTCTAATATCATTATTGATGAGTGAGGACTAGTTACATCGTATGGTGTGAACTGTTTCTTTTTAAATTATTTTTGGGTAGACTCAGGTGAATAGATGCCAAAATGATTCTGTGATTAGAAGATACTGTGAGGAGTATCCCTCACAGTCAGGAAAATATACAGACAGAAATGGAAAGATATACAGACAGAGAGCTGAAAAATATATACACGGAAAAATATACAGGCAGATAATTGAAAAATATACAAACAGATAACAGGACAATATACAGACAGATAACAGGGAAATATATAGACAGATAATAGGAAAATATACAGACAGATAGATAACAGGACAATATATAGACAAATAATTGAAAGCTATAAAGACAGATGATAGAAAAATATACAGACAGATAACAGGAAAATATATAGACAGACAGATAACAGGAAATAAAATATCCAGCAAATTTATCAAAAACAGTTTATCTACAAATACAATTTCCATTCAAGAATTGAGCCACAAAAGTCTATAGCGGTAAATGAAGAAATATGTTAAGGTAAGGGTTGGTGTTAATATATAAAAGTTTGTTTTAGTTTTATGTGAAAGGAAAAGAAGTTTATCCAGGATTTGAACTTGGTTCAAATTCCTTTCCCACAACAATAATGATCAAGCCAACTATTTCTTCATTCTTGTAGGTAATTTATTCAAAAGGGAAATTATTGTAAAAATTAAAACTGGATATTTTGAAAGAAATATATCTTTCTTAGCTCCCAATTCAAAATGGTTGTTATAGTAGAAAAATAATTATATTATTGGATACAAAATAAAAGATGTGTATATAAAATAAATTATTATGGGCAAATATGCAAATATCTAACCTATGAAACAGGCAATGTATAAGTATAGTATACATATATACATATTCATGGCATATGTGTGTAAGAAAATATGCAGACAGATTTGAGAAGAAGGGTGAAAAAAAAAAAGAGTAATTGATGAAGAAAGAAAGAAAGAAAGAAAAAGAGTAATTGATAAATAAGAAAGAAAGAAAAAAAAGAGTAACTGATAAAGAGGAAAGAAAGGGGGTCTGAGAAGAAAGAAAGAAAGAAAGGAAGAGTGATTGATAAAGAGGAAAGAAAGGGGGTCTGAGAAGAAAGAAAGAAAGAGTGATTGATAAAGAGGAAAGAAAGGGTATCAAAGAAAGAAAAAAAGTAACTGATAAAGAGGAAAGAAAGGGGGTCTGAGAAGAAAGAAAGAGTGATTGATAAAGAGGAAAGAAAGGGTATCAAAGACAGAAAGAAAGAAAAAGAGTAACTGATAAAGAGAAGAAAGAAAGGAAGAGTGATTGACAAAGAGGAAAGAAAGGGTATCAAAGAGAGAAAGAAAAAGAGTAACTGATAAAGAGAAGAAAGAAAGGAAGAGTGATTGACAAAGTGGAAAGAAAGGGTATCAAAGAAAGAAAGAAAGAAAAAGAGTAACTGATAAAGAGGAAAGAAAGGGGGTCTGAGAAGAAAGAAAGAGTAATTGATAAAGAGGAGAGAAAGAGGGCCAGAGAAGAAAGAAAGAAAGAGAATGATAAAAAGAAGCAAGAAACCATCTGTAAGTGAAACAAATATTGATTTTTTTCCAGATGAGGTTCTGTCAATCATGATTATTAATTATTTTGACTGGTATTATCCTCTATCTTCTTAATTCTAGTTGTTTTTTATCACAACTCACCCGGGTTGTCATATTGACGGAGCAAATGCATCAATCATAACATCAATTACATGGCAAAATAGCATTGTATGTATTAACCCAACCTTTTCACAACGGGCAGGAGGTAAAAGTTCAAACTTGAAGCAGTATACAGCAGGTTCAAATTCAGAGTTTTCCTTTTCTTAAGTTAGTTACCATAACAAGGCTAAAGAGTCCACTCTATTTTACTATTAACTCATAGCTGGTGGGAAGAAAAGATGGATTCATGCCTTTCTCCAAAGACATTAATGCAACATGAAACACAAACAGGATTTGAACTTAGCCTACCAAGTCCATTCCCTAAAATAATAGCCATTATGCCAAATGCATCACCATATAAGTAGCCTAGTAGTGCTGGTAACATATTCACAGAGTTTTATTCGCATTGTAAAAACATGTCAGATAAGTAAATGTTTCTATATTACTTTTCAGATACTCGTCATATAAGTAGTGTATTTAGAGAATATTTAGGTGCTAATGCACCATGAATCAATTTCAATCACCAAAACATGAAAAAAGTAGCCTAGTAGTGCTGGTAACATATTCACAGAGTTTTATGAGTACAGTAATAAATACATTGGATTGATAAATGTTTGTACCTTACTTTTCAGACACCCCTCATATAAGTAGTGTATTTAGAGAGTATATAGGAGTTCATGCACTGTTAATCAATCTCTATGGCTACAACATGATATAGTAGCCTAGAAATGCTGATAACATATACAGAGGGTTCAATTTTTATAGTAATAAGCATTTGGAATAAATAAATATCCACACATTACTTTTCAGATATCTTTCATACATTTATCTAAATTTCTGATATGAAATTTGATAATTTCTTTTATTCATAATATTCAGACTATTGTCTTCATCTTCATTTTTATATATCAACATTTCAGCCAATATGTCCTTCGGCCTTCTTCAGGTGTTTCATGTCAAACTCAAGGAGCCTACATAGAATCTTGAACTGAACCCTTTATTTAATCCATGGGGCTAGATTGTTATAATTCTGTTAGCCATGACCGTGTACAAGTTTTAAGGTATAGTAAATATTCTTTGTTATTTACCAGTAACTGGGATTGAACCAGCAACCGCCAGATAATTTCCATCTGAAACACTTTTCAAGTTCGACATGAAATACCTGGAGAAAGCTGAAGGATGTATTGGCCGAAACATTATGAGTATAACAATGAAAATGAAGACAATAGTCTGAATATTTAAAGTGATAAAAATTCATCATGGTGAAGGTGCATAAAAATTGTACTAATTTGTGAGACAACTACAATTGATTTACAAATGGATTTCTACAATATATCCCCTGTCCTCACCAAATTGATACTTCAAGAATCTTACATACTAAAAGATAGAAGTATCAACAAATGAAACAAAATAACTCATATAAAAAAGTTCTCATATATATAGTAATGTCAATATGTCTAGAGCCAAATGATAAAAAAAGCATTTATTTTGTACAACAAATATTTTTCAAAATAATCTCTTTCATTGTCAATGCAATTAATTCAACGTGGAATATTAATCATATATTCATCAAATATTAATCAAATGGCATGAACAGATTAGCTTAAAGTTTTGCAAAAGAATTAATAGAGCTGGTAACATATGCACGATGTTTTATTTATATAGGTATAAACATATTTATATTATTCATATTGTAATAAAACCAGCCCATTGGCATAATGGTTAGAGTGTTTGCCAATGATCTGGAAGACCGGGGTTCAATCCCAGGTCAAGTCATATCAAAGACTCAAATAATGGTACTTGATGCCACCTTGCTTAGCACACAGCACTATAAGTTAAGGATCAAGGGTAAAGTGTGAGCAATCCAGGGAAAGAAGTAGCACCCTCCCCAACACCTCAGTGTAGTAGCTATTGAAAGGAGAGCCTTTGTGTTGCCCTCAACTACGTTCGCCAACTTATTCACTTATATTGTAACAAACATATCGGATTATATCAAAGGATGTCCAAAAAGTAAAATACAAAAATGTATTAAATTTTTGTACTTTACTTTTTGAATATCCTTCGTTATACTCTGAAAATATTGCAACAGTTTTTAAAACAATATCTGAAATATCAAAGAAACTACTTCTTATTAATTCATTTTTAAATAAAGAAAAGAAAAAATCCTCTTAAATAATGTAAAATTGTTAATCTTTCAAGGAAAACGTTTCATAGAATTGACATTTTATGAATGAATTTATTTTTATTAAGTTTAATTAAGGGTGATTCCTTATTTCAAAATTAGTTTACATTTCTACTTCCAAATAATCAATTGTAGTTTAGTCAAAAAAATATAAAGTTCTCCAATTATGAATGATAAAAAATAAAAAGTAATAATTGTTGATGTCTCACGATAAAGAAGAGATTAGGGAGTGAGTCTAGTAGGCTATTATCCTGATTTTCAACAGCTAAACTCTCAACCTCAAGCTGGGTCATCACGTTAACATCTGGGAACTTGCAATATTTTGAAACATAAAGCCAGATTAAGAATGATCCAAACCCAGTACCCAAATACATCTTACAAGCAATTATTTCTCATTCACAACAGTTAAAAAGCTCTCAAAAACCTTTTTTAAAACGTAGTGTTGCCGGCATCTCAGAGAAAGTTACTGGAGAGAAATAGATAAGACGAAAAGATGACAATGAGATGAGATTTTTCATATAAGACAAGTGGTCACAAAAACACCCACTAATTTTACTGTTACTGTAAAAACTTTTCCTTGGATTCATCTCCAAAGCAGGAAGATATGAAACGGTATACTCATGCTGATCAAAGAAAAGACCTATTCTTTGACAACAGTCTTCAGAAAATCCAGAAAGGAACAAGTCACCATATCCTGATTATGCATTGGGATCACAAAACTTATGCACTCTTTTATACTCAAACAAGGTTTGGTTTGGTTTAACCATTGTAAGTTATTTAATGCCAAATTCAGTTTATACATAAATGTTAAATATATATGATTTGTAAACATAAGTCAAACAAGGTTAAATGGTTCCAAGTATTGCTATGTATCAGAAACAATTCAATTAAACATCAGTCATTTGTTCACACACAGTTAAATCCTCAAGTAGTTCCATTTCGAACAATTCAATTTTGCAGGTCATTTGTTTGCCCTCAGTTTAAATGTCAAACAGTTCCATTTGACCTGTAGATAGGACCCACAAGTGCTACCACTCCGGGTCACAGTGGATGTGAGAGTGATGGCAATGAAGGGGGAGTTCATATTCCCAAAAGCTCCAGCATTACTGGAACTTCACCATCAGATTATTTAGTGTCATTTCCAGAACACTCGTTGGGTGAGTTTTACTCCTCTGCAGAGGCGCAGACGTATTCTACAGCCCCATCTGACTGGGTCCTCATTGGGGGAGTCTTACCCCTCTGTAGAGGTGCAGTCTGTGTATTCTACAACCCTCCAGCCAACTGAGCCAGTATTCACACAAGAACAATCACCACAATGTATAACAAGTGAAATACACTGTACTGTTGAATACATTCTCATAGAATGTGGAGCTTTTGCTCTTATCAGAAAATGCTTTTTTAACATAAATGATATAAAAGATTTCTTTGAAAATTTCAACATTTTCTGTCATTTTTAAGAGAGACAAAATTATACCAAAAACATGACTATCAACCTAATCAATACCACACGAAGTAACCCCTCAACACGATCCCTGATGATATTAACAAATTGTTAAAAACCTAAACTGCAAAAGTGTAAATATAGCCTTACAATGAACATTATTCCCCAACATCAAGGCAAAAAATAACCCCTAACGGGTTGACATGCCATTAAAATCTATCAACCAACTAACCAGCCAACTATTCTTTGACAAGTCGTAGTCCACTCTCAATTGGGGGAGGCAGTTTCATTTAGCCCCAAAATTTAGGTTGTGGCTTGTCGCTCTCTCTCTAATCAATTAGATTTGCATACCATGCCACATACGAAACTCATTCAAAAAATTGTAAGCCTTAGTTAGAGAAAAATAGTTAAATGTTTTTGTTGTGGCAACATCTTATAAAACTAGAAAGAGCAGGGTCTCTGTAAAATAATGGCTAAAGTGCTGGACTGTGGCTTTAATTTCACTTACATACTCATACCCTTGGGAAATGTATGAACCCCCTTATCCCCCAATTATGAGTTGAATAGTATCACTACAGTTCTTCTTTGAGGATAGCTTTGGCATTGAATAACCCACAAAGATTGATATTTCATTAAACAAAGAGACCCAACCAAACCAAAACTAGAAAAATCCGAAATAGTTTTTCTAGTCTTAAAAAGGTGATAGTGTATTGCCACAACAAAAATGCTTCTCTTTATGGCTGAAGCTTAGGACTTTTCCAACAACCCTATGCACAGTATATATCATCATCATCATCATCATCATGTCACTAGCACAGATATCCCTGACCGTCTCTCGCCACTTCTCCCTATCGTTCATCGGCAGGTTTTCAGGGCTACATCCCGTATCCTCACATAGCTGCTGTATGTATGTTCGAGCTGGTCGTCCTGCTTTTGCTCGGCCATATGCGGGGGTCCATAGGAGTACATCACTTATGAGCTCATCCCTGCTTCTCCAGCAGTGTCCTGCATGTCTGGTTCATCTAAGTTGGATAGTTTTCGTGATGGGAGGTAGGTGGCCGTATAGTTGGTGCCTGGTGGAGTGTTGCCACCAGGATTTGTTCAATATTGCTTGCAACATTCTTAGGTAATTGCCATGTAGCTTCTTCTTCAGTCATTTAGTTAGCGTCCAAGTAGTGCATCCATACAGCAGTATCAACATGACCACTGCCTGGAAGAAACTGTGTTTCATTTTATCAGTCAGGTCTGATTTCCATATGATTGATAGCCTGTTGATAGCTGTCCATGCCTTCATTAGCCGTGTGTCAATGTCTTTTTCAGTTGATGAGTTACTGCTTCCTAGGTATGTGAATTTGTCTACCAGTTTCAGAGAGGTTCCGTCTACTGTGAAAATGTTACCTGTTTGATTATAGCACATATATTCAGTTTTGTGTGCATTGACATGGAGGCTAATGCCTGTGGCGGCTCATTCCAAACTATGCACTAGCTTTAAAATCACTTGGTACTCCTGCTTGTTTGGGAGTGAGTTCTACCTTGGAGCTCTATTAAAGCTATCTATGTCTTCTTGGTTAATCTAGTATCAGTTGCTTCTCCACTTGAGAATTGACCTTGTGTTACATCCTGCTCATGTGGAGGGATCCATAAATATATAGGATCAGATACTAGGAGATTCCATGCCTGGATAAACAATGAATTATTTTGATTTTGCATGACTTCTTTGGATCTCACAGTTAATATTGCTGCTGTGGTACCCCCATGCATATTCCAACCAACATCACTAACAGACACTTTTTTTTAAATCCCCAAGTCTTGTGTTTGACCATCTCTCACATCTATAATGAAAGTTCACTTGATTGACTCTTGTTTGTCGGTCACACAGCTAGGTAAATGAAGTTGGCAACCATAGTTGAGGGCAACTCGAAGGTTCCCTTTCCAATAGCTACTACACCAAGGTGTAGGGGAGGGCACTACTTCTTTCCCTGGATTGCTCCACTTTACCCTTGATACATACATTATAATGCTGAGTGTTAAGCAAGGCAACATCAAGTACCATTTTTTTAGTCTTTGGTATGACTCGACCAGGGATTGAACCCCGGTCTACTGAGCTATTGACAAACACTCTAACCACAAGGCGAGTGTACCAGAGTCAATGGTGGTGGGAAGAGGCCACTACAGTACAAAAACCTGAAGTTTTTTCTCTTAGTAAATCAAAGGGGAGTCCCTATGGTGTAATGGCTAATATGTTGGACTGTGGCATCATAATAAGCGAGTTTGAACTCCAGTGATACAATTACTTTCACTTTCGGAATAATACCCTTGTAAAATGTATAAACTTCCTTATTCTTCTACAAGGCTGATTTTGGTACTGAATAACCCATGAAAGTTGATATGCCATTAAAAGCAAAGAAACCAAATCAAGTCTGGAGAAAACCTCCTCAATCCAAACATATTCTTAAGTAAATACACAAGAAAAGAAAAAGAAAAAATTTTTTGGCAAAGGTTAATAGTTGCCACCTCATAGATGTATGGTGGTGGCAGAATATTATTCGGGGCTGTTTCAATGAAGTAATGCCACCGGCTTTTGAATATGCATATTTGCACGCACAATCATGTATTCAAATATGGCCCAACAGCACACATATTGAAGATACATAAGCTGCAACAAATAGCAGTCATAGTTGTAGATCCACAGTCCAAGTAGATGTCACATCATACACATCGCCAATGCTCCAGTCTGGCTTAAACTAATATTGACAACATCAGCCAACCCAACAATCGTGAAAGCATCTTCATTTTTTCAGAAAAATTTCTTTTTATTAAGCTCTGAAGAATCCTATTAGAGAAATTGGTGTAGGGAACTTATTTTGGGGGGATTTATTCTAGGGAGTGTCATGAGGGGTGTTCAATTTGCCAAGTAAATATCTTATAAAATGCATCCCCGTCCAGTGCTTATCAAGAATCCTAAGTCTATCTACACACATGTGCAGTTGATTGGTAAGAGTCAGTATTTGCCATAGGGTTATATCCTGGATATGACACTAAACTATTTGATGGTGAGACTCCGGTGCAGGAGCTCTGGGGAATGTAGAGCCATTACTCCCAGGTCCACTCTGACCAAGAGTTGTAGTACCTGTTTGAGTCCCATCTATGGGTCAAACAGAACCATTTGACCCTTTAACTGTGAGCAAACAGGTGACTGATGTTGAATTGTTTGTGTTACATAGTGATGCTTGAAAACATTTAACTGTGTGCAAATAATACTATGAGTGTGAGATAGCAATACATGAAGCCACAGACATTGGCATGATGGCTAGAGTATTCGCCAATGACCCAGGAGACCTGGGTTCAGTCCCTGGTCAAGTCATACCAAAGACTCCAGAAATGGTACTTGATGCCTCCTTGCTTAACACTCAATATAAGATACGGATAAGGGTAAAGTGGAGCAATCCAGGGAAAGGAGTAGCACCCTCCCCTACACCTTGGTGTAGTAGCTATTGAAAAGGGAGCCTTCGGGTCACCCTCAACTAAGTCGACAACTATGTGTGTGCAAGGAAAAGGATTAATGCTAAATAGAATTATTAGGGTTACATAACAATACTAGAAACTGTTTTACTGTGTGTGAAAAATAGCAATCCTTGTATGCAAAGAATTTAGCTCTAACTCATTTAAAAATAAAATTACCAACAAAATATTCGTTTATAAATCATATATGTTTAAAAAATGTATATGTATAAACAGGATTTGGTATTAAATAACCTACAATGATTGATATGCCATAAAACCCATCTAACTAACCAACCAGGCTTTGGGTCACCACAGTGCTACTTAGATATGGTGTCACTTATATTGACTGCTGGTGCAGCATGATCAGATTAAAGTAGCTGCAGCCATGTAACTCTTCACCTACCAGTTTGGGTCTCCAGCTGGCACAGAACAGTTATTGTCAGTTGATTTATTTTAATTCCAGAAAATGTTAAAATGTTGTGCATTTATCTCATGAGTTACTTGTTATTATTTCTCAAACATCCCATCAATCAGTGGGGAGTCTCCATGATGTCATGGGTTAAAGAGCTGAACTGCTGCCTTAAAGTGAACGAGTTTGACCTCCAGTAACACTATTCCTCTCACTTTCTGATTAATACCTTTAGGAAAGGTTTAGTTTGGTTTTTATGGCACATCAACCATTGTAGATTATTTAATGCCAAATCCATTTTTATACATATAAACAGTTCTATTTCAAGCAATTCAGTTTAGCATACGAGCACAGTTTAGTTCTATTTGATTCATAGATAGGACCCTATCAGCTGCTAACACTCCAGGCCAGAGTGAACCAGGGAGCAATGGCAGTAAAGGGGTTCTCTGCATTCCCCAAAGCTCCAGCATTGCTGGAACTTTGCCATCAGATTGTTGAGTGTCATATCCAGGACACTCATTGGGTGGGTGGGGAGTCTTACCTTTCTACAGAGATGCAGTTTGTGTATTCTGCAGCCCCAGCCAACTAGGCCATCTTGAGAAAGGCATGAACCCCTTAATCCCCACAGCTATGTGTTAAATAGTACATCTACTGTCCTTCTACAAGGATGGCATTGGCATTAAATAACCCCAAAAGGTTAATATGCCAATAAAAAAGTAACCTAACCAAACCATCTATCAGTAGATATTTACATCTGTGGTCACCATCGTAAAACTAAATTTTATTTAAAATAATCAAAAGAAATTTTTATGAAAATATTTTTTCTACAGATGAAAAATATGCACGGTTTACCATGGGTTCTTTACAACCTTCAGATTTTCCATTAGAATTGGTCAGGGTGCATTTTGCTTGACAATTTACATAGCAAACTAAACCCCTTTCATAATTTCCTGCTGCCCATTTTTCTTTAATCAGATTTTTTGCAACTTCATAAATCCTAACCAAAAGAAATTTTTCAAAAAGATGGAAAATGATACTTTTACCATGAGGTCACAACCGTTAACATTGTCAAATTCTTTTTTTCAATTCTTTTCTGCAGCCTAATTACATACACATACATATAAAAGTCATTCAATAAATAAGGTGAATTTTTCCAAAATGAGTTTGGAGTTCTGGGAAATATGGAGTAACCCCTTTATTGCTATTATTCCCAGGTCCACTCTGGTCTGGAGTGGTAGTACCTGTAAGGATCCTATCTATGGGTCAAATAGAACTGTTCAACCATTTAACTGTGTGAAAACAAATGACTTATGCAACATTGAATTGTTAGTACTATATAGCAATGCTTGCAATCATTTAATTGTGTGGAAATAAATGATTAATACTAAATAGAATTATTCGTATAAGATGGGAATACTTGAAACCAATTAACTATGTGCAAACAATGGCAATACTTGAGAGCAAATAATTAGCCATAATTCATTTGAAAATAAAACTATTCACTTACAAATCAAATATATATGACCATTTAACTGTGTGCAAACAAATGACTGATGTTGAAGTAAATTGTTACAGTTACATAACAGTGCTTGAAACCATTTAACTGTGTGCAAACAAATGAACTCTGGCTTGTTTAAAAATGGTATCTACAAACTATTTGTTTAATAATCACACACACACACACACATATATATATATATATATATATATATATAGACAGGATTTGACATTAAATAATCTACATGGGTTGATATGCCATAAAAACCTCAACCAACCAACCAACCAACCTAAGGAGTTGGCAATAGGAAGCATTGTTTACAGTTGTACATTTTTCAAGAAATTTAATAGTACCAGAACACTGTTAGCATCATTTTCTTTACTAACCACTGCACCCAGAACTTTTTCTTTACTTGAGAGTCACTGTATATCAACTCCATAGACTGTATTTTTGATTCAGACCAGTTGTGGCAAATCTCTGTTTAACCCATTGGTAAACTCTTTTTTATTTTTAAATAGAATTTGATGACAGACCTCTGTTCAAGCCTGGAGTATTCTGCTTGATTTGCTGCCATTTTGAATAGCCTCAAAACAAATATTTCTGTGGGTCTGAAATAACTTTTGCTATCAACCAACTCCAAACAAGTTTACATGTATGGAAAAAATTCTGAAAAAAATTTTATTTTGCTTCTTTTTAAAAAATGCCCTTTTTTTATTGAATGACCCTAGTATATATAATAGCTCCATCCTTCAGCAACAAAATTCAGTTTATTTACTGAATGATCCATGCATATATAATAACTCCCACCTCAGTCAAAAAAGTTCAGTTTATCTATTGAATGACCCTTGTATATATAAAAGGTCCCATCTTGGTCAAAAAATTCCCCTTATTTATTGAAAGACCCTTGTATATATAATAGGTCCCACCTTGTTCAAAAAAATTCCTCTTATTTATTGAAGACCCTTAATATATATTAAGTCTCTCCACAATCAAAAAACTTCAACTTATCAACTGAATGACCCATGTATATATAACAGGTCCCTCCACAGTCAAAAAACTGCCCCTTATGTATTGAATGAACTATGTATATATAATAGGTCTCTCCTTGGTCAAAAGAATTTCCCCTTATTTATTGAAAGAACTTTGGATATATAATAGGTCCTTCTACAGTCAAAAAACTTCAACTTTTCTATTGTATATAATAACACTAGTGATCATACACCAGTATAATCATTTAATGAAGCTAAAGCCAATAAATGATCAACACAGATGATTTGTTTATAGTAGTAAAGCTTTGTGTTGAACCATTCACACTTTTCAGTTGACCTGATAATAGAACAATCAGATCCCAATGTACTGGTAATCCCCATATTTCATGTGGGGATTACCAACTCATTTGAGGAGCATAATCATGAAACTTGAAATCATTAATTTTTATCCTGCTTTAGACATACACACACACAGATACACACAAACACACACACACACACACACACACACACACATATATATATATATATATATATATATATATATATATATATATATATATATATATACCAGGTGCCTTCAATAAGTTTCCAGACTTTTTTTGTACAGGCATTTAAAATTTTTGTAGACTTCTGAAAATTCAGCTGGTGGAGATTACTTTGAAGGGAACTAGAGTTTCATGTGTGTACTATCAATATAAGTGCCCAAACAAAAAAAGTCTGGAAACTTATTTAATGATCCTTATATATATATATATATATATATATATATATATATATATAGAGAGAGAGAGAGAGAGAGAGAGAGAGAGAGAGCGAGAGAGAGATGCACACTTTGTGTAATGGTTATCATTGTTGGAAATGGACACGGTGACCTGAGTTCAAACCTTGGATGAGGTTGTTTGCATTTCACAGAGTGCTGATACTCTTGGGAAAGATTTGGATTTCACAGAGCACTAATACCATTAGGTAAAGTATATATCTAACAATTCTCCCTCCAGCTATGAGTAAACAGTAAGACAGACTAGGCTTTTTAATGTTTGTATAATAACTGGTCTAAAAGACGAAAAACTCTGAGTTCAAACCTGTTAAGAATTGCTTATAAAACTGACCTTGTGTCATATCTTTCTCATATCAAGAGATTTGTTATACATACATACATATATAAATATATATTCCAATTCTTCCACATAAGCAAGATGCAACACAAGATCAATTTTTAGAACGTGCTCATGGTGTAATGGTTACTGTCATATGGCAACCTGAGTTCAAATCCTAGATGATTGGTTGGTTGGTTGGTTGGTTGGCTGTTTTGTTTTACAGCATATTAACCCTTTTCGGGTCATTTAATGCTAAATTAAATCATTTTAATAAGTTTCAAAAAATTCAGTTTAGTATAAGTACACTTTTGTTTACTCATACTTAAATATTAAAATAGTTCTATTTCAAACAATTCAGTTTAGCATTGGTACACAGTTTTTTGTTGACACACAGTTAAATAGAAAAACAGTTAATTTTAAACAATTCAGTCTAGCATAATTAGTTTAGTTCTATTTGACCCATAGACTGTACCATATCATGTGCTACCACTCCAGGCCAGTGTGGACCTGGAAGCAATGGCAATGAAGGAGTACTTTGCATTCTCTATAGCTCCAGATTTACTGAACCATCACCATCAGATTGTTTAGTGTCATATCTAGGACACTCGTTGAGGAAGACGCACCCATCTGCAGAGATGCAGTTGGTGTATACTACAGCCCCAGATGATTGGACCAAAATCCTGGATGAATCTGTTTGCATTTCATATAGTACAAATACTTTTGGGAAAGGTACAAATTCAAATATTCTCCCTCCTGCTATGGATAAATAGTAAGGCAGACTGGACTCTTTAACCATTGTATGGCAACCAGCTCAGGAGAAGGAAAACTCTGAATTAAAACCAGTTAAACTCTGCAAATAAATTCACCTGGTGTTGCATCCTGCTTGTGCAAAGGGGTTGCAATATATATATATATATATATATATATATATATATATATATATATATATATATTAAGTTGTCTGCCTCATTGTACAGTGTTGGTCAAAACAATGCATCGCTAAACAATAAATTCTTTTTGCAGTGATTGAAGTGATCCAAGTCTATGAAGAAACTCTATATTGGCTGCGTCTGGTGGTTACAAAAGGCAGAGATGAATGTACAAAAAGTAGAGAATCAATGCTCTCAAAGAATACAAAATGACAGTGCTGGCCTTTGTGGGGTCAGGAAAGCTGCTTCTTTTTTTTTTGCTTTTTGGCAAGGGGGATCAAACAATGGACAAATATGAAGAACAACAAAAAAAATTATCTTTTGCAAGTTTCAGAACTTTTGTGTGAGAAAAATGTGATCGGGTGGCAGTAAAAATAAAAAGATATTTGCTTTGGGCAGATCAGTTGATTGGTAAATACAAATGTATTTTGGTATGTAAAAATATGACTATTTGATAGATAGATAGATAGATAGATAGATAGATAATGCATTTTGGTGGTTTATATAATAATATTTGATAAAATGTTGGTTGGTTGGTTGGTTGGTTGGTTAGTTAGTTGGTTGGTTGGTTGGAATTTCATGTCATATCAACCATGATATTTGATAAATAGACAGATAAACACAGACTGGGACATAGATAGATAGATAAGCTTGGATTAATAAATACATATATATGCACTGACTAAAAAGCAAGCACACACACACACACACACACACACACACACATACACACACACACACATATATATATACAAAATTTTCAAACATTTTTATACATAATCGTTTTTATCCTATTTCATAAATTCATAGGATCATTATTCAGTCATGAAAATATTTTCCCTGGCCTTGATAAATTTTTAGTTGGTTGGTTGGTTGGCTTTATGGCATGTCAACCCAGTTATATGGTTCTAAGACTTCCTATTTAATATTACTAATTTATACACAATTTTATGGTTTCAAGTATTCCTATCTAATATTAATAATTTATAGGTAATTTTATGGTTTGAAGCATTCCTATTCATTACAAATAATTTAAATGGTTCCAAGTATTTTTATTTGATATTAATAATTTATAAATGAATTTATGATTTCAAGTAATATCAATAATTTATTAGCAATTATATAGTTTCAAATATTCTATTTAATATTAATAATTTATTACTATAATATAGTTTCATGTATATTTAATATTTATAGGCAATTATATGAATTCAAATATCCCAATTTAATATTAATAATCTATACCCAATTACAAGATGGTTTTAAGTATTCCTATTAAATATTAATAATTTATAAGAAATTATAAGGTTCCAACTATTCCTTTTTGATATCAATACTTTATACACTCTCATATGGTTTCAAGTATTCCTATCTAATATCAGTAATTTATAAGCAATTATATGGTTTGAAGTATTCCTTTTTAATCTCAATACTTTATACACTCTTGTATGGTTTCAAGTATTCCTATCTAATATCAGTAATTTATAAGCAATTATATGGTTTGAAGTATTCCTTTTTAATATCAATACTTTATACACTCTTATATGGTTTCAAGTATTCTAATATTGATAATTTTTCACCAATAATATAGTTCAATGTATTCCTATTTAATATTAATAATTTATACATAATTACTAGATAATTATGATTATTTGTTTGCTCACAGTTATAGTTTAAATTATTTCTATCTAATACTACCAATTTTCAAATAGATGTATTTGATCCATAAATGGGACCCTAAAAGTTAGTAACTCTCCAGAGTTGATCTGGGAGTAATATTAGTGAAGTGGTGGCTACACGCTCTCCAGAGCTCTAGAACTATAGTTCTCACACAATTATATGATTTTGAGCAACTATTCCTATTTCATAATAATTTTACTAATAACAATCATCATCATCATGTCGTGCTGTTAGCACGGATATCCCTGACCCTCTCTCACCATTTCTCCCTATCGTTCATCGCCTCTGGCAGGTCTTCAGGGCTACATCCTGTATCCTCACATAGCTGCTGAATGTATGTTCGAGCTGGTCATCCTGCTTTTGCCCGGCCATATGTGGAGGTCCATAGGAGTATATCACTTATGAGCTCGTCCCTGCTTTTCCAGCAATGTCCTGCATGTCTGGTTCATCTAACTTGGATGGTTTTCATGATGGGAGGTAGGTGGCCATATAGTTGGTGCCTTGTGGGGTGTTGTCGCCAGGAATTGTTCAATATTGCTCGCAGCATTCTTGCATAATTGCCATCTATCTTCTTTTCCAGCCGTTTAGTTAGCATCCAAGTAGTGCATCCATACAGCAGTATCGATACAACTGCTGCCTGGAAGAAACTGCATTTCATTTTATCAGTCAGGTCTGATTTCCATATGATTGATAGCCTATCGATAGCTGTCCATGCCTTCGTTAGCCGCATGTCGATATCCTTTTCGGTTGATGAGACGTTGCTTCCTAAGTAGGTGAATTTGTCTACTAGTTCCGTCTAGTGTGGAGATGTCGCCTGTGTGATTATAGCACATAACAATAACTATAATAATAATAATCTAGTGATAGTCAATAAAAAGAGAACCCGCCAAATAGTGGACTTTGTTGTCCTGGCAGACCACAGAGTAAAATTAAAAGAAATCAAAATGAGATAAATATCTAGACCTTGCTGAAGAACTAAAAAAAAACTAGGGAACATGAAAGTGATGGTGATACCAATTATAGTTGGTGCACTTGGAACAATCCCGAAAGGAATGATAAAGAGACTAGAAGATTTAGAAACCAGAGGACAAGTAAAGACCATCCAGACTACAGCATTACTAAGATCGGCCAGAATACTGAGAAGAGTCCTGGAGACTTGACGACACTTGCTGTCACTCAAACTCCAGTGAGAAACCCTCAGCTAATGCTGGTGTAAAAAAAACTCTCCAACAAGTAAAATAATAATAATAATAATGACAAGAGGAGATCATCCGAGCTACAGCATTATTAAGATCAGCCAGAAAACTGAGAAGAATCCTGGACATTTGAGGAAACTTGCTGTCACTCAAATGTCAGTGAAAAACCATCAGCTAATGCTGGTGTGAAAAAAACCTCAAAGGAGTATAATAATAATAATAATAATAATAATGATTTGCTTGCACACAGTTATATTGTTTCAAGTATTTCTATCTATAATCAATAATTTCTGAAATGATCCATTTGAACCATAGATTGGACCCTAACAAGTATTACCCTACCTGGTCAGAATGAACCTGGGAGTAATGGTAATGAAAGGGTGGCTACTCTCTCCCCAGAACTGCTGACGCAATTTAGTGTCATACCAAGGACTTCAACAAAATTATGCATTCCATCAACTGAGTAAGCATAGTTGGCTGGTGCTGTAGACTACATTTCTGGGTCAGGGTAAGACCACCCACTTCACTCCAATGAGTGTCCTAGATATGACACTAAACAATCTGATGGTGAGGCTCCAGTAATGCTGGAGCTTTGGGGAATGCAGCAAACCTCTTCATTGCCATCATTCCCAGTTCCACTCTGACCAAGAGTAATAGCACCTGACGGGGTTCAATCTAAGGGTCAAATAGAACTGTTTGACATTTAAACTATGTGCAAACAAATGACTAATGCTAAATTGAATTGTTTGAAATAGAACTGTTTGATCATTTAACTGTGTGTGAACAAATGACTTTAGTTTATTGAATTGTTAGTAATACAGAGCAATACTTGCAACCATTTAACTGTATGCAAACAGATGAGTAATGTTGAATAGAATTATTAGTTTTAAATAGCAATACTTCTAACTACTTCACTATCTACAAACAAAGGATTAATACTGAATAGAATAAAGTGTTAATTAGCAATGATTGAAATCATTTTACTATATAGAAACAATAATAGTAATAGTTTGCAAACAAATTAGTTCTAATTTAAAAATGAAATTACGACAAAGTAATTTCTTACATAGCGCATATCTATTTAAATGCGTGCGAACAAATAACTGATGTTAAATTGTTACTGATACATAGCTATACTTGAAACCATTTAACTGTTTGCAAACAAATGATTAATAACCAACAGAATTATTTGTATTAAATAGAAATACTTGAAACCATTTAACTGTGTGCAAAGAAAAAGCGAGCTCTGGCACACTAAAAAAATTGTTTGTTTTGTTGTTTAATGGCATATCAACTTTCTTGGGTTATTTATTTTCCAAATCCATTCTTCTCGAAGAACAGTAATGGTACTATTTAACCCATAGATGAAAGGATAAGGGGGTTCATACCTTTCCTAGGGTATTTGTCTGAAAGTGAATGTAATAGCACAACTGGAGTTTGAACTCACTAACTACAATTCTGCAGTCCTGTGCTTTAACTGTTACACCATGAGGACACTCCATTCATTAAAAAATGTTATCAATGAAATATTTTTACAAATCATGTATAAACAGGATTTGGCATTAAATAACCTACAACAGTTAATATGCCATAAAATCAAACCAAACCAAACCAAATCAACTTAGGTTAGCAAAAACTTTCCAGATATTTCTAAATAACTTCCTAGCATTTTTGTGATAAAATCTTTTATTCAGATAAATTCATAGCATCATTATTCAGTCTTAAAAATATTTTCCGAGAATCTCTATGACCTTATGCCACCCTGCAGGAAAAGTGCCTATTTTTACATTAGTTTTATGCAAAAGTCTTCTGCAATTTTTATTAAGCAAATCTTTTATAATACAAATACATAGCATCCAAGTATAAGCTTGCAGATTTCTATCCAGTCATATGCATCAAAGTTTTTGATAAATTTCTCCAGCATTTACTAGACACAAGATGCTTCAGGCAAATTTTTCTGCCATCTTCAGAATCTTTGCAGGTTGCTGAAGATTTTAGCTCTGAGTTGGTATTTGAATAAATTTTTTGCAGATGGAAGAGGCTAATGGAGAGGAAAAGAAGCGATAGTTTCTTTTTTTTAGATAAATTTTTGAGACATTTTCCAAATTCTATCACTGCCGACTACAGAAAAACTGACATAAAAAAGAGAGCCATCAACCAAGCATTTTGGCTTTTGATATCAAAGATAAGCCTGAAGGAAAACTTTCAGCTCAAATAAATTATATATATGTATATATATATATATATACACACACATATATATATATATATATATATATGTATATATATATGCAGATATATGTCTCTGTATGTGTGGATATATATATGCATATATATGTGTGTGTGTGTATTTGGGCAGCATTTCTTCATTAATACATATCTGAATAAACAACACAGACATCCTTTGTCCAGACATTTTTTTATTTATCCTTTCAAGTTGCCGTATCGATTTTATGGTATCCGGTGGGCATTGGTTAATAAACCTCCTATGATAAATTGATTCCCTAGTACTGTCTGCTCAATCTTAGGCGATCATCAAGGGTGTGTATATTGCAAAATCAATGTGACCTTTGCATCAAGTACTAATGCACTTTAATATCTTTAGCTATTGCTGCTATTTATAGAACCAAATTTTAAGATAAATACTATAACAACACACCAGTATAAATAAGTAAGTAAAGTTGGTGACCCTAGTCAAGGGCAACCAGAAGGCTTTCTTTTCAATAGCTATTACACTGAGGCGTAAGGGAGGGTGCTACTCCTTTCCCTAGATTGCTCAACTTTACCCTTGATACGTACCTTATATCACTGAGTGTTAAGCAAGGAGGTATCAAGTACCATTTTTAAAGTCTTTGGTATGACGTGACCTGGGATTGAACCCAGGTCTCCCGGATCATTGGCAAACACTCTACCCACTTGGTCAATGAGGCAGCTGGTCATATCACTTTTGCAATATACACACCCCTGATGATAATCCAAGATCAGACAGAAAATACAAGGGAACCAATTAATTATAGGAAATTTATTAACCAATTCCCGGCGGAAACCATAAAATTGATGTGACAACTTGAAAGGATAAATACAAAAATGTGTAGACGAAGGATCTCTATATTGTTTAATCAAATATATATATATATATATATATATATATATATATTATAACAGTGTTGGTTGTCTCTAAATCACTTTGTGGGTTTTTGTCGAACCAAGTGCAAAATATTATAGAGAGTGATCAATATGTAGGATAGAGCTATTATATAATAATAATAATAATAAATAAATATATATTAGATATATATAATTCATGGAATTTAGACTGTGACCCCTGGGTTTCATGGAGTTTTTTGCAAAACAACAATCATCAGGCAGTTAAGAAAATGAAATGAATCAAAAAAATACAGTAAAAAAAACCATTGGGATTCTGTATGATTCTTTATGTGTGGTTGTAAGTGTGTGTGGGTGTGTGCGTCCACACACTTTTTAAACAGCCCTCATATATATATAAGGGTTGTTCAAAAAGTTCTAAGCCTCATCCAAGCAGAAGAGCCATAGCTGAAAACTTTTGTTGTGGCAACACACTACCACTTCTTACAAAAGAAAACTGATCCAGATTTTTGTTTTCGTTTCTGTATACATGAGGCCCAGACAAAAGGTATAGGTGTGCGATAAACTTAAAATCTTTGTTAGACTTTTAACTTTTTGAACAACCCTGATATATATATATATATATATATATATATATATATATATATATATATGTATGTATGTGTGCGTGTGTGTGCATGTGGAGGGGTCCATAAATAAACAGCATTGGACATGCCAGTGTTGGCCAACCAGGAAGAACATATTTACATGAGTTCTGTGTTGACAGAGGATGTAGTTTGGAAGAACTGCAGGCTAGGGGATGGCTGATAGGGACAAATAGAGAGAAAATCAGGGAAATGTATGCTGTCAATGCCACCTGATGATGATGATGATGATATATATATATATATATATATATATACATATATATTGTCATCCATAGACAGACTGTTTTATTATATCACAACTCTTTAGTGTGGCTAGAAACACAGGACACTTCAAGTTGGGATCAAACCCTACACTTACGCTAGAATTAGTATCTTACCACTCAGCCATTTATCAGTCGTCAGTTTATGTCGACTTGGGAATTATAAGGCATTTTGTATTAGCTTTTGTTTGTTTACATTTTGTGCTATTGGATACCAGAGTGCTCCAATTTTGTTGGAAGTGCTTTGCATTAGGCAAATGGCAGGCTTTAATTCCTTCGCTAGATCAGCCACTACTAATTTGAAAGCACTCCTTACAAACCTCATGAAAAACTCATCCATAGGTGCCTTAACCACAAATTCATATAACAAAAGCTCATCAGAAGAATTCTGAACCAGAAGATTGTTTTCATTCAACAAATCAATCTACCATGTAACCAGTACATTTTTCATCATTTTCATTCAACAAATCAATCTACCATGTAACCAGTACATTTTTCATCATTTTCATTCAACAAATCAATCTACCACGTAACCAGTACATTTTTCATCATTTTCATTCAACAAATCAATCTACCACGTAACCAGTACATTTTTCATCATTTTCATTCAACAAATCAATCTACCACGTAAACAGTACATTTTTCATCATTTTCATTCAACAAATCAATCGACCATGTAACCAGTACATTTTTCATCATTTTCATTCAACAAATCAATCTACCACGTAACCAGTACATTTTTCATCATTTTCATTCAACAAATCAATCTACCAGTACATTTTTCATCATTTTCATTCAACAAATCAATCTACCACGTAACCAGTACATTTTCCATTTTTTTCTTGTTGCACATCAACTCATCTAAAAACCTTTATAAAACTTTCTAAAATAATTTCTTTTTTCCACAAAACCATTTTTTTATGATGAGGACCTAACGTCTGTACTAGTTGTGAACAATCCAAAAAATAAACAATATAAAAGAAATAATTCTATTTGTCTTACCATGTTTTTCATCTTTGCATACACTTACACATATATACATATAAATAATGCAATTAGAAGAAAACTCAAACCTGGATAAATTGTCATTATACATTCATTTCAGTGAAGAATATCATTATACTCTTCATCTCATCCGATTATTTCACATGTTTAATTTGAGGTTGAAAAACAGCAAATATGGATTACAGTTTATATATATGTATGAAGAAGAAAAAATAAAGAAGAAAAAAACACCCAATGACTTCAGACACTGACTATGTATATATATATATATATATATATGCACACACACACAATACACTATATTCTAAGAATAAAATAAGATAATAATAGAGGATGAAATCCTATAATTCATGTTGTTGATCCTCAGGAGTACAAATAACTGATTAAATGTAAAAACAGTTCTATGTCAAACAATTCAATTGAGCATAAGTCATTTTTTTGTACTCAGTTTAAATGTCAATCAGTTCTATTTGACTTTATCAGGTGGAGAAATAACAATGAAGGGATACTTCACATTCCCCAAATCTTCACTATTACTGGAGCCTCACTATCAGATTGTTTAATGTCATATCTAGAACACTCGTTTGAGAGGAGTCTTACCCCTTTGGAGAGATGCGATCTGTGTATTCTACAGCTGAAGCATTTAGGAATACTTCAAACCATATAATAGTGTATAAACCATTAATATTAACTTTAGATAACCCATAAAGAGTTGATATGCCTTTAAATAAATAAAGCTCACCCAACCATACTTTTCTTAATTATTAATATAGATCTATTTTTATCTGAGATATTTTCAACCATTATTTCTTTTACTTGGATTTTATTTCATTTTGATTTTCCTTGCTTTTCATTTCAAGTTTTTAGATTGTCAATCTACAATAGTAAGGAAATAATAAAGAGTGGTCCTTTTTAAGGAAAAGCTTTTAGTGAGATTTGAAGTCATGCCCCCTTTTTTCTCAGACAAATCTGGTTAAATGTACCAGCTGTTTCAACTTACTGGTTGGCAGAAGCTCCAATCTAAACTTCCACTCTGTAGGTAAAGCTTAGAATACAGTAACAACATCCTATACAGAATGTTAAGAAACCTCCTCCCAAAAAAAAGGGTGTGTCCTTGGTATGACACTAACCTGTATCTGATGGTAAGGCTCCAGTTCTAGAGCTCTAGGGAGGGCTGTGTACTTCTTCATTGCCATAAACCAAACCAAACGATCTAACCTTTTAAACCTATCATTTCCCAATTTCTCTCAGCAACATATTTCTTGTTAGTATTTTTTCCACCAGTAGTTTTAGTAGCCTTTTATACTTACTTTTATTTTTAGATCATCATTGTCAACCATCAATATTGATTTTTTTTACTAGTATTTTCGTTTATCGTGATTTTTAGTTGCTATTCATCTCAACTTACTTGGGCTGTCAATCTAGTATATATCGTATGTTTTTTTTCCAATATACATTAAGATACCTTAAGTGAGGTCTCTGTTAGGTTGCAAGCATCAATATAACTTATTCAAAGCACTATGTACATACAAAATTTAAATAGACTTCTTGTCTGGATCAAGAAGAGATGATTCAGTAATCTGTCCAAAAGAATTTAAGTATTCTACATACAGAAAATCCAGAGAACAAACACCAAAGTCATGGAGAGACTTCAGAAATGAAGACACAGATATATATATAATGTAATGTTCTCCATCAATTCAATGATGATCAGAAATTAATACAAAGCTTAACAAATGATCTACATGAAGTGATTTGTTTATAGTGGCGAAAGTTTGTGTAGAACCACCCATATTCTTTGGCTGAGTCGATAACAGAAGAATGGTGGCACAGATTCTCTGAACAGCACTCCTCAGGTTTTGAATTCCGAGTATTTTCTTCTCCTTGACTGGTTGCCTTAACAAGGTTAAAGCACCCATTCTGCTCAACTATATATATATATGTGTGTGTGTGAGTGTGTGTGTGTGTGTTTTTTTACCCAACCCCACCAAGTCAGCAGGATGTGACACAAGATGAAATCTTTAAGTAGAGTTTAACTGGTTTGAATTCAGTTTTCCTTCTCCAAGGTTGGTTGCCATACCAAGGTTAAAGAGCCCAGTCTGCCCTACTATTTATCCATAGGTGAAAGGAGATTATCTAGATTCATACCTTTCCCAAGGGTATTATGATAAGGACAACAAAACTATATCTGTTAACAAGCAAAAAGCTGGCAAAAGACTGAATAAGCCAACCAGAGGTCTAACAATTAATTATATTATAAACGAATGTAGCACACTAGCACAAAAAGAGTACAAGACTAGACATGACTGGGTGGAGAAAGTGATCCACTGAGAATTGTGCAAGAAATAGAAATTTGGCTATCATACCAAATGAAACAACCTCAAACTGGCAAAATCTCTCATGAAAAAACCTGGACATGGCTACAAAAGGAAAACCGTAAGAGAGAAAGTGAATCCATTCTAACAGCAGCAGAAAACAACACCATAAGGACCAATTATATTAAAGCGAGAACCAAATAACAAGTGTAGACAATGTAGTGATAAAGATGAAATGATTTATCATGTAAGTGAAATTAGCAAACTTGTGCAAAAGAAGTATAAGATGAGGCACCATTGGGTGGGGAAGGTGGTCCACTGGAAATAATGCAAAAAATTAAAATGTGATCATACGACCTAATGGGGTATGCACAAACCAGAATCCATCCTTCTCTAGGATTTTGAGATACAAACAGACTACTTAATCTTGGCCAGAGATAAGACCCAGTAAATAACAAAAAAAAAGAGAACTTATTCTATAGAGAATGTTGCTATCCAGTAGATCACAGAGTGAAAATCAAAGAAAGTGAAAAAAAGACAAGTACTGAGACTTTGTCAGAGAATAAAGTTGTGGAACATGAGGGTGATAGCAATTGTATTTGACATGCTTGAGATGGTTTCTAAAGAATTGGAAAGGGGACTAAAAGAGTTGGAAATCATAGGATGAATCTAGACCATCTTGACTACAGCATTGCTGAGATCAGCCAGAACACTGAGAAAAGTACTGGAGACACAAGGAGATTTACTGTTATTTAGACTCCAGTGAAAGACCATCAGCTAATGCTGGTGTAAAAAAATTGCAAGGAGTTTAATAATAATTGTCCTCGAGTGAATTTTGCTGTTCTGGCAGATCACAATGAAAATAAAAGAAAGTAAAAAGATAGACAAATACTTTGGACCATTCAAGAGAACTAAAAAAGATGCAGAACATGAGTGTGATAGTGATATGAATTATAGCAGGTGCTCTTGGAATGGCTCCCAATGACCAAGAAAAAAGACTGGACTAATTGGAAATCAGCAGAAAAATCGAAACCATCCAGACCATAACATTAAGATCTGCTAGAATACTGAGAAGAGTCCTAGAGACCTGAGAAGAGCTGCTGTCCCTCAGACTCCAGTAAAAGACCACTAGCTAAAGCTAGTTTGAAAAATATCACAAGGGGTAAAATAAGAATAATAATGATAATAATTTCCTATACCTGAATTTACTGTGTTGCTTAAAAAATGAATTGTGCTCTACTGGAGAAGAAGAACCCAAATACTTTAGGGGGTGTCCTAAATAAATAGTACCACTACTGTTGGGGGTGTCCTCGTGGTGTAAGGGTTCAAGCGATGGACTGCGGAATCGTAGTATTCGAGTTCGTACTCCAGTCGCGCTATTATGTTCACTTTCAGACAAATACCCTTGGGAAAGGTATGAACCCCCTTATCCTCCCAGCTATGGGTTAAATAGTACCACTACTATTGGGGGTGTCCTCATGGTGTAATGGTTCAAGCGATGGACTGCGGAATCGTAGTATGCAAGTTTGTACTCCAGTCGCGCTATTACGTTCACTTTCTGACAAATACCCTTGGGAAAGGTATGAATCCCCTTATCCTCCCAGCTATGGGTTAAATAGTACCACTACTGTTGGGGGTGTCCTCATGGTGTAATGGTTAAAGCGATGGAGTGCGGAATCATTGTATGCGAGTTCGTACTCCAGTCACGCTATTACGTTCACTTTCAGACAAATACCCTTGGGAAAGGTATGAATCCCCTTATCCTTCCAGCTATGGGTTAAATAGTACCACTACTGTTGGGGGTGTCCTCATGGTGTAATGGTTAAAGCGATGGAGTGCGGAATCGTAGTACGCAAGTTCGTACTCCAGTCGCGCTATTACGTTCACTTTCAGACAAATACCCTTGGGAAGGTATGAACCCCCTTATCCTCCCAGCTATGGGTTAAATAGTACCACTACTGGTGGGGGTGTCCTCGTGGTGTGATGGTTAAAGGGATGGAGTGCGGAATCGTAGTACGCAAGTTCGTACTCCAGTCGCGCTATTACGTTCACTTTCAGACAAATACCCTTGGGAAAGGTATGAACCACCTTATCCTTCCAGCTATGGGTTAAATAGTACCACTACTGATGGGGGTTTCCTCGTGGTGTAATGGTTAAAGTGATGGAGTGCGGAATTGTAGTACGCAAGTTCGTACTCCAGTCGCGCTATTACGTTCACTTTCAGACAAATACCCTTGGGAAAGGTATGAACCCCCTTATCCTCCCAGCTATGGGTTAAATAGTACCACTACTGTTGGTTGTGTCCTCGTGGTGTACTGGTTCAAGCGATGGAGTGCGGAATCCTAGTACGCAAGTTCGTACTCCAGTCGCGCTATTACGTTCACTTTCAGACAAATACCCTTGGCAAAGGTATGAACCCCCTTATCCTCCCAGCTATGGGTTAAATAGTACCACTACTGTTGGGGGTGTCCTCGTGGTGTAATGGTTAAAGCGATGGAGTGCGGAATCATAGTATTCGAGTTCGTACACCAGTCGCGCTATTACGTTCACTTTCAGACAAATACCCTTGGGAAAGGTATGAATCCCCTTATCCTCCCAGCTATGGGTTAAATAGTACCACTACTGTTGGGGGTGTCCTCGTGGTGTAATGGTTAAAGCGATGGACTGCGGATCGTAGTACGCAAGTTCGTACTCCAGTCGCGCTATTACATTCACTTTCAGACAAATACCCTTGGGAAAGGTATGAATCCCCTTATCCTCCCAGCTATGGGTTAAATAGTACCACTACTGTTCTTCTCGGGGTGTCCTCGTGGTGTAATGGTTAAAGCGATGGAGTGCGGAATCGTAGTACGCAAGTTCGTACTCCAGTCGCGCTATTATGTTCACTTTCAGACAAATACCCTCGGGAAAGATATGAATCCCCTTATCCTCCCAGCTATGGGTTAAATAGTACCACTACTGTTCTTCTCGGGGTATCCCCGTGGTGTAATGGTTCAAGCGATGGAGTGCGGAATTGTAGTACGCAAGTTCGTACTCCAGTCGCGCTATTACGTTCACTTTCAGACAAATACCCTTGGGAAAGATATGAATCCCCTTATCCTCCCACCTGTGGGTTAAATAGTACCACTACTGTTCTTCTCGGGGTGTCCTCGTGGTGTAATGGTTAAAGCGATGGACTGCGGAATCATTGTATGCGAGTTCGTACTCCAGTCGCGCTATTACGTTCACTTTCAGACAAATACCCTTGGGAAAGATATGAATCCCCTTATCCTCCCAGCTATGGGTTAAATAGTACCACTACTGTTCTTCTCGGGGTGTCCTCGTGGTGTAATGGTTAAAGCGATGGACTGCGGAATCGTAGTACGCAAGTTCGTACTCCAGTCGCGCTATTACGTTCACTTTCAGACAAATACCCTTGGGAAAGGTATGAACCCCCTTATCCTCCCAGCTATGGGTTAAATAGTACCACTACTGTTGGGGGTGTCCTCGTGGTGTAATGGTTAAAGTGATGGACTGCGGAATCATAGTACGCGAGTTCGTACTCCAGTCGCGCTATTACATTAACTTTCAGACAAATACCCTTGGGAAAGGTATGAACCCCCTTATCCTCCCAGCTATGGGTAAAATAGTACCACTACTGTTGGGGGTGTCCTCGTGGTGTAATGGTTAAAGTGATGGACTGCGGAATCATAGTATGCGAGTTCGTACTCCAGTCGCGCTATTACGTTAACTTTCAGACAAATACCCTTGGGAAAGGTATGAACCCCCTTATCCTCCCAGCTATGGGTTAAATAGTACCACTACTGTTGGGGGTGTCCTCGTGGTGTAATGGTTAAAGCGATGGACTGCGGAATCGTAGTATTCGAGTTCGTACTCCAGTCGCACTATTACGTTCACTTTCAGACAAATACCCTTGGGAAAGGTATGAATCCCCTTATCCTCCCAGCTATGGGTTAAATAGTACCACTACTGTTCTTCTCGGGGTGTCCTCATGGTGTAATGGTTAAAGCGATGGACTGCGGAATCGTAGTACTCAAGTTCGTACTCCAGTCGCGCTATTACGTTCACTTTCAGACAAATACCCTTGGGAAAGGTATGAACCCCCTTATCCTCCCAGCTATGGGTTAAATAGTACCACTACTGTTGGGGGTGTCCTCGTGGTGTAATGGTTAAAGCGATGGACTGCAGAATCGTAGTCCGCAAGTTCGTACTCCAGTCGCGCTATTACGTTCACTTTCAGACAAATACCCTTGGGAAAGGTATGAATCCCCTTATCCTCCCAGCTATGGGTTAAATAGTACCACTACTGATCTTCTCGGGGTGTCCTCATGGTGTAATGGTTAAAGCGATGGACTGCGGAATCGTAGTATTCAAGTTCGTACTCCAGTCGCGCTATTATGTTCACTTTCAGTCAAATACCCTTGGGAAAGGTATGAACCCCCTTATCCTCCCAGCTATGGGTTAAATAGTACCACTACTGTTGGGGGTGTCCTCGTGGTGTAATGGTTAAAGCGATGGACTGCGGAATCGTAGTACGCAAGTTCGTACTCCAGTCGCGCTATTACGTTCACTTTCAGACAAATACCCTTGGGAAAGGTTTGAATCCCCTTATCCTACCAGCTATGGGTTAAATAGTACAACTACTGTTGGGGGTGTCCTCATGGTGTAATGGTTAAAGCGATGGACTGCGGAATCATTGTATGCGAGTTCGTACTCCAGTCGCGCTAATACGTTCACTTTCTGACAAATACCCTTGGGAAAGGTATGAACCCCCTTATCCTCCCAGCTATGGGTTAAATAGTACCACTACTGTTCTTCTCGGGGTGTCCTCATGGTGTAATGGTTAAAGCGATGGAGTGCGGAATCGTAGTACGCAAGTTCGAACTCCAGTCGCGCTATTACGTTCACTTTCAGACAAATACCCTTGGGAAAGGTATGAACCCCCTTATCCTCCCAGCTATGGGTTAAATAGTACCACTACTGTTCTTCTCGGGGTGTCCTCGTGGTGTAATGGTTAAAGCGATGGAGTGCGGAATCGTAGTACTCAAGTTCGTACTCCAGTCGCGCTATTACATTCACTTTCAGACAAATACCCTTGGGAAAGGTATGAATCCCCTTATCCTCCCAGCTATGGGTTAAATAGTACCACTACTGTTCTTCTCGGGGTGTCCTCGTGGTGTAATGGTTAAAGCGATGGACTGCGGAATCATAGTATGCGAGTTTGTACTCCAGTCGCGCTATTACGTTAACTTTCAGACAAATACCCTTGGGAAAGGTATGAACCCCCTTATCCTCCCAGCTATGGGTTAAATAGTACCACTACTGTTCTTCTCGGGGTGTCCTCGTGGTGTAATGGTTAAAGCGATGGACTGCGGAATCATAGTATGCGAGTTCATACTCCAGTCGCGCTATTACGTTCACTTTCAGACAAATACCCTTGGGAAAGGTATGAACCCCCTTATCCTCCCAGCTATGGGTTAAATAGTACCACTACTGTTGGGGGTGTCCTCGTGGTGTAATGGTTAAAGTGATGGACTGCGGAATCGTAGAATGTGCGTTCGTACTCCAGTCACGCTAATACGTTCACTTTCTGACAAATACCCTTGGGAAAGGTATGAACCCCCTTATCCTCCCAGCTATGGGTTAAATAGTACCACTACTGTTCTTCTCGGGGTGTCCTCATGGTGTAATGGTTAAAGCGATGGAGTGCGGAATCGTAGTACGCAAGTTCGAACTCCAGTCGCGCTATTACGTTCACTTTCAGACAAATACCCTTGGGAAAGGTATGAACCCCCTTATCCTCCCAGCTATGGGTTAAATAGTACCACTACTGTTCTTCTCGGGGTGTCCTCGTGGTGTAATGGTTAAAGCGATGGAGTGCGGAATCGTAGTACTCAAGTTCGTACTCCAGTCGCGCTATTACATTCACTTTCAGACAAATACCCTTGGGAAAGGTATGAATCCCCTTATCCTCCCAGCTATGGGTTAAATAGTACCACTACTGTTCTTCTCGGGGTGTCCTCGTGGTGTAATGGTTAAAGCGATGGACTGCGGAATCATAGTATGCGAGTTCATACTCCAGTCGCGCTATTACGTTCACTTTCAGACAAATACCCTTGGGAAAGGTATGAACCCCCTTATCCTCCCAGCTATGGGTTAAATAGTACCACTACTGTTGGGGGTGTCCTCGTGGTGTAATGGTTAAAGTGATGGACTGCGGAATCGTAGAATGTGCGTTCGTACTCCAGTCACGCTAATACGTTCACTTTCTGACAAATACCCTTGTGAAAGGTATGAACCCCCTTATCCTCCCAGCTATGGGTTAAATAGTACCACTACTGTTGGGTGTGTCCTCGTGGTGTAATGTTTAAAGTGATGGAGTGCGGAATCATAGTACACAAGTTCGTACTCCAGTCGCGCTATTACGTTAACTTTCAGACAAATACCCTTGGCAAAGGTATGAACCCCCTTATCCTCCCACCTATGGGTTAAATAGTACCACTACTGTTCTTCTCGGGGTGTCCTCGTGGTGTAATGGTTAAAGCGATGGACTGCGGAATCGTAGTACGCAAGTTCGTACTCCAGTCGTGCTATTACGTTCACTTTCAGACAAATACCCTTGGGAAAGGTATGAACCCCCTTATCCTCCCAGCTATGGGTTAAATAGTACCACTACTGTTGGGGGTGTCCTCGTGGTGTAATGGTTAAAGTGATGGACTGCGGAATCATAGTACGCGAGTTCGTACTCCAGTCGCGCTATTACGTTCACTTTCAGACAAATACCCTTGGGAAAGGTATGAACCCCCTTATCCTCCCAGCTATGGGTTAAATAGTACCACTACTGTTGGGGGTGTCCTCGAGGTGTAATGGTTAAAGTCATGGACTGCGGAATCATAGTATGCGAGTTCGTACTCCAGTCGCGCTATTACGTTAACTTTCAGACAAATACCCTTGGGAAAGGTATGAACCCCCTTATCCTCCCAGCTATGGGTTAAATAGTACCACTACTGTTCTTCTCGGGGTGTCCTCATGGTGTAATGGTTAAAGCGATGGAGTGCGGAATCGTAGTATTCGAGTTCGTACTCCAGTCGCGCTATTACGTTCACTTTCAGACAAATACCCTTGGGAAAGGTATGAACCCCCTTATCCTCCCAGCTATGGGTTAAATAGTACCACTACTGTTGGGGGTGTCCTCGTGGTGTAATGGTTAAAGCGATGGACTGCGGAAATGAGTATTCGAGTTCGTACTCCAGTCGCGCTATTACGTTCACTTTCAGACAAATACCCTTGGGAAAGGTATGAATCCCCTTATCCTCCCAGCTATGGGTTAAATAGTACCACTACTGTTCTTCTCGGGGTGTCCTCATGGTGTAATGGTTAAAGCGATGGACTGCGGAATCGTAGTATTCGAGTTCGTACTCCAGTCACGCTATTACGTTCACTTTCAGACAAATACCCTTGGGAAAGGTATGAACCCCCTTATCCTCCCAGCTATGGGTTAAATAGTACCACTACTGTTGGGGGTGTCCTCGTGGTGTAATGGTTAAAGCGATGGACTGCAGAATCGTAGTCCGCAAGTTCGTACTCCAGTCGCGCTATTACGTTCACTTTCAGACAAATACCCTTGGGAAAGGTATGAATCCCCTTATCCTCCCAGCTATGGGTTAAATAGTACCACTACTGATCTTCTCGGGGTGTCCTCATGGTGTAATGGTTAAAGCGATGGACTGCGGAATCATTGTATGCGAGTTCGTACTCCAGTCGCGCTAATACGTTCACTTTCTGACAAATACCCTTGGGAAAGGTATGAACCCCCTTATCCTCCCAGCTATGGGTTAAATAGTACCACTACTGTTCTTCTCGGGGTGTCCTCATGGTGTAATGGTTAAAGCGATGGAGTGCGGAATCGTAGTACGCAAGTTCGAACTCCAGTCGCGCTATTACGTTCACTTTCAGACAAATACCCTTGGGAAAGGTATGAACCCCCTTATCCTCCCAGCTATGGGTTAAATAGTACCACTACTGTTCTTCTCGGGGTGTCCTCGTGGTGTAATGTTTAAAGCGATGGACTGCGGAATCATAGTATGCGAGTTCATACTCCAGTCGCGCTATTACGTTCACTTTCAGACAAATACCCTTGGGAAAGGTATGAACCCCCTTATCCTCCCAGCTATGGGTTAAATAGTACCACTACTGTTGGGGGTGTCCTCGTGGTGTAATGGTTAAAGTGATGGACTGCGGAATCGTAGAATGTGCGTTCGTACTCCAGTTGCGCTAATACGTTCACTTTCTGACAAATACCCTTGGGAAAGGTATGAACCCCCTTATCCTCCCAGCTATGGGTTAAATAGTACCACTACTGTTCTTCTCGGGGTGTCCTCGTGGTGTAATGGTTAAAGCGATGGACTGCGGAATCGTAGTACGCGAGTTCGTACTCCAGTCGCGCTATTACGTTCACTTTCAGACAAATACCCTTGGGAAAGGTATGAATCCCCTTATCCTTCCAGCTATGGGTTAAATAGTACCACTACTGTTGGGTGTGTCCTCGTGGTGTAATGGTTAAAGTGATGGAGTGCGGAATCATAGTACACAAGTTCGTACTCCAGTCGCGCTATTACGTTCACTTTCAGACAAATACCCTTGGGAAAGGTATGAACCCCCTTATCCTCCCAGCTATGGGTTAAATAGTACCACTACTGTTGGGGGTGTCCTCGTGGTGTAATGGTTAAAGTGATGGACTGCGGAATCATAGTATGCGAGTTCGTACTCCAGTTGCGCTATTACGTTCACTTTCAGACAAATACCCTTGGGAAAGGTATGAACCCCCTTATCCTCCCAGCTATGGGTTAAATAGTACCACTACTGTTGGGGGTGTCCTCGTGGTGTAATGGTTAAAGCGATGGACTGCGGAATCATTGTATGCGAGTTCGTACTCCAGTCGCGCTAATACGTTCACTTTCTGACAAATACCCTTGGGAAAGGTATGAACCCCCTTATCCTCCCAGCTATGGGTTAAATAGTACCACTACTGTTCTTCTCGGGGTGTCCTCATGGTGTAATGGTTAAAGCGATGGAGTGCGGAATCGTAGTACTCAAGTTCGTACTCCAGTCGCGCTATTACATTCACTTTCAGACAAATACCCTTGGGAAAGGTATGAATCCCCTTATCCTTCCAGCTATGGGTTAAATAGTACCACTACTGTTCTTCTCGGGGTGTCCTTGTGGTGTAATGGTTAAAGCGATGGACTGCGGAATCATAGTATGCGAGTTTGTACTCCAGTCGCGCTATTACGTTAACTTTCAGACAAATACCCTTGGGAAAGGTATGAACCCCCTTATCCTCCCAGCTATGGGTTAAATAGTACCACTACCATTGGGGGTGTCCTAGTGGTGTAATGGTTAAAGTGATGGACTGCGGAATCGTAGAATGTGCGTTCGTACTCCAGTCGCGCTAATACGTTCACTTTCTGACAAATACCCTTGGGAAAGGTATGAACCCCCTTGTCCTCCCAGCTATGGGTTAAATAGTACCACTACTGTTCTTCTCGGGGTGTCCTCGTGGTGTAATGGTTAAAGCGATGGACTGCGGAATCGTAGTACGTGAGTTCGTACTCCAGTCGCGCTATTACGTTCACTTTCAGACAAATACCCTTGGGAAAGGTATGAATCCCCTTATCCTTCCAGCTATGGGTTAAATAGTACCACTACTGTTGGGGGTGTCCTCGTGGTGTAATGGTTAAAGTGATGGAGTGCGGAATCATAGTACACAAGTTCGTACTCCAGTCGCGCTATTACGTTCACTTTCAGACAAATACCCTTGGCAAAGGTATGAACCCTCTTATCCTCCCAGCTATGGGTTAAATAGTACCACTACTGTTCTTCTAGGAGAATGGCTTTGGCATTAAATAACCTAAAAAGAGTTGATATGCCATTAAACAAAGAAACCAAACCAAACACTTTAACTCCTTCTCCAAATATGCACATGGCTTGAGTTAAGTTAGAAGAAATATATTAAAATACACATTTTAACTATCTTGTATGGTGGGGAACAGTGTTGTATAGCCATATACAAACATAAAACTATACGTATACATAATACATTTATACATTTATAAGTAGAGACATAATCAAACATAATGACGAACGAACATACTTCTTTAGAAAAATATACCTCTCTCACTTTATTCTTGAAAGGGTTGCGAAAGGGTTGATATTGGTTGTGTGTGAGAGGTGAGTTGGAGATGGAACAGACTGCCTCATATTGACCCCAACTTCCTCTGTATTATAGCAGCACTTCTTCCTCATTCTGCTGGGCTGCTCAACTGGGATCCTGAGGGACCAAGCCCTCTGTCTGGCACTGGCTCTCACTACGGAATTTAGTCTCCAACTGCGACTGGAACTCGAACTGTGACAGCAACTTGAACTGAACTCTGCCTGCCTCGAACTCCAACTGACTCAAGCCGTCAGTGGCACCTGGTTATATCATTGTTTGACGCCCAACTGTTTCCTGTGGGCATACACGTCTGTACCGAATTCAACAACATCCACAGGTCAGTGTGATATTCTGATATCTTCGACCGGATACACCTGCTTCCACTGTTCCTCTGCTTATTACACAGGTGCATCTCTTAATTGACAGCTCAGTTGAGGGTCAGTATGTTACAACAGTACAATCACTATGATCATCACACTCAGCAACCCAAGTCCTAATCTTTGACAATGCTGCTTACATTTCATATATATATATATATATATGTATGTACACACCTGGGCTCAATCCCCGATCATGTCATACCAAAGACTTTAAAAATGGTACTTGATACCTCCTTGCCTAACACTCAGCATAAGGTATGTATCAAGAGTAAAGTGGAGCATTCCAGGGAAAGAAGTAGCGCCCTCCCCTCACCTCGGTGTAGTAGCTATTGGAAAGGGAGCCTTCAGGTCGCCCTCGACCACAGTTGGCCACTTTACTTTTTACTTTATATACACACATACACACATATATATATATATATATATATATATACACACACACACACACACACACACACATATATGTATATACATATATATTTTTTTTTTAATTAAGTAATATTTTAAATTATAGCTAATGGGTTTCTAAAAAAAATTAACAGAAAACTGTTTAAACATTATATTTGAAAATATATAATGATATTTCCACCATTAAAAAGTTTGTTTTTTTTAATTAAAAACTTACGAAAAATCTTTTAAATTCTCTTTTCACCAGAAGCAATGTAAACCTGTCAACATTATATTCAAATACATAACTGTATTTTATCTCCATCTAAAGAAGGTCATTTTATAAACCTGAAATAAATTTATAATGGAACTGCAAATTGAATTTTTTTCTTTAAACTTTATATAAAAAATGCTTTTGCTCTGTACATGAGTTTCAATGTATTTTTAATCTGAAATTAATCATACATTCGATCGCCATTGACATGGAGCACTGAACAGGATATTCCTATTACTTGATAGTCTAATCCTTTGACTATTTTCCTCGGATTATATATATATATATATATATATATATATATATATATAGCAAGAGTATGTAATGAAACAGTGTTGTAAGAAAAAAACTGGACAAACAAAATTCAAATTAAGGATGAGATTGTTTGCACTTAATAGTAATGTCCTTGTGAAAGGCATGAATCCATCTTTTTTCTCTCCAGCTATGGGTAAATAGTAGAACAGACTAGGTTCTTAATGACATTAGGACAACGAGTAGAGGAGAAGGAAAATCATGAATTCAAAGCAACTGTACTCAGCTTGAAAAAATTGACCTCATGTCACATCCTACCCATGGCAGAGGGGTTGGGTAATTACATATTTCAACTGTGTAATCATATTTTGAAATTATTTTTCTGTAGGCAGTGCTAGGTATCCCTGCTCATAATATATAAGTTTTGCACTAATTACAATACTCACCAATGCAGGATTATTAAAAAATTATTCATTTGGAAGATGGGAAAAGTGGAAGGAAAGCAAAATGTATTTTTTTCTACCCTCAAGGTATGTCTCTAAACTTCATATCTTGCATGAGTTTTCAAGTAGAAAATTAATGATTATGAAATGATCAACTTTTTAAAAAATTCTTATTTTATTACTTCTGTTGGTAATTTTAGTTATTTATGTATGCTTTTAGTATTTGCTGTCTTACTAAATATGTAACCATTAGACGGAATGTATGTTCTTATTTATTTGTTTAATAATTCCCACATATCACGAATTATGGAAACAGCCACTATTAAAGTAATTTGCAATAAATTTCTGTAGCAAAATAAGTTAAAATAAATTTACAGTTAGATATTTACTGTGTTACTAAATATGTAATTATTATCTCGTTACTTAATGTCTTCGAGCTCAGTTAGCTGGTGTTGTAGTTGTAGAATACACCAACTGCATCTTTGCAGAGGGGTAAGGGTCCCTCCCAATGAGTGTCCTGATATGACACTAAACAATCTGATGGTGAAGTACCTCTTCATTGCTATTACTCTCAGGTCCACTCTGACCTGTAGCGGATGTATCAGTTATAATTCAATCTATGGATCAAAGAGAACTGTTCAATCTTTTACTAGAGATAATCATTAATATAACTAGGATTATTATCATTAAATAACAATACTTGAAACTATTTGTGTACAAACAATAAATAGCAATACTTGAAAACATTTAACTGTATGTAAACAAATGAGTTCTGGCTTGTTTAAAAATAATGTTACCAACAAACTATTTGTTTACAAATCATATATGTTTAATATATATATATATGAGTGTGTGTGTGTGTGTGTGTGTGTGTGTGTGTGTGTGTGTGTGTGTGTGTGTGTAAACAGGACTTGTGGAGGTGCCCGTGGTGTAATGGTTATCGTCATAGGAAATGGACACGGTGACACAAGTTCAAATCCTCGACAAGACTGATTGCATTTCACATAGCATGAATACCCTTGGGAAAGGTATGAATCCAATTATTCTCCCTCCAGCTATGGGTAAATAGTAGGGCAGACTAGGTTCTTCAGCCTTGGTGAGGTAACTAGTCTAGGAGAAGGAAAACTCTGAATTCAAACCTGTTAAACTCTGCTTAAAAAATTGACCTTGTGTCATATCCTGCTCGAGCAGAGGGGTTGGTAAATATGATATGATAAACAGGACTTGGCATTAAATAACCAACAAAGATTGATATATCATAAAACACAACCCCAACCAACCTTATGCATCTGTTTTTAGACAAATTATCATTACAACAAAGAATATTTATTAATAAATAAATAAAATTAAAACAAATTAAGTTAAAACCGACTGAATGATTCAATATCATAGGAGATACTGGCCAGTAAAATGAAGCGATCATGGAATGCAAATTAATAGTTGATAAAAGAAAAGACCAGCAGTGAAAAGAAAGATGATGATGATGATGGTAAAAGTCTGATCAAAATACTAAAAGTGATAAAATTCACAGTAACAACCTACAAACTATATTTGTCACCCACACATAAAAATAGCAATTAATTGGTTTGGTTTGGTTTAATGGCACATCAACCATTGTAGGTTATTTAATGCCAAATCCATTTCATACATATAAACCATTCTATTTCAAACAATTCAGTTTGATATAATGTTGTTTGTTTGTATGTTTGTATAGGTTTTGTGGCATATCAACCTTTGCAGGTTATTTAATGCCAAATCTATTTTTATACAAATAAATAGTTCTATTTCAAACAATTCAGTTTAGTATAAGTACACAGTTTAATGGTCAAAAACATTTCTACTTCTCAGTTTATTCAAACAGTTCTATTTCACAATTCAGTTTAGCATAAGTACATAGTTTAAATGTTAAAACAGTCTAATTTCAAGCAATTCAGTTTAGTATAAGGACACAGTTTAGTTCTATTTGACCTGTTGATAGGATCTTATCAGGTGCTATCACTCTGGGCCAGAGTGGACCTGGGAGCAATGGCAATAAAGGGGTACTCTGTATTCCCCAAAGCTCCAGCATTACTGGAGCTTCACCATCAGATTGTTTAGTGTCATATCTAAGACACTCATTGAGGGAGTCTTTCCTCTCTGTAGAGTTCCAATCGGTGTATTCTACAGCCCCAGTTGACTGGGCACTAGCAATAAATGAAGGATTGACAAGATCATCAAAACTCACCTAAGTCAGTGATACTCAAATTAGTGGTACACTCACCAGTGCTGGTACACAAGTCATTGACGGCTGGTATGTGGCAAGTTTCCAGTTTCACATTATCATAATACATATAATGTTCACAAAATATATATTAAAAATGGTGTCAACTTTTATTATATTTTCTACACTTTTCCAGTATAAATTAGCATCACAACAGATATTCAAACAATATTTTCTAGAAACATAAACAAATAATAATATGGCATTAATATGGTACCAGTCTGTAGCACTTTGGAAAAATATACAGCAAGTATAGCACATCAGATAGTTTGAGAAGTGTTGATCTAAGTTGTTGCAAAGGCAGATAACACATACTACCAATACCAGTAATTACCAACTTTTTTTGGTTATACCCCACCTAAGAAATAAAATCTTGATCCTCCTCACCCAGTAACATATATGAGGAATATCAAATAAGTTTCCAAACATTTTCCGTATGGGCACTTTTATTGATAGTACGCACATGAAGCTCAAGTCCCCTTCAAAGTAATCTCCTCCGGCTGCAATGCACTTGTTGTACCATTCCAACAACTTCTGGAAGGCCCCATTGAAGTCCTCTTGTGTGAGTGTGTCAATGACCTTCATCACAGCCTCTTTCATCTCCTCATTTGTCTTATAATGACAGCCTCTGAGCTTAGGGAATAACCAAAAGTCACAGGGAGTAAGGTCTGGACTATAGGGAGACTGAGGAACTGCCTTGATGCCCATCTTGGTCAAATAGTCTATGACAAGGATGGAGTTGTGGACTGGTGCATTGTCCTGGTGAAAATGCCACAGACCCGATTTGAAGAGTGCTGGCCTCTTCCGACGGAATCTCTTCCTGAACTCCTTTAAAACCTCAATATAGTAACCCTTACCCTAACCCTTTGGCCAATCAACTCTGGTGTATAGACTTCCTTACTCCTCTCACACCTCTCATCATCCCTCACAGACTCCCTGCCTTCTTTGAATCTCTTATGCCACTCAAAAACTGATGCTCGATTCATGCAAGATGCTTCAAAAGCAGTCTGAAGCATTTCATATGTTTCTGTGGCATCATTTTTTCCAAGTTTAAAACAGAATTTTATTGCATATCGTTCTTCTAAAGTGTCCTCACGTCCAGATTGCATTTTTGAAATTCACCAGCTGTGACAATCAGGCTTTAGTAGGGCTTATTCCAATTGCTGCTGTAGCTGTTGATTTGAACATGAAATCATAAAAATTGGTCAGTCATCTCATAAGATGTATAGCAATAAGATACTGAATTTACTAGAGTCTACGACAATTTTAAATGTCTGTACAAAAAGTCTGGAAACTTATTGAATGCACCGCATAATTCTTATTCAAAAAGTGAACACCTATTCAGGTGGAGGAAGCCTAAAAGGCTTTAATTTGGTCTAAATAAATTTCCATTGAACATGCTATCTATGAAAGAGAAAAACAAAAGGACAGTTGAAGTATTGAGAAAAAAATTCCGAAGAAATTATAAAATGATAATAATAATGATAATAATAATAATAATATGAAGTGATATCAAATGGCTTCAGAGAGAAAAAAAGATGATGTTGTTTCAAATGAAAGTGAAATGAAAGTCAAAGGCCATAAAAGTAAACTAAAAAAGGTATTTTATCCCCAACAGTATAATTTTTTAGGCCAATTTTGGCTTAACTGTATATTCATGATACAACTTAGCTATATAGTCATGATACTACACAAGTGATTTTGAGTCTGATTGTGTGCTCCATTCATATGGCCTTGCGCCACATCCAAGCAAAAAAAACTATTAAATTACTAAATGATCTCTGACAAAAGTAACAAGCTGGAAACATACACGTATGTAAGAACAAAATAAATAGTTCTTTAAAAAATACAAATCTCTTAGTGGACTGATACATTTTGAAATACAATAAGAATGATACAGATTGAAAAGTGGTCTTTTACACCAAATTGCAGCTTTCTACATCCAGCCATAAGACTTCGTAGACTTGAGATACAGACACAATCAAATTTATTAAGTAGATGTACAGTACATACATAATTACACATGTACACACAAATATTTTTATGTATGCATAATGTATAGGCACTGTATGTATTAACTCACACTCACACTCAGATACATACAGATACCTTGGAAAACATTTACTGTTGATAACTCATTCTTAAATTGTCCCACTTAAAAATTAAATTGTGCCTAACGTTAGGAACTATAAGCCAACAGTGATAGAAACTGGGCAATGCTGTTTTAAAAACTCCCATAAAAGCAGTGTTGCATAATAAATTGGTGAGATCTATTTTTGATTTGTAGTGTCGCATTCAAGTTAAGTCCTGAGTTAAAATATACAATTGAGTCAACTCGTATGATGGATAGCAGTTGAACTCAAGGCTGATTTGAGTCCACTGCTTTGATTGGATCATTTTAGTCAAGTGACCAAAATGATTATAGAGCTAGAACAAGTAAGTCAGTTAGTGAGAAATTTTCAGTGAAAGAGGTTGAACACTTCATCATGCTCTCATTGATTTTCCATGTAGGTTGAGTGGGTAATGAAAGAAAAACTCTTCAAAGAATAAAAAGTAAAATGTGCACTTAAAGTCGTCATTGCATTGTCATTCCTCGTCAACAAACAAGATCGAGGATGATTACGCAAAAGACACATCAGAATAACATGAGGTAACAAGACAACTGACAAGAGAAGTGAAGTGATGAATGAAATGAAGTGAACTGAAGAGATGGGAACTGACTAATTGTGGTGTAAGACCCACCTACATAGATTTGCAAAGTAAGGACTGTATACAATGGAAGCTCTGTTTTTCAAAGCCGGGGATTTTGTGGATGGACTCAATTGAGCAAGAGAAACGATGGCAATGATGAAGATGGAAAGAGTGTCAAAGCTACAAGATGAGTTGGTTCTCTCCTCACTTCAACTAAGAATGATCCATTTGAAGATTAAAAAAATTGCAAATCTCCACCCAAACAGCTAATCGCCCGTTTCCACATTTCCACAGCCTCAGTAACTGAATGAGATCAAAATAAAGAAAATAAACCTATATTTGAGGCAAATTGTGTTTGTGTGTTTGTGTTTTTTTATTCTGTGACACATCCAATCCACTGTCTATACAGTCTCAAGGGTCCTGTTCAAGAACTATCTGTAATAGAATGAACATAGCATTGATTTCCTGCAGTATGGTTAAAAAGAATGCAGATGAGAGAATGTAAAACAAATTGATATTCGATTAATCATGTTATACTGCAAAGTGAGTGCAGTGAAAATAATGATAGCTAAGATGAAATGGTCAAGGGTGTAAATTGACAGGTAATTAAAAAAAAAGCCAGCTGCCAGAAGAAATCAGAGTTGATAAAATCTGACAAGAAAATTCACAATAACAATCTATAAACTATAAGGATAAAAATGATAATTAACTTAGGGTTGCTGGAATCATCAAAAACTCCATCAATCATCAAAGTTGTTATAAGTATGGGATACACATACAACCTATACATACAGTAGCTGGAGTCTCTGTTCTGAGAACCCCCATAATAGGAAGTTTTCCAAGATAGAGATTTGGGAGCCAGAAACCATCAATTGAAAGAAGGTATCGCAAGAACGATGACAGAATGAATTCTAAAGATAGCAGACACTTTGATTCCCTTACAATAAAGAAAAACTCATATGAATGCAAAAGACTTGCAAATATCCTCTATAACACCTAGTGACTGGCACACATTTGCACATATTTTATGGCCTCAGTACTAAAACAAAAGAAGAAAATAACAGACAGTCCTATATTTGAGGTGGCTTTTTATGGACTCCTACACATGATACAATAAGAATGATACAGATTGAAAAGTGGTCTTTTACACCAAATTGCAGCTTTCTACATCCAGCCATAAGACTTCGTAGACTTGAGATACAGACACAATCAAATTTATTAAGTAGATGTACAGTACATACATAATTACACATGTACACACAAATATTTTTATGTATGCATAATGTATAGGCACTGTATGTATTAACTCACACTCACACTCAGATACATACAGATACCTTGGAAAACATTTACTGTTGATAACTCATTCTTAAATTGTCCCACTTAAAAATTAAATTGTGCCTAATGTTAGGAACTATAAGCCAACAGTGATAGAAACTGGGCAATGCTGTTTTAAAAACTCCCATGAAAGAAGTGTTGCATAATAAATTGGTGAGATCTATTTTTGATTTGTAGTGTCCCATTCAAGTTAAGTCCTGAGTGGAAAAAGTGTTGCATTCAAGTTATGTCAGCCAACCAGCAAATATTTACATTAACCAGTTCTAGATGTCATTCTCTAAGACCTACCAAAAGCGATGGCTAATAAGAATGGATGGCAAAAGAGAGTTAAGAGAATTTGTACAGTCGACATGCCTTGATGTTGTTGTTGATGATAATGATGATGTTTTTGTGTTTTATTCTATGAACCACTATGATCCTCATCTTCAAGGAAATGCCAGTGCCATTTTAGCTAATGTGTTGGACTGCAATATTATGAGTTCAAAGTCCAGTGGCACTATTACATCAACTTTTGGACAAATACCCTGGGCAAAATTATAAAACCCTTTATACTCCCAGCTATGGGTTAAATAGTTCCACTACTGTTCTTCATCAAGGATGGCTTTAGCATTAAATAATCAAAGAAGGTTGATGTGCCATTAAACAAAGAAACAAAACCAAACCAAACCAAACCAATCCTTATTATCAACAACATAATAGCAGCTGCCACTGACAGGTGTGAATCGATAAACCCACACATAGCGGACATCATAACAACACTAAAATTATGAAAGTATTTTTCTTCTTCAATTATATTTTATACTATTATCAAGATGATGATGATGATATTTTAGCCCTGAAACCATGCCTGACCCCTGAATCATCATTTGAATACTTTGTTGAATACACAGCTGTTGTTTTTTTTGTTTTTGTTTTTTTTTGCAGCAGCATGTGTATATGGTATCATAGTATGAAATCATATAAATCATAAACCATATTATTTTTCAAGAATAATTTTTAGTTATATCTTAAAGTGAGTAATATAATAGTAAGTATTTACAGTAAGCCTACTGACACAAATAAGATGTAATAAAAGGTAATTTTTTTAAATGAAGTACATTTGATTTGAAACCAGAATTTTCTTTCTGCTGTACTGGTGACCTTACCCATAGCTGGGGGGACAAATGGATTCATGACTTTCCCAACACATTAGCCTAAAGTGAAATATAAACAGCTTCATCCAGTATTTGAACTTGGGAACCCAATTCCATTTCTTTTGAAGGGAACTGTTACACAAAATGCATTTAATATTATAATAATCAAATAACAGATTTTCAAATAGTTTTCAAATTTAAGATTTAAAAGCTCCCAAGCAACAGACATTCAGTGTCTTTTTCCAAGGTGGTTTATGATTCAATGACATCATGTAAGCAAAACGTGTTATACAAATAATTTGTTAGTTTCAACAATTTGGTTTTCATTTTTCAGACAAATCTTTTATCCTTTAGAATCCAATTGGGCAGGAGTTGTACTGCTACCAAAAATTGCATGAACATTGACAGCCTTAATTCTGGCTGGTGATTCCCCATTTCTACATCTCTATTGCTAAGCAACAATACAACTAATGAGATGTGCCTTTACATCTGAGCCATGGAATAGCACATTCAGCCAGTATTTTTGCTGCCACCTAAAAATACATATACCTGGGCAGCCTGAATTCTGACTGAGTGACCCTCATTTCTACATTAATATTGCCTAAAACAAATTGTAACATTTGTAATAAACTATCCCTGAGAAACAATGTAGGTATCAGGCTAAAAATATTAGGTAGACACAAGCAACCATTGACTTGATCATTTCTGAAAACCTCTCAGCTCGTCAATACAGCAACATTTTGACTTGAAAAACTAGTTAAAGGCCAACTATTGCCAGGCAATAGGAAAATTTTAATAGAAGATTTTCTTTCATAAAACATAACATTCAGCATTGGAAAATTAAGTGCTTTTTGTATTTATCTTCCATTGTTTTTTGTGTGAGTATCAAGGATGTATGAGGGTCGTTTAGAAAATTCTAAGCTGAACCCAGAAAGAAGAGCCAAGATTCATAATTGTCGAGTTTTATAACAAGTAGTAATGTTGTGCCCTAAAAAAAATGTTCAGCTATGCTCTTCTTTCTGATTGAGGCTTGGAACTTTCTTAACAACTCTTGTATATTCTAGGCGGCTGAAATAAGTGCTATCTCCCAAACAAAGATGATAAACTCATTTAATATCAAACGAGTTTAATTTGATTACAGAAGAATGTTATACCAACATGCCACAGATTCTCCTGAAAAACATACCTCAGAGTTTTTCTACTCCTAGGTTGGTTGCCTTAACAAAGCTAAAGAGCTGAGTCTGCCCTACTATTTACACATAGCTGGGGGAAGAGATGTCTTTTCCACAGGCATAACCATTAAGTCAAATACAGACAGCCTCATCCATGATTTAAACTCAATTTGTTAAGTCTTTTTCTTTATGACACTGTTACATTACACACACCTTCTCTCTCTCTCTCTCTATATATATATATATATATATATATACAACTGTATGATTATTTATGTGCACAAGACGAATTATGGTATGAGCTTAGAGAGAAAAGCTGTCTCTAAATGCAAGGATGAAGACTGAGGGAGAAGGCGGGGGCCGACTGATTGAATAAAGTCTTCTGACAAAAAGATAACGAAATGTGTCCCAGTCTTAAACATAGAAGACACTAGAGGTGGAAAAAAAATGAAGAACAGAACATAATGATCCAGAAGATTCAGAAAATCCAACACGCTGCATTTTATTGGAAAATCCGTTTTTCTTCTTTTCTGTTTCTCTCTTGCAACGTAAGTGGAAAAGTCGTTTTTCGTTCTCCAAAGTCACTTCATGCACCAACACAAAAGACATTGTCGAATCTTGGCTATATACACGCACAGAGATATCCCAAAAACAGAGTTTTCTCATTATAGTCAATGTTTTTTTTCTATGAATGCTTTCTGAGGAGGTCAACAAGCAGCAAATCCAAATCAAGATTGTTTCCCGCTTATCAAGTGATTTAGTTATATGCAATAGGCCCCCCCCTGACTCCAACTTATCAATGCAAAATGAACAGGAGATATGTTTCAAGTGACTGAGTGGGTGTCTGTGTAGAGGTCTCCAATTAGAGTTGTATAAAAGGCATAAAATAAGCCTGGATAGTTTAACATACCATTAAAATCAATCAATCAATCAATCAAATAAATGAAACCTTAGATATTACGAAATCCTATAAGTTTTCATCATCATTGTCAAGTCACACTGCTAGCAGGGGTTTCCATTACTCTCTCTCCATCTGTCCCTTTCATCCATCGCTCCCGGCAGGTCTTCCAAATAACATCCTGTGTCCACAAAGAGCTTCTGTAGGTAAGTTCTTGCTGGTCAGCCAATACTGGCATGACCATGCTAAGGGGTCCTTAGAAGAACATCACTTATGAGTTTGTACCATGTCATAAATTAAAGTTGGCAACCGAAGTCGACGGTGACCTAAAGACTCCCTTTTCAATAGCTACTGCAACGAGATGTCAAGGAGGGTGCTACTCCTTTCCCTGGATCGCTCCACTTTACCTTTGATACATACCTTATATTGCTGAGTGTTAAGCAAAGAAGTATCAAGTACCATTTTTAAAGTCTTTGGTATGACACAACCTGGGATTGAACTCAGGTCTCCCGGACCATTGGCGAACACTCTACCCACTGTCTTTATCCTGAGGAATATGTACTCAAGCTTCACTACCAAATGCAGTTTAGTGTCATATATGAAACACAAGCTTTCTCACTAAATGATGCTCCCTGGTAAATCAATCATAGCTGATAGGAATCAATCCAAGAGATTTCTAGTAAAAAGGTGTCCGACAAGACGCAGGATTTATTGTCATAAGAGATGGGCTTGGTGAGCCAAATTAAAATTCTAATAAAAAATGTTTGTAACTAAAATGTTTGTTGTGATAAAATCTACCTGGATATATCAATAAAGTTAAATGGTTGATATAAAATCATCTAATGTATATCTCATGCAATATCTCATGCAATCTATGTCACTTATTATAAAACCATAAAGAAAAGACCAAGTTTTTATAATAAATCGTTTAATCCAGCTAAAATAGAACTAAAACAGAATAATATTATGCCAGTTATAATTTAGATGATATAATAAAATCAAACATTTATCTTTCTTGATATATTAAAAGAGGTTTTCTAATGGAAAATGTTTTACTAACAAAATTTTTTAATCTTTAAAATATCTTTTGAAATAATTAAAAACTTTATGAACAATGTCACCTTCTAAAGGTAGATATAAGTAAAACAAAAGTATCAAATAGACCTCATAATAACTCAAATTAAAGAATTTCCAGCATAAGAAATTTCAGTTACAAAATATCTCTTTGTGTTGGTAGTGACTTGAAGACCCTTTTTGACATGTTTGGCATGACAAAAAATAGACCTGTTTCCTAAAGTAAACAGGATGCTGGTGTTTTCATGGCAGAAGTGCAATGTAAGTTGCATGGGTGGAATGCTAGAAAGAGGTGTGTTCATGTGCAACATGTAGAAGGCAGACTGAAGGTGTGACCATGAGAATTTGCATGGTTATCTGGAATATTACATAACTATTGAGATTTCAACCAGAAAAAGAAGGCAGACGAGATAGCTACTAGGTGTTGTGTCACTCTAGGCTCTGGCCTTGGTCCTGACTACCCGGGTTTGGGAGACAGAGAAGGGCCTGAGATAATGCCAGATTCATAAAAGTAGAGAAGCAAAGAGAAACTAAGATGATTCGATGCCTCAAGATGGTCCAATACCAGACACATGAAAGTAGAATGAGAAGGAAGTGGTTCATTGAAGATTCATATCTCCCCCCTGTGTACAGCTCAGCCATCTTCGGCCATCTCTCACTCTACCCATGCACATATTTTGGGTAATAAAAAGAAAAGAAAAGAAACAGATTATATTTTTGTACATCAGTGTTGTTGTATTTCTCCGAAAACAATATTTGAAACTCTTCACATCTAAACACATTCACATATCATTCATTTAAGAACAAAATATTTACCAACAAATTATTTGTTAACAACTCAAATAAAAATACATATATATGGAGAAATGTTAGATTTTGGGGAATCTGACAAGATGATAAAATAAGTGGAAAACTGGATAAATCAAACACTTACAATGGGTTTAGTAGTAATATTTCATTCTTTATTCAAGGAAGAACAAAATGTTACTTCTTCAGACTTCAGAATCCAAAGAAGTTCTTCCTTGAATAAAGAACAAAATATTACTTCTTTCGACTTCAGAATCCGAATAAGTTCTTCCTTGAATAAAAAACAAAATATTACTACTTCAGACTTCAGAGTCTGAAGAAGTTCCTACTTGAATAAAGAACAAAATATTTCTTCTTCAGACTCTGAAGTCTAAAGAAGTTCTTCCTTAAATAAAGAACAAATTATTACTTCTTTAGACTTCAGAATCCAAAGAAGTTCTTCCTTGAATAAAAACAAAATATTACAGAGTCTGAAAAAGTTCTTCCTTGAATAAAGAACAAAATATTACTGCTAAATTTGTAGCAATTGTTTGATTTATCCACTTTTCCACTTATTTTTATCATAAATATATATATGTATATATATAAAAGCAATATTTGGAATTAAATCACCAAGACGGATTGATATGCCATTAAACACTAACCAACCATAATAACATGACACATAGACATATGATTAATAGAACAGCACTATCAGTATCTTTTTTTCAGCATTTTAAAACCTTTCCAGTTGTGTTTGAAAATGCTCATATCATGAAGAGTGAAAACGTAACACAAGAAATAAATCAATTTTAACATCATCTTCAGGTTTTCAATTCCCAAATCTTACCATTTTGCCAGATATCATATCAAATACAATTATCATATATATATATATATATATATAATTGCCTGCAGTCAATAAGAACCATCTCCTTAATCTTCATTCATGAAGCCAGCCATGATGATGATGATATATATATATATATATATATTGATCTCGTGGTTAGAGTGTTCATCAATGGCTTGGGAGACCAGGGTTCAATCTCAGATCAAGTCATACCAAAGACTCAAAAAATGGAACTTGATACCTCCTTGCTTAACACTAAGTACTATATGGTATGTATCAAGGGCAAAGTGGAGCAACCCAGGGAAAGAAATAGTGCCCTCCTCTACACCTTGGTGCTGTAGCTATTGAAAAGGGAGCCTTCAGGTTGCCCTTGACTATAGTCACCAACTTTACGTTAACTTTCATATATATATATATATATATAAATTTTTGTTGTAGGTCTAAGGTAAAGAAAAAGAGAGGAATGACCTCTATATAAACCCATAACCAACTGAGAAAGAATTCAAACTGTAAACATGAAGGAGTTCAAGTCTCACTGAGTACCCCATTAACAAGACCTTTTACCATATAAAAGTTCTCTGATGAAAGCAACTAGCTGGAAACATACATGTATGTAAAAACGAAATAAATAAATCCTAAAAAAATATGAATCTCTTTGTGAACCAATTCATTTTAAAATATACATACATATATATATATATATATATATATAAGAACTGATGGGCAATCTTCAACTAAAACTATATTTAACAAAGACCTGAAAATACTCATTGAAAATAAAACATCGCCCAGGATAAAAGTGAAAGAAAAAAGGTAAAAAAGCAAAAAAAGGTCAGAAAGAAGAGAAGAAAGACAAGAAACAATAAAAGAGCAAGAAATGGGAAAAGCAAGAAGAAAAGAGGAGGAAATAGTACAGCAATCCCTCAAGGTTAAATAATATCACTGCTATCCTTCTACAAGGATGACTTGAGCATTACATAACCCATAAAAGTTGATATGTCATTAAATAAAGAAACCAAACTAGAACAGTAAAATATGACTATTTTTGCTTAAAACTGGATACATTCATCCACATTTTTTTGTTTGTATTATCATTTTGAGTTTCCCTGCTTATTAATAGGAGTTTTCTAGGTTTTGGCTTTCTATAGATCTAACCATCTTGTATCAATCTAATCACTTTGCCTATTTTGGTCTTTGGCAGCTCGGTTAGCAATGTTTTAAAAATATATAGCATCATCATACATAGATATTTTGACGGCAAATTAACTAGAATCCCAAAATGGGACTTTATTTTTCGCACGTGTGAAGACGGGGCAGACTGGCACTTGATCCCTTGTAGAATAAGTCCTAGTTCAGAGTCCTTTCTCGGGCATATAGGAACTGGCATATTATGTGGGGGTTAATTTATGGCTAGACTGACCGCCGTTGGCAAGGGGTTTCCAATTTTCACACCATTCACACACCCACCAAGGCTACTGGTCTTCCTACCCCTAGAACAATGGAAGATATGGACCTCTAGGTTTATATGTAATAATATTAATTATAGTAGTCGACAACTCCGGTTTCCCGTATAAGAATTTTAAAGGAATTTATAGGACAATTTTAAGCAAGCATAACATAAGGCGAATAGAAGCTGAAAAAGAAACATGAAATGACAGCTTGGTAGCAGACGACACAAAGAATGACTCGAGCACGTGGGAACATTAAAATATATCAGTCTTTTTACTACTCATAAATACACATCTTCAAAGTGTCAACTATATTATAAACCGATAGTACAGAAATATAAATGTCTTTCTTCTTTTCTTTTCTTTCGTCTTTAGTCTTTCTTCAACTTGAGAGAGAGAGGATATATAATTGGGTATAGGGAGAAACAGTTTTAAAGTCTACTTATCTTTAGACGACTTTCCTTTAGAGAGCATTTTTCTTTCTCCTTTTTTTTCTTTATTCTCGGGTTGACAACATTTATTTTATTTTTGGAGTTTGGCTTGAAAGTAGGTTTCCTTTTCTTCCTTGTCCAAGATATTTCCGTCTTTCTTTTCCAGGAGTCTTGGCATGCGCTTCACCCCATCTGGTCACGACAATGTCTGATCCAAGACTGACCTTCTTTCTCCCTACTTCTGCTGACAGAAGGAGCTCCCACTTCCGCCCTAGGGCTCCAGCCAATCATTTGGCTTCTCTCTTCTTCTCTCTGGTCAGGCGATTCATTAGGGCTACTATATGTCATCCGAGTCAGGTTACTGAGTACAGATAGCTTGACCGACATTTTTTCTCTTCCTTCAACGACCATCCGAAGTTGACCCAATTCTTTGTTTCTCTTTTAACAGTCAATATTTGACTGCTTGCTAATTCAAGCACAAGGAATAGTAGTAATCTTATTTCTCCTTTCTCAATGGGAGACCACGTGACAATATATAATGTATTGAATAAGAAGTGGCTGTGGTGTAATGGTTACCATCATAGGAAATAGATTCAGTGACCCAAGTTCAAATCCTGGATGAGGCTGTTTGCATTTAACATAGCACTAATACCTTTAGAAAAGGTATGTATTTATGTCCTTCCATCTGTAGGTAAATAGTAGAGCAGACTGGACTTGTTATGACAACTGGTCTAGGAGAAGAAAAACTCTGAATTGAAACCCATTAAACTCCACTTTAAAAAATTGACACTGTGCCACATCTTGCTTATGTAGAGGGGCTTGGTAAATAAATGAATAAAAAATAGAACAGTTGTATCTTTGTTAAATATTTCAAAAGCTTTCCAGTTATGTTTGAGAATGCTCATATGAAGAGTATTATGAAGAACAAAAATGTTACGCTGGAAATAAAACCTTTTTAGCACTAACCTCAGGTTAACAAATCCTATCCTGTCAAAAGTATGTTATATTTTGTTTTAAATTACTTTTTAGTAACTTTATACAAGAACATATAGCAAGTGAAAAATATCAATAGTATTCTCTTAAAGTTACAAATTTAAAATTGAAATTAAACCGTAAAAGCTTCACTCATCATAGCAGCCTGTGGATGGCAGAAATACCTCTGAGATTTTAAACCGTCACTCATGGTGCAAGTGAACTTAGTTCACTTGCACCATGGGTGACAGTTCAAGTGGTAATAGTAGCTCTCACCAATTCTTTTTTTTTAGATGGAATCAGTTCTGATCAGGATTTGAACCAGTGCATACTGTACCTTTGCCACCTTGCTTAACACGGCATTATAAGGTAAGGATCAAGGGTAAAGTAGAGCAATCCAGAGAATGGAGTAGTGCCCTTCCCTACACCTCAATGCAATAGCTATTGAAAAAGGAACTTTCGGGTCACCCTCAACAAAGATACTTTACTTACAATCCATCAAAACAACTATCACTAAAAAAAGCCTAAAAACTGCCCTATTATATGCCTCTTGAAGATGACTATTGAGTCAGAAACACATGTAGAAACACAAAGTATTAAAAAATAAAATCTCAAGTATCAAATTCACTTGTGTATCTATTTATTTTATTATAGTTACTTTTCTCTTGTTGGACCAATAAAAAGAAAAACTTTTACAAATATATATATATATATTTATATATATTAAAAATCCACCAACCAAGTTGCTTTTTTTAATTAAAAAAATACAGAAACCAAAGATTTTTTTTCAGCTTTTGGGACTGCCAGTCAACCAATGGTTGTGTCTATACTACTATATGGATGCACCACATGGGTGCTGACAAAGTGTATAGAGAAAAAGCTCGACATCAACTACGCAAGAACATTATGAGCTATATTGAACAAATCCTGGAAGCAACATCACACAAAACAGCAGAAGAGTGACAAAAATAATAAAACTAGTAAAAGATTACAGTTATAAAGAGAAATTAAAGAAATCAGGATTAACTACTTTATTAGAAAGAAAAAATGAGTGGTAATCTAATGAAAAAGATCAAAATAAATAATGGAATTATTTAGACATGGTTTAAGACATTTTTTTAATTATTTCTCTTCAAATTGGAAATTTACTATCAAGACAGATTTCAAAAACTATGTCTATTAACCAGGAACATTTTTTTGAACAACTTGCCAAATCAGATCAAAAACAGCCATAGTGTAGTAAATTGTAACATTAAATTGGATGATTTCAGAAATAATTATAAGAAAAAAACTTTAAGAGCCTCACTATCAGATGTAGTTTAGTGTCTTATCTAGAACACTCTTAGGGAGGAGATCTTACTTCTCTGCAGATATGCAGTCAGTGTATTCTACAGCACAAGCCAACTGGGCTATGAATGATAAAGAAATTTCAGTTACAAAAGACCTCTATAAAACTCTTAATCTCTTAACACATTCATATAATATCTTAAGACGTTCACATATAATAAACAGAGTAGCAGTGTCAGTATCTATTTCAGCATTTAAAAACCTTTCTCATAATGTTTGAAAATGGTCATATTATGATAACCAAAATATCACACATACACACACCGCACACACACACACACACACACACATACTTTGTGCCTGCCTATTCTGCCTTTGATCCATTCAAGTCTCCATGTGAGTCATTTGACTTTTGGAGAGAATGAAGTTAAGAAGGTACCATATGTTTCCAAAGTACTTTCAACTCCAGCTAGAGCCATCTTTAAGGAAGTGAATAATGAAATGACAAACACAACAGTGAATCAGAAACATTTATATAAATGAATATACATTATATAAATGTACATTTACATTTATATACATTTATATAAAAAGTAGGAAGAACAAATGGAAGGGGAATTATGGAAGATAAGAATTTTTACTCTCTTGATAGAGATCAACAAACCTTCCTTACACAAGATCAACTTTGAATATATCGATGCCTATAGCACATTTCTCACCAATTTTTCCTCTTACTGCTAGCATATATATATATATATATATATATATATGAAAAATTTTGGGCATTTTAGGCTTTTGAGGGAATATTTGATGTATTTAAATTCTTTATTAGGGTATTGTGGGCTATATATTCTGAGTGCTCTTAGGTAAAAGTCTATAATAAGGCCTGTTTTGATTTTGTTGTTGTGATGGGAGTAGAAATGTATGTAATCATTTTTGTTTGTGAATTTGCAGTAGACTTTAAAAGTTAAACTGTTTTGAGATTTAATAATTAGGATGACCAGGAAGGGTATGGTGTTATTAGATTCTTTTTCATAGGTGAAATTGATGGAGGATTCAACATTGCTTAATTTTTCAGCGATATCTTCAATTTTGATGTTTTGGGATTGGAAAATAAGTATACTGTTAATATATCTGAAATATGTGGTGTTGCTAGGTAGTCTGTATTTAAAAGTGGCAGATTCTAAAAATTCTAGAAATAGACAGGCTAATACTCAGCTAAGTGGATTTCCCATGGGGAGGCCATATTTTTTGTTTGTAGAATTTGTTGTTAAATTTGACGTAAGTCGTGTTTGTTATGTGTTTACAGATGTTGACTTGGGTGTTTTTGGGTAGTGGTGAGTCGAATTTAATTTTTCTTAAATGAGTAGCAAGAAGGTTGTGGCATTTTTTGATGGGTACTCTACAACAAACTAACCAAGTTAGGAATATCAATCATACAAACCACATCACAACCATTAAAAACCTTACAAACATCACAAAATGGACCAACAACAAAACCACCTCTCACACAGGCATATACTCTATCCCATGCAAAGATTCCAACAAACATTACATCGGCAAAACCCAACGCAATCAAGAAAAAATAATTTATGAACACAAATGATCAATCAAAACAAATGATGATTGAAACACCCTTTTCTCCCACATGTTAGAGCTCAAACATGCATTCAATTTTTCCCAAGCCACCCTAATCAAACCCATACACTTCAAAAAATCCCAAAGACTACTAGAATCTGTGGTCATTTCCAAAACAAACTATATAAAAGAACATCTAGGTTTTTACCAAATCTCACCATACCTGGCAAACATCATACTAAATGAAAACAGAATTAAAATAGAAAACAGAGAGGAGAAAAAAAATTCACTCTGTGCCACCATACTTCTGAGAATCCTTTCCTTTTCCTTATCACTTTACCTCTTAGCCCTTCCACACCCCAATTAGAACCTACACACCATAATATTGACATCTTTCCATAAAGCAAAAATATGCCAAAACCCCTTTCACCCAAACCCATCCCTACTTTTTTTCTTATCATCTCCCTAAAATCTATCTCCACTTTCAAAACAAAAAATCTTCAATGTAACCCGATACATTTGACTTTAAATCCCTCCTAATTTTCCTGCTACAACTATACCCCCTCCACCATCTTATCAATTCTCCTCATATGCTTTTAAATAGAAAAACTCAGAAAGCAGTCTCAGTCTTGAAGAAGTTCCTGAAGATGAAATAAAGCCCTCACGAAATATCACACATCTAAATTTGAGTTAAGTGTTTGATTTATCCAACTTTCCACATATTTATATCATACTGTCAGATTCACTACAAATCTATCTTTTCAACATATATATATATATAATCAGTAGAATTTAATTTTGGTTTGTTCTTTCATTTATTCTTTAAGGAGAATAAACATACTTAGTAAAATGCTGTCTGGATCAATGGAAATTGGGATATTAGTCTAAGTAATGTATAAACAGACAAATCCTATATATGTACATTGCCCAGGCTGGGGCTGTAGAATACACAGACTGCATCTCTACAGAGGGATAAGACCTCCATCCATTGAGTGTCCTGAATATGACATTAACAATCTGATGGTGAGGTTCCAGTAAAGCTGGAGCTTTGGGGAATGCAGAGTACCTCTTCACTGACATCACTCCCAGTCCACTCTGGCCCGGAGTGGTAGCACCTGATAGAGTCCTATCTATGGGTCAAATAGAACTAAACTGCATACTTATGCTAAACTGAATTGTTTGAAATAGAATTGTTTTGATATTTAAACTGTGTACATATGCTAAACTGAATTGTTTGAGATTGAACTGTTTTTGCATGCTAAGCTGAATTGTTTGAAATAAAACTGTTTTTGACATTTAACTGTGTGTAAACAAAAACTATACTTATACCAAACTGAATTGTTTAAAATAGAACTGTTTGACTAAACTGAATAGCTTGAAATAGAAATATTTTTGACAATTAAACTATGTACTTTTGCTAAGCTGAATTGTTTGAAATAGAACAGATTATTTGCATAAAAATGGATTTGGCATTAAATAACCAACAAAGATTGATATGCCATAAAACCCAAACAAACGAACAAACAAAATATACATGTACATATTATGTAAGATCATAATGGTGTCTTGTTGCCACTTGCTTCCAGACAGGACTCAAAAATTGTCAAGCATCATTCCTGTTTGGATGACTAAATAAGTTGGCAAACATGCAATTATTACTCATGCTTTAGCAGTTGTTTTTTGGAAGGAAAGAAACTTATTTCATTGTCTAAATTTCTGTTAAAGCATCTAAAATGCATCTGATCCTGCCATTCATACAAACCCCCAGCGGACTTTGTAAATCCAACTAAATCTCTCAAGTCAAATGTAACTGCCTATAGACAAACCACAAGTTCCCATGCATTTCCTGCAGTTTTCTCAGGCCTGTTGCAGCAGTGGTGAACTTTGACTTGTCACCAGTCCATCACACCCCCGCAAATGTCTATCATTTACGCTATTGGGGGCGCTGCGGTTGGTGGTGTCTATTACATCTCAGTTGATTATTCCTGTAAGAACCAAAATACACCTACACAGACCTGTTATTGACATGCGAACAAAAATGCATACTAGATTTTCCAATATTGAACATTCTTTTCAAATCTTCCTCACCAACCTGATTTATAATTCCTGTCTTTATCCACAGTGGATTAATTCCTCCTACCAAAAATTACTACCAACACGTCTTAGTTAACTCTCTCTCTCCCTCTCTCTCACTCACACACACTCTCTCTCTCCCAAACTCACACTATCTCTCTCTCTCTCTCCCAAACTCACACACATTCTCTCTCTCTCTCTCTCTCTCTCTCTCTCTCTCTCCATAAGCCCCACTTCCACCCCAACCCTGTATGCTTTTCTTTCAAGTTTAATTCTAATTCACCCAGCCACTTTTTACACACCCTACCCTGTACCCCACACCATTACCACCATCACCACCGCTATGCCTATTCATGCCACTGCAGAAGTTTGACAGTTATTAAAGTCAATCAACTTGAACAAGCTCGGCCAATTATGTCAAGAAACCTTTGGTTAAAAAAAAAAAGAATTTCTATCCTCATTGCTTTTTCTTACTTTTTTTTCCAGATCTTCATTTCTTTGGCATTTGCTTAGGCAGCAGGCATGACGTATTTTCATCTATTTTATTCAAGGAACCCCCCCCTCCCGCACTCCATCTTTCATACACAAACTCAGAAAGAAAGAACACGTGAAGAAAGAAAAATAGGACAAAAGAAAAGAAAAGGAAAAAAAAGAAAAGAAAAAAAGAGAGATATACAGAGCGAGTAAAGGAGATGGAGAAAGAAAGAAAATGAGAAGAAAAGAGAGAAATACAGAGAGAGAGAGAGAGAGAGAGAGAGAGAGAGAGAGAGAAGAACAAAAAGAACAAGAAGAAGATACAAAAGAAAGAACAAATGAATGATACAGAGACTCAGATACAAAGAGAGAAAAAGAGAAAGAGATAGAAAGAACAAGATACAAAAAGAGAAATAGAACAAGAGATACAAAATGAAAGAGAGTGGGATCCAAAGAGAATATAGAAGAGAGAAAAAAGCAAGAAATACAAAGAGAGAGAGAGAGAGAGAGAGAGAGAGAGAGAAGAGAGAAAAAGGAAAACAAAGACAGAAAAACGCAAGATATAGAAAGAGAGATGAATTGATTGATTTTAATGGCATGTCAATCCATTGGGGATTATCTTGAGAGCAAAGATTAGAGAATCATCTACACTATATTTACAGTTTATTTTTTTGGTAGTTTCGTGACAGTTTCTTTGTACACCATTAAATGATGTCATGTATTCCTATCTTATATAAATAATATGCACAAAACTGTATGGTTTCATGTAATCCTATCTAATACTAATAATTATATAAGCAAGTAAGTTGGCTGACCATAGCCGAGGGCAACACAAGGGCTCCTTTTTCAATAGCTTCTAAACAAAGGTGTAGGAGAGGTTACTACTCCTTTCCCAGGATTGCTCCGCTTACCCTTGATCCATACCTTATAATGCTGAGTCTTAAGCAAGGAGTACTATTTGGTATGACTTGACCTGGGAATAAACCCCAGTCTCCCAGACCGTTGGCGAATACTCTAACCATTAAGCCAATAATTATATAGTTTCAAGTAATTATTTTAATCTAATAATAGTCATTTGTTAGTACACAGTTATATGGTTTCAAGTATTCCTCTCTAATACAAATAATTTTCATACAGTTTTACGGTTTCAAGTATTCCTATGTAATACAAATAATTTTGGAACAGATCTATATAATTGATAGATGGTTCCCTAACAGGTTTTACCCCTATGCAGGGGTAACAGTTTGCATATTCTAAGCCCTACAGACAGAATGGACTGAAAGACTAAAAAAGAATGAGAAAGAAAGTGTGAAAGAGAAAGAAGGAGAAATACAAATAATGAGAGAGATAGAAATTAAAATAAATAAAGAAAAATTCAAAATATGAGAAAGAAAGAAACAAACAAACAAACAAACATATACAATTACTGTTCCAATAATAATAATACTGACATAGTATATTCACAAACCAGAATCTGTCCTAGAAAAAGAAATGTATGAAATTCTCTGGGATTTTGAGAAAGAAATGGACCATCCAATCCCAGCTAAAAGAGCAAACTTAGTTTTAATATATAAGAAAAGAACCTGTGTTTCACCTAAAACTACTAATCCTAAATATGGTGAGTTGGCAGTGATGTCTAGATAACAGTCCAGACGTCTAGACATCATCCCTTTATTACATAAGTTGTTCAGTTGTACACACGTCTTCATTGAAATTATATATTTTTAAGAATCTAGTTTCAGTCTCAATGCAAGCTTTGTATATTGCCCAGGCACCTTGTTATAGTGTAATAGCAAGCTAGTCTCAAAAATCCATTGCTACTGAGGAGTAAGTTTGAGTCTCACCAGAAACCTCATGCTTATGGCCTGGTATGAAACTAGAGCCAGCTTCATAAATGACAACTTTATATTTGCTGGACCCCAACTATGACTAATTCCAAAATTAAATGTCACAGTCCAAAAGTAGAACCTAAAAAGTCAGTATCTGTGTTGCTACATGGAACTGATTGATTGATTTTAATGGCATGTCAACCCATCTAGGGTAATATGTGTCAAGAGGTTAGGGAATCACATTCATTGTATGCTCATACTTACATTTTATGTCAAGTATTTTCTTAATTTTTTTTTGTGTGTATACACAGTCCTATTATATATGAATGGTTTTTAAGCAGATTTATTAGACCCACAGATGGAACCCTAAATTTTTCTACCACTCCAGATCAGAGAGAACCTGTAGATAATGACATTCCACATTCCATTGTCCACATTCTCCAGAACTCTAAAACTGGAACCTCATCATGAGATGCAGTATAGAGTCATACCTAGGACATTCTTTTGAGAGTGTCTTACCCCTTTGTGGAGGACACAGTCAATGTATTCTAAGCTCAGCCGACAGAGCCTCCTACATAGAAATACATACAGGGTGCGTAAGCAAAATTAAGAATATTCTAGGATAATAATAATAAATAACTCTATTATAAAATAAGATTAATTCTAATTTTAAAAAAATAAAAAAACAAAATAAGAAGATAGACACAAAACAGTAAATTTACTCAATATGGCCACCATTTTTTTCAATTATTGTATCAACACATCTTCAAAATGATTTGCATGCCTTCAAAATTAATTCTTCAGACATTGTGTTCCATTCCTCGTCAATAGCAGTCTTAAGTAAACCAACATTGGATGGAAAGATATATTTATTTTGTTTTATGAAATGCCCCATGTAGTGTAATCAAGGGGGTTATGGTCTGGGCTTAAATTTTGTTTAATTACTGCCCTCATAATTTTTTTCATGGGCTTTCAATTGATTGGTGGGCTTTCTTATTGACATTGTGGGGCCCTTCTTTATCACCATAATGAGAGCAGTTACAAAGCCTTCTTTTTATTTTTTGTTTAATCCTCCTATTCTCCTTTTCCTAAAAAAGTTCTTTTTCTGTAAATTCTTCTTGGCTTTGAATATGGTAGACTAAGAAACTTTGTCTTGGTTTCAGTGTTAAGCAAATCATAGATTATTTTTCATTTCTTTTCTTGCTCAATCATATTCAGCTGAATTTTAGTTTTAAAAAAGGTCTTCAATAATAGAGCTAATCATAAAGAATTAGATTTATTATGTTTTTTTCAAAAATCCGACTAATCAGACTAAAAAAACATTTAAAAAACTATTCCATATTTTGCTTCCACACCCTATATACACAGGATATCTGAATTCTAGCTGAAGAATTCCTATTTCTACACTGATATTGCCTTGCAATAATAAAATGAATCAGCTTGTTAAATGAGGGATTACAACTTTTTATGTTTTTAGTTACTAAAGTGAGTCAAATGTTTTGCAATATTTTAGTAACATGAGACAATTTGGCCGCTCTGGATGCTTTTGCAGAGGTCATGAGGGGGATGAACAACACAGGTTTGTGAGATGCCAAGCTCACCTGGTACTCTCAGAGTGTTACTTGCCAGATTTGCCTCTGTGGTTTAAAGCACAGTCAGAGAATCCACAGTATCAACCCTACTCGACATTGACAGATTGTCAAGGAAAATTTCTTCAAACATCTGGTTACTGTACAGTGTTCAACTTCAAACATCTGGTTACTGTACTGTGATCAACTTCAAACATCTGGTTACTGTACTGTGATCAACTTCAAACATCTGGTTTCTATACTGTGATCAACTTCAAACATCTGGTTTCTATACTGTGATCAACTTCAAACATCTGGTTTCTGTACTGTGATCAACTTCAAACATCTGGTTACTGTACTGTGATCAACTTCAAACATCTGGTTTCTATACTGTGATCAACTTCAAACATTTGGTTTCTATACTGTGATCAACTTCAAACATCTGGTTTCTATACTGTGATCAACTTCAAATATCTGGTTACTGTACTGTGATCAACTTCAAACATCTGGTTTCTATACTGTGATCAACTTCAAACATCTGGTTTCTATACTGTGATCAACTTCAAGCATCTGGTTTCTATACTGTGATCAACTTCAAACATTTGGTTTCTATACTGTGATCAACTTCAAACATCTGGTTTCTATACTGTGATCAACTTCAAATATCTGGTTACTGTACTGTGATCAACTTCAAACATCTGGTAATTGTACTGTGATCAACTTCACACAACAAATGTTTTTGGTTGTTTCTGCAGTATTAAGGCCCAGTTCAAACTCATAAAGCATAAGTTCCTGAACTTGACTACAATGCCTGTTCATCTGTGCAGCTTTCAAATCATACACAAAGTGAAGCAATGCACAACATTTTAGTATACTAACTACTACAATTAAACCAACCACAGCAGAACCTATTATGCTTGAACTGCTTAAGTCATTAGCACATACTAAAATACAGCAATTTTTTTTTACTCATTTCAGTATTTTTAAGCTAGATGTCCAGGTTGGGGTAGCTTCTAGGTATGAGGGGAACTTGAAGAGGATGGGCTTGTGGCACGGGGTGCTCAAGAGTCTAAGGGTTAAAAGTTAGTTTCACAATCAAGTTGGCAAATTTCACAATAATAGTGGCACCAATTTGAATTACGATAATCAGAAAAGTTACAAGACAAGAAGTCATGCAAAGAGTGTCTGTCAAATCATTCTCTGAGTTGAGTGCTTTGAAGTAATTTTCCAATGGTATGTTTGATGTTTTATAGATCTGACATAGACAAGGATAATCAGAAGACTCAGAGAATGGGTAATGTAGAAAGAAGGGAGAGAGAGAGAGAGTTGGGAAAAAGAGGAAGAAAAAGTGATGTTAGAAAAATAAGACCAAGAGAAATTGGGTAGGGTATCAAAACGAGAGAGAGAGAGAGAGAGAGAGAAGGAGAAAAAGATGATGAGAAGGTATGAAAGGAGAAAAAGATCAAACAAAAAGGTTGGGTAGTGAGAAGGGAAAAAAAGGAAAGACGGAGAAGAAGGAAGATATGTAGAAGAAAAAATGAAAGGAGAAAAAGATGAAGAGAAAGAGGGTTAGGCAGAGAAGAAGAAGAAGAAGAAGAAGAAGAAGAAGAAGAAGAAGAAGAAGAAGAAGAAGAAGAAGAAGAAGAAGAAGAAGAAGAAGAAGAAGAAGAAATGAATGGAGAAAAGGAAAATGAAGAGAAAGTGGGTTATGTAGAGAGAAAGAAGAGAAAAAAGATGAAGATTGGTTTGGTATAGTTTCTTTGTTAATCAACCTTTGTGGGTAAGTTTATGCCAAAGCCAATCTTGTAGAATTATGATAGTAGTGCTATTTATCCCACAGCTGGGAGCATAAGGAGGTTCCTACCTTTTCCAAGGGTGAAAGTAAATGTAAAAGCACGACTGGAGTTTGAACTTGCCTACTATGATGTTGTAGTTTAGTGCGTTAACCACTATATACGGAAACTCTCTGCTGATAGTGTGGAGATAAAAAGAAAAGAAGGAAAGAAAGAAACATGCAATAAAAAGAGAGTGAGTGAATGAAGCGAGAAAGACAGGTAACATACCAGAGAGAAACAGAGAAACAAAGAGACTGGAAAAAAAGATACCAGAGAGAGGATAGGAAGAGAAAGAGATAAAGAAAAATGAAAGAAGAAAGATGGGAAAGTAAAGCCGTGCATAAGAGAAAGAAGAGAAAGGTAGAAAAATTGTGCCAGAGAAAAAGGAGAGAGAGAGAGAGAGAGAGAGAGAGAGAGAGGATGACAGAGAAATGAAAGGGAGAAAGAGAGAGATAAGGTGACAGTGATAGAGAGAGAGAAGATAACAGGGAAAGGGGAGGAAGAGAGGGTGACACAGAAAAATAAGAGGAAAAAAAAAAGGAAAGGAAAGGAAAGTAGTGTACATGAGAAAGAAAGTAGAGAAAAAGTGCCAGAGAAAGGAGGAGGTAGAAAGAGAGAAAGGAAGTAATAGCGAAACAAAAGGTATCAGAGAGAGAGAGAGTGTGTGTGTGTGTGTGTGTGTAGAGAGAGAGAAAGAATGAAAAGAAAAGATATCAAAGAAAGGAAGCTTGAGAGAAAGAGACTGAGAGAGAAAAAACAGCAAGACAGGGAAATTGAAGTAAGAGAGAGAGAGAGAGAGAGAGAGAGAGAGAGAGAGAGAGAGAGAGTAAAATAGAAACAGAAGAAGAAAGAAGAAGAAAAAGTCCCAGAAGAGAGAGAGAGAGAGAGAGAGAGAGAGAGCACAAGAAAGTGTCAAAAAAGGGGAGCTAGAGATAGAGAAAGAGAGAGTGAGAGAAGGAAAAAAACCAGATCGAAAAGTAAGAAAAAAGAGAGAGAGAGAAGCATTCCCAGAATAAGTAGCAGTAAGAAACAAATGAAGAAAAGAAAGAGAACAAATATGCTGCAGATATATGAAAATAAAGAGAATAAAAGAAAGAGAGTGTATGGCAGAAAAAGAAGAGAGAGAGAGAGAGAGAGAAGAAAAAAACAAGATCAAAAAGTATGAAAAAGGAGAGAGAGGGGGAAGCATTCCCAGAATAAGAAACAAATGAAAAAAAAAAGAAAGAGAACAAATATGCTGCAGACAAATGAACTGAAAGAAAATAAAGAAAATAAGAGAAAGAGAATGGATGACAGAAAAAGAAGAGAAAAAAAGAGAGAGTGAGAGAGGAAAGAGAGAGAGAAAGAGGTAGTCGCAAAGGCATGAATTAGAATAGGGTAAGCAGTAAAAAAATTTGCAGACCAGGGATGAAAACCCACTCAAACTGAATTAAATCATGGATAGGATAACGGATTCTCCAATTCATTTTTTTATTCCTCAAAGACCAGATTTAAATATTCAATGTGGAACTTTAAAGACAGAGTAAATTTCATCTAAGAACAGCTTCTCTTCTTCAAAGGGCATGTTGGTGTATAAATGCACACGTGATACTATGAGCTGTTGCATGCATTTACAAAGATATAAGCAGACAGAAACTGGCACAAAATCTCAGCCAGATATTCACACTAATAATAGCATCATGTATTTGTATGAACGAATAAGACCACCTACACAAGTGTTCATTTTGGGCAAAACACAGGCATATTAATTAATGCTTCTAAAATCTACTTTGCAAAGAGTGTCTCAGTGATGTGTAATGTTTAACAAACTAGTCTCACAGATCAACTGAGTATAAGATGCACTATTTTTTCAGATTTTTTAGACTAAAAGTTATGGGTGTTGGTTGGTTGTTTGGGTTTTATGGCATATCAACCTTTGTAGGTTATTTAATGTCAAATCCATTTTTATACAAATAGTCAGTTCTATTTCAAACAATTCACTTTAGCATGAGTACACAGTTTAATAGTCAAAAACATTTCTATTTCAAGCTATTCAGTTTAGTCAAACAGTTCTAATACAAACAATTCAGTTTAGTATAAGTACACAGATTAGATCTATTTAACCGATAGATAGGACCCTATCAGGTGCTACCACTCCGGGCCAGAGTGGACCTGGGAGCAATGGCAATGAAAGGGTGTTCCACATTCCCCAAAGCTCCAACATCACTGGAACCTCACCATCAGATTGTTTAGTGTCATATACAGGACACTTGTTGGGGGAGGGGGGTCTTACCCTCTGCAAAGTTACAGTCGGTTTATTCTACAGCACCAGCCAACTGGCCAAAGTTATAAATGTATATTATTCACAAAGACTATATGATTAACTTTTTTTACACCCAAATTTCTTATATTTAGGACGGGATGATTGAAAGTAAGTTATATCTATCATCCAACTACTGGAATGTGTGTTTGTTTACAATTTTGTTCAGCTTATTTTTTGTGCAGGCTTGTTTTTTTTTTGGTATGAACATGTCTGCAAGTTTGCGCTAAATACTTTGTAAATTTCGTGTTTTAAGTCATAAATTTTGTGTTTTTGCATCTTATTTTATCAGATAAGTCACAGTCATATCAATTCTACTCTATGGACGCACCACATGGACGCTGACGAAGCATATAGCGAAAAAGCTTAATGGAAATTCTGCAAGAATGCTACAAGCTATATTGAACATATCCTGGAACAACAACATCCTACAAAACACAGCTGTATGGTCACCTACCTTCTATCTCTAAAACCATCCCTTTAAAATGAACAAGACATGTGGGATACTGCTGCAGCAGTAAAGACAAACTTATAAACAACGTTCTCCTATAGACCCTTTCACAAGAATGGGAAAGTAGTGGACGACCAACTAGAACTTATCTACAACAGCTCTGTGCAGACACAGGACATAATCGAGAAGACCAGCTGGAAGTGATGGATGATAGGGATGTATGGCAAGAGAGAATCAGAGAAATCCATGTTAGCAGCAGAACATGATGACAATGATGATGAAGTCATAATTCAAACTATATAAATTCTAAGGTGCCTGTGGTGTAATGGTTATCGTCGTAGGAAATGGACATGGCGACATGAGTTCAAATCCTGGACCTGACTGATTGCATTTCACATAGCACTAATACCCTTGGGAAAGGTATGAATCCAATTATTCTCCCTCCAGCTATGGGTAAATAGTAGGGCAGACTAGGTTCTTCAGCCTTGGTGAGGCAACTAGTCTAGAAGAAGGAAAACTCTAAATTCAAACCTGTTAAACTCCACTTAAAAATTGACCTTATGTCATATCCTGCCCGAGCGGAGGGGTTGGGTAAATATGATATGATAAATTCTAAGTTTTAGTATTATGAACAAATACAAAATTGAACAAATGCTAAATTTAGTTTAAATTTAGCTGCTACTAATTCTAAAATTCTATGTGTTTTATACATGAGAATCGGTCTTCCAGAATTTTGTAGTTTAAAGTTAGAATCACTTGTAATACATGAGAATGTCTTATACACAAATAATTATTGTACCACTATGTAGTGAGTTTGATCCTTACTAGGTGCCCTATATTTACAGCCTTGTACCAAATTAAAGGTTGGCTTAATTTTTTTTGTGTGACTTACATGATGTAATGGTTAACAAGCTAGGCTAACAGACTGCTGTTCACAGGATTGATTCTTACTTTGTCCCATAATACTGTTTGGTTTTATTGGCGTATAAAATTTTGTTGGATTAATATTTCTTGCAAGCAATTCCATTGTTTCATGTTTTCCTGTTTAATGATATTCATTTGTTTGCACACAGATATATGGTTTCAAGTATTCCTATCAAATACGAATTATTTTTCAATGTGCTTAGATACAGTGATTGTATTACCGGAGAGCAATAAGACACAACCAAAAAGAGGTATCTTGGCTATGATACTAAACTGTATTGAATAGAGATGCCCTAGTTCTGGAAATCTGTATCCTTTCATTGCCATTACTTCCAGGTACACTCTGACCAAAGTTGTAGTCAAATGTATCGATCAAATAAGTTGTTGGCCGACCATAGTCGAGGCCAACCTGAAGGCTTCTTTTTCAATAGGTACTACACCGAGGTATAGGGAAGGGTGCTACTTCTTTCCCTAGATTGCTCCACTTATCCTTGATACATAATTTATAATGCTGAGTTTTAAACAAGGAGGCATCAAGTACCATATTCTGAGTTTTTGGTATGACTTGTCCTGGGATTGAACCTCGCTCTCCCAGACCATTGGCAAACACTCTAACCATTATGCCAAACAGTTTAACTATCATTCATTTTCAACTCGAACTGTGTTAAAGAAAAAACAATACAAAAATTGTAAATATAAATGTACAATGAGTGCAATTTCCTAACCTCAGGGCATAAAATAACCCTAGACAGGTTGACATGCTGTTAAAATCGACCAATTAATCAATCAATGCAAAAGAAAGGTAGCTTTCCTTCCCTTTTAGCCTGTGGTTGGTTTGTTTGTCAGTTTAAGCACTCTTGCCCACTGTATTTATTAATTCTCTATCACATTATAAAATACGAGGGTCAGCTGAAAAGTCCATAGGCTGACCAACATACTCTCACGGAATGTGACTAACTGAGGTTTTTTTTTCAACATAGTTTCCCTTGTGGTCTATATACTTCTTAAATCAGTATTGCAGTGTTTGGATCCCATTGGTCAAAAAAGTTGTCAACAGAAGATATGATGTTGTCATCTGAATTTTTCAGCCTAAGAACCTTTCAGCAAAACCTTGTATGATAAATCCATTGGTGTTTAAACGTCTGCACACATACAATAACAGGAAGAATTGTGCCCAGCAAGTAGGTAGGCAGCAGAGACACACAAACACAAAGTGTGTCCTTCTGACGTTATCACCAAGATCGGAAGCTATCCTTAGATCTGCAGAGATAATTGTACTGCAAAATGAGAGCAGAGTGTTAGGGAGAGAGGGGCCTTCAACAAAGCCAAGCGTTGAGAAAAAGAAAAGTTAGTCATCAAGATAAACTAATTAAATAAAACACATTTGCATGTTGCACAGCTCGTGGAGAGGGGGATACAAGCAAACAATGAATCATAATGATGAGTTCTTTTCTTTTAGAAGAAGCGGGGAACAGGGGGAGATATAAAATCCCCCACCTCCCCAGAGCTGTTGTAAATGAAGTTATAACAATAATATTCGAATCTGAGAAAAAATATAAAATAAATCCTTATAACTGAAGGGAGAATTTTACATAACAATTTTATTTTAATTAAAAGACAAGTAGTAATTTAATTTTTAAATGTTTAATTTAGTAACAATGTTATGAACATTCTATAATTATTATTCATTATTATATATATATACATATATATATATGAAACATGAAAGAACAAAATCTTCAGGGGATGTATATTCTACATATGATAATGTGGCATGCATTTTTTTTCATTTTAAATAATTTTTCAGATAAAACATTTGATTTCTATTATTAAACCCTGAAGATGGTTTTCTAAAAAACAGTAACGTTGGCACATTTTCATAAATAAAAAATACATCCTTTGAATATTTTCTTTTTTTTATATTTCATATTTATGTACAGTCAGATTTATTTCCATTTTTCTTTAATATAAATATATATATATATTTATATATATATATATATATATATATATATATATATATATATATATATGAGAAAAACTCACAAATTGCAAAATAATAATAATAATAACCTGTTGAATAGTGGACTTTGCCATCCCCGCTGACCACAGGGTAAAACTGAAGGAAAGCAAAGAGAGAGATAAGTACCTAGACCTTGCTAGAGAACTGAAAAAACTTTGGAACATGAAAGTGACAGTGATAACAGTTGTAATTGGTGCACTCGGTACAGTCACCAAAGGTTTGGTACAGGGTCTGGAAGACTTGGAAATAAGAGAACGAGTGGAGACTATCTAAACTGCTGCATTGTTGACATTGACCAGAATACTAAGAAGAGTCCTGGAAACTTAAGGATACTTGCTGTCACTCAGACTCCACTGTAAAAAAAAACTCTCAAAAGACTAAAATAATAATAATAGTAACAGAAAAGGTGATCCACTGGGGACTGTGCAAGAGATTAAAATTGCTGACAAATGCTAAATGCACAAATCAGAATCTGTACAAAAAAGTGAGAATTCAAATTCTCTAGGACTTTGAGATACAAACAGATCACCTAATCCCAACCAGAAGACCAGACCGAGACTAATTAAAAAGAAAAAACAACTCGTCATCTAACGTATTTTTCAATTCCAGCAGACCACAGAATGAAAATACTGAAATTAATTGCAGTTGGTGTACTTGAAACAGTCCTGAAAGGCTTGAAAATAAGACTGGAGGAATCGGAAATCAGAAAAACAAGTGAAACCATCCAGACAACCACAGTATTGTTAAGATTGGCTATAATACTCCAAAGAGTCCTGGAGACCTGAGAAGACACGGACTCAAATGAAAGATCACCAGTTAAAACTGGTTTAAAAAATTCATAAGAAATATGATAATAATAATAATAATAATAATAATGGTCGGTTTAAATGACTAATAAACAATATCTCACACGACAAAACCTGGACATGGCTTAGAAAAGGAAACTTTAAGAGAGAAACAGAATCTCTCCTAATTGCAGCACAAAACAACGCCATAAGAGCCAATCAAATCAAAGCCATAAGAACCAATCAAATAGATAAGACGCAGCAAAATAGCAAATGTAGGCTATACAATGACAGAGATGAAACCATCTATCACATAATAAGTGAATGCCGCAAATTAGCGTAGAAGGAATATAAAACTAGACACGACTGGGTCTGCAAGGTGATCCACTGGGAAATGTGCAAAAAATTTAAATTTGACCATACAAACAAATGGTATATGCACAATGCAGCAACTGTCTTAGAAAATAACACACATAAACTCCTATGGGACTTTGACATACACACGGATCACCTAATCTTGATCAGAAGACCAGACCTAATAATAATCAACAAAAAGAAGAGCACTTGCAAAATTGTTGACTTTGCTATCCCGGCTGACCACAGAATAAAACTGAAAGAGTGTGAAAAGAAGGATAAGTGCCTCGACCTTGCTAGGGAATTGAAAAAATTATGCTGCATGAAGGTGATAATTATACCAATTGAAATTGGTGCATTTGGAACAGTAACTAAAGGATTACTCAAGAGACTGGAGGACTTGGAAGTTGGCAAATGAGTGGAGACCATCCAAACAACAGCATTATTGAGAACAGCCAGAACACTGAGAAGAGTCCTGGGAGACTTGAGGAGACTTGCTGTCACTCAGACTCCAGTGAAAAACCATCAGCGTTAGCTGATGTGAAAAACTCTAATGATTAAATAATAATAATGAAAATGGTAAGAAACAGGAATTGTGTAAAAATTTAGAATTTGACCATACTACCAAATAGTACATGCACAAACTAGAATCCATTTTAGAAAATGTGATGCATAAATTCTCTGGAATTTTGAGATACAAATAGATCTCCTAATCCTAGTCAGAAGACCAGACCAAGAGATCATAAACAAAAAAAAGAGAACTTGCCATATAATGGACTTTGCCGACTCGGTGAACCACAGAGTGAAAATCAATGAAAATGAAAAGAAAATTGAGACCATCCAAACTACAGCATTGTTAAGATCAACCAGAATATTGAGAAAAGTCCTGGAGACTGGAGGAGACTTGTTGTCACTCAGACTCCAGTGAAAACCATCAGCTGATGTTGATGTGAAAAACTCACAAGGTTGTTAGTTGGTTGGTTGGGTTTTATGGCATATCAACCTTTGTAGGTTATTTAACACCAAATCCATTTTTATGCAAATTGTTCTATTTCAAATAATTCAGTTTAGCATGAGAACCCAATTTAATTGTCAAAACATTTCTATTTCAAGCTATTCAGTTTAGACAAACAGTTCTAATTCAGTTTAGTATAAGTACAGATTTTCTTTACACACAGTTAAATGTCAAAACAATTCTATATTAAACAATTCAGTTTAGTGTAAGTAGACTTTCAATGTCAAAAACAGTTCTATTTCAAACAATTCAGTTTAACATAAGTATGCAGTTAGTTCTATTTAACCCATAGATAGGGCTCTATTAGGTGCTACCATTCCGGACCAGAGTGAACCTGGGAGCAAAGGCAATGAAGGGGTGCTCTGTATCCCCCAAAGCCCCAGCATCACTGAAACCTCACCATCAGATTTTATAGAGTCATATCCAGGATTTTGATGGGGGTGGGGATCTTACCCCTCTACAGCAGTGCAGTCGGTGTATTCTACTGCCCCAGCCGACTGGGCAAAACTCACAAGGAGTAGAATAATAATATCCATACGAATATCAAGTGTACATTCTGCAGAGACAGAAATGAAACAGTTGATAAGAATCAAATATAGTGAGCAGTTATATAAGGAATAGAAGAGTAAGCATGATTAGGCAGAAAAAATGATTCACTGGGAATTCTGCAAGAGACTGAAATTTGGCCATGCTGACAAATAGTAGATACACAAACCGGAATCCCTCCCAGAAAAAAAGAATGCATAAAATTCTTTAGAACTTTGAGATCCAAACTGATCATTAAATTCCAGATGACCAGATCAAGAAAAAAAGAACTGGTGGATTTTGCCATTGCATAGAGTGAAAATAAATGATTAGATAGATAAGAACCCATGTGCTAGATTAAGTTAATCTTAGTAAATTCTAACTTAAGGAGCAATGAGTCTGTTCAGTACTTAGATGAGGAACCAAATCATACAAGCAGGTACTGTGAGCAGCCTAGGGTCTTGTGAGCCAGACTATGTAAATCTTAATAAATAAAAACAATGGACATTAGTCTAATAAATGAACCTGTTTTTGTTTTTTTTAAGGGAGTAGGGATATTTTTTGTTTTAGTTTTTTTTTTAAGGGAGTAGGGATACTTTTTTGTTTTCGTTTTGGCCCAGTGGGTAGAGTGTTTGCCAATGATCCAGGAGACCTGGGTTCAATCCCAGGTCACGTCATACCAAAGACTTTAAAAATGGTACTTAATACCTCCTTGCTTAACACTCAGCGATATAAGGTACGTATAGAGGGTAAAGTGGAGCAATCCAGGGAAAGGAGTAGCACCCTCCCCTACATCTCAGTGTAGTAGCTATTGCAAAGGGAGCCTTCTGGTCGCCCTCGACTATGGTCGCCCTCAACTACGGTCGCCAACTTTATTTTTATGTTGTACATCCCCTTTGAAAATAAAATGGCAGAAAAAATCTGCTACTTAATAGAGTTGTTTCTTCTTTGTTTAATTGTTACTCAGAGGTGTGATTAATAGAATTATGATAAACTAACTCAATTAAATGAAAGTTTTAAGGAAATTAAATGCTGAAACATATTCATTTCATAGCAATAATTATTAATAACATCAAATTCAGTAAGGCAGAACTATTTCTAGAGAACCTGGAATCAAGTGAAGTTTAGTCTATATATATATATATATATATATATTCTTACAAAATTTTGTATGAATGTTTTATGTCATAGATTTCTTAATATATATTCTTATGAATATATAAAAGTAAAGTAGGCAACTGTAGTTAGAGAACAACCAGAAGGCTCCCTTTTCAATAGCTACTACACCAAGGTGTAGGGCAGGGTGCTACTCCTTTCCCTGGATTGCTCCACTTTACCCTTGATATGTACCTTATATTGCTTAGAGTTAAGCAAGGAGGTATCAAGTATCATTCTTAAAGTCTTTAGTATGATGTGACCTAGGATTGAACCCAGGTCTCCCGGACCATTTGCGAACACTCTACCCACAGTTTAAGTATCTAGGATAGGATATTTAAATCAAATAATAATCTGTAAATAAATTCATGATAGAAATTTTAAATGAAAAATAAATATTGACAGTTAAAAGTAAAGTAAGTAAACAAACCTGAATCACCTGAAGAAGGCCAGAGGTGAAATTTGGCTGAAACGTAGTGAAGAAGAAACAACACAAAAAGTACTAAGATGAGGATAAAAAGTCCACAATAAATAAAAAATTAATTCTCAGATTAAGAAGCCTCATTTTCAAAATGATTCCAATTAAAAAGACAAATAAGTAAACAAACATGCCAACCATAGTCGAGAGTGACCCAAAGGCTCCCTTTTCAATAGCTACTACACCAAGGTGTAGGGAAGGGTGCAACTTCTTTCCCTGGATTGCTCCACTTTACCCTTGATATATACCTTACAATGCTGAGTGTTAAACAAGGTGGCATCAAGTACCATTTTTTGAGTCTTTGGTATGATTTGAGCTGGGATTGAACCCAGTCTCCCAAACCATTGGCAAATGCTATACCCATTAGGCCAATGGCCTGGTTAAAAATGTGTATTGCTTAATTTCTTAATTTCTTAAATATCTCACCCATCACATAAAGTTTTGATAATAGAAGCAGTCTGTAAAAGAGAAGGTACATATAAAAAAAAAAGGAAAAGAAAAAAAACGATATTAATAAGACAAGGAAATGAAAGTGACACTTGACACTTCCTGTGACAATCAAAAGGTAAGGAAAGTAAAGAGAGATATGTATATAGAAAATGAAAAAAATAAGATAAAAATACACAAATTGTTAAAAAGCAGGTGACAGAAAAGGTGTACGGAGACATCAGTAGAATCTCATTTTAAAGAAATCTTCTCTCTAAGTATATTCACAGAAAAGCCAAGGTGACAATAATGGATATATAACAATGATTTTTATGCTTTGGAAAAATCCAGAATTTCTCATTTTCAACTACACTATTAAAAAAAAATATATATATGTATATATATATATATATATACAAACTATATATGTATATATATATATAGTCATCCACAGACAGATCTTTTTTGTTCTATCAGAATTCATCAGTGTGGCTAGACAGTAGCTTCCCGTAGCTGGGATCGTAACCCGGTTGACTCAAATGCCAAGCCAAAGTCTCTAACCATTCAGCCACAAGGAGCCATTAGCTACGAAGTAAATTTTAAATGGTTATGAATCACAATTATTATTGTTTACATACATCCATTCAACGGCTGCCGAGACCTCAATTCATATACGAAGAGGCTTGCAATGAACGCTAATGGCAACACAATTACTTCTTTGTCAGAGAACTCAACCCTACGGGGGTAGGGGAATATATATATATATATATATATATATATATATATATATATATACTAGATTTGTAAATACATATATCAGTTTAAAATAAGTACAATAACATTTAAAATTCAATTTTAAATTCATTTAAAAGTAAAAATTGTAAAAAGTTTTAAAACTAGAATGCCAGCACTTAAAGTATCAAATGTTCTATTTAAAAAAATATTGTAGCATCAATACACACATTCGCACATACACATGTACACACCTACATACAAACACAGACATGCATACGCATATTTGTATATATTTCTATGACTTTTGATCACCTTTTAGCTAAGTTGTGGCTAAAGGGCAGGACTGTAAGATCATTGAGATCATCGTATGTGACTTAAAACTCCAGTAGTGATATTACAATCACTTCCAGACTAATACCCTTGGGAAAGGTACGGGCCCTTTTATCCCCTTAGCTATGGGTTTATTAGTACCACTACTGTTCTATAAGGATGGCTTTGACATTAAATAATCCACAAAGGTTGATATACCATTAGAAAGAAAGAAAGAAAGAATAACTGAGAAAGAAAAACTGAAAAAGAAAGAAAGAAAGGAAGAAAGAAAGAATAATTAAGAAAAAAAGAAAGAATAACTAAGAAAGAAAGAAAGAATAACTGAGAAAGAAAGAAAGAAAGAAAGAAAGAATAACTGAGAAAGAAAGAAAGAAAGAAAGAAAGAAAGAAAGAAAGAAAGAGTTACGAAGTAAGAAAGAAAGAAAGAATGAATAACTAAGAAAGAAAGAAAGAAAAAAAGAATAACGGAGAAAGAAAGAATAACTGAGAAAGAAAGAAAGAAAGAAAGAAAGGAAGGAAGAAAGAAAGAATAATTAAGAAAAAAAGAAAGAATAACTAAGAAAGAAAGAAAGAAAGAAAGAAAGAAAGAAAGAAAGAAAGGAAGGAAGAAAGAAAGAATAATTAAGAAAAAAAGAAAGAATAACTAAGAAAGAAAGAAAGAAAGAAAGAAAGAAAGAAAGAAAGAAAGAATAACCGAGAAAGAAAGAATAACTGAGAAAGAAAGAATAACTGAGAAAGAAAGAAAGAAAGAGTTACTAAGTAAGAAAGAAAGAAAGAAAGAATGAATAACTAAGAAAGAAAGAAAGAAAGAATAACTGAGAAAGAAAGAAAGAATAACTGAGAAAGAAAAACTTAAAAAGAAAGAAAGAAAGGAAGAAAGAAAGAATAATTAAGACAAAAAGAAAGAATAACTAAGAAAGAAAGAAAGAAAGAAGGAAAGAATAACTGAGAAAGAAAGAAAGAAAGAAAGAAAGAAAGCTAAATTGTCTCTTCAATCAAACTAAGTTAATGCAAAAGTTTCCTATAATTTTTGTTTTCAAAATCTGTTATTCCTCTAAATTCATCAGGTCATTATTCAGTCATGAAAGTATTTTCCCTATCATCTGATGATCTTCAATTATCTTTCTGCTAAATTTTCTATTCTATCAAATTAGGTTGATGTAAAAGTTTCTAGCATTGTTTTTTCAAAACCCTTTCCTTATTCATAGTATGAGTCTAAGGTTTCCTCAGGTTTAGGGAAACAATATATCATTTTCGTTTTTTTTTTTTTTGTTTAATGGCATATCAATCTTTATTGATTATTTACTGCCAAAGCCATCCTTCTAAAAGAACAGCAGTGATACTATTCAACTCATAGCTGGATGAATAAGAGGATTCATCCCTTTCCCAAAAGTATTAGTCTAAAAGTGAATGTAATCATGTGTCTGGAGTTCAAACTCACTTACTTTGAGGCTGCAGTACAGCACTTTAATAATTACACCCTAGGGTCACACCTAGAAACAATAACAGTGATAACTTTAGCATCAATCTAATATCTTTAAAAAAAATTCAACAAAAAGTTCAAAATATTTCTATTGCATTGCAAAAAATTCAACCTTAAAAAGTATAATTTTTCAGTTGGCCACACAACATCTATATAAACTCTATTTTCAGCTTACCCAGTGGGAAGGGCTTAGAATATGCTTATTGCAACCATTAAAAAAAGGATAAAAACACCCTAACAAGAAGTGTCCTGAGTATGACACAAAACTGCATCTGGTGGTGGGGATTTAGTTTCACAACTTTGGGGAGTGTGGAGTAACCCTTGATTATCATTACTTCCAGGTCCATTCTAACCAAAAAAGGTAGTTAGGGTCACATCTATGATACAAATAGATCTTTTAAAAAATCAAGCATATTTAGGCTATCGGTCCTATGGAAGTCAGACCTGACCAATAAAATGAAACACAGTTTCTTCCAAGCTGCAATTGTGTTGATACTGCTATATGGATGCACTACATGGATGCTAACTAAACGGCTGGAGAAAAAACTTGATGGTATCTACACAAGAATGCTACAATCAATATTGAACAAGTCCTGGAGGCAACACCCCACAAAGCAGCAAATCTACGGCCACCAACACCCATCATGAAAACTATCCAAGTTAGACAAACCAGACATGCAGGACACTGCTGGAGAAGTAAGGACAAACTCATAAGTGATGTACTCCTATGGACCCCTTCACATGGCCGTGCAAAAGCAGGGCGGCCAGCTTGAACCTACATACAGCAGCTCTGTGAGGATATGGGGTGTAGCCCTGGGGACCTACCAGAAGTGGTATAGTCGTTATCGCCGTAGGAAATGAACGCGGCGATACGAGTTCAAATCCTGGACGAGACTGATTGCATTTCACATTGCACTAATACCCTTGGGAAAGGTATGAATCCAATTATTCTCCCTCCATCTATGGGTAAATAGTAGGACAGACTAGGTTCTTCAGCCTTGGTTAGGCAACTAGTCTAGGAGAAGGAAAACTCTGAATTCAAACCTGTTAAACTCCGCTTAAAAATTGACCTTGTGTCATATCCTGCCCGAGCAGAGGGGTTGGTAAATAGTACCAGAAGTGATGAATGAAAGGGAGGGGTGGCGAGAGAGGGTCAGGGATATCTGTGCTGATGGCACAACAAGATGATGAGGATGATAGAATCATGAGCAAAAAAAATACATCTTTAAAACAACTACACAAAAAATGTAAAAGAAGATATGAATATGAAATGAATGGGATTCTTTAATCTGAAGGCATAAAATAACCTTAGACAGGTTGACATGCCATGAAAATCAATCAATCATTAAAAAAAATGTACCAAGACTGAAATTGTATCATTGCTAAACTGATTTCAGCATAAAATAACACAACAATGGTTGATAAGGCATAAAACCAACCAACCTATAAATAAGTCAAATAGGTCTATTTGAAAATTATTAGTATTAGAGAGGAATACTTAAAACCACATAATTATGTTTGCTTGTTAGTTTGTTTGGGTTTTATGGCATATAAACCTTTGTTGGTTATTTAATACCAAATCCATTTTTATGCAAATAATCAGTTCTATTTCAAACAATTCAGTTTAGTATAAGTACATAGTTTGATTGTAAAAAATCTTTCAATTTCAAGCTATTCAGTTTAGTCAAACAGTTCTATTTCAAACAATTCAGTTTAGTATAAGTATAGATTTTGTTTACACACAGTTAAATGTTAAAACAGTTATATTTCAGACAATTCAGTTTAATACTTATAGTTTCAATGTCAAAAACATTTCTATTTCAAACAATTCAGTTTAGCATACAAAAATTGTTCCTTTTCAAACAATTCAGTTTAGCATAAGTACACAGTTTAAATGTCAAAACAGTTCTATTTCAAGCAATTCAGTTTAGCATAAATACACATTTTAGTTCTATTTGACCCATAGATAGGACCCTATTAGTTGTTACATCTTTGGGCTAAAGTGGACTTGAGAGCAATGGCAATGAAGGAGTACTCTATACTCCCCAAAGCTCCAACATTACTGGAACCTCACCATCAGACTGTTTAATGTCATATCCAGGACACTCGTCTGGGGTGGGGGTCTTACTCTCTGCAGAAAAGCAGTCTGTGCATTCTACAGCCCCAGTCAACTGGGCAAACCTAACTATGAGCAAATCTTTTGTTTATGAACAGTAACTAGAAGCTTTACAAAGGGTTATTATTAGTTTCTTGAGAGCATATAATTGTATAATTTACTAGTATGTATTTACCCAAATACAGGCAGTTGCCCAGTTGACTGGGGTTATAGAATACATTGACTCCATCTCTGTAGAGGGGTAAGAACCCCTAACGAGTATCCTCAACACAAAACAATGTGACTATGAGGTTCCAGTGATGCTGGAGCTTTGGGGAATGCAGAGCACCGCTTCATTGCGATTGCTCTGAGGTCCACTCTGGCCTGGAGTGGTAACACCTGATAGGGTCCTATCTATTGGTTAAATAGAACTACCGGTATACTTATGTTAAAACTGAATTGTTTGAAATAGAACTGTTTAACTAAACTGAATAGCTTGAAATAGAAATGTTTTTGACAATTAAACTGTGTACTTACATTTATACTGTGTACTTATGCTAAACTGAATTGTTTGAAATGGAACTGTTTTTGACATTGAAACTCTACTTACACTAAACTGAATTGTTTAATATTGAACTGTTTTGAAATTTAACTGTGTAAACAAAATCTATACTTATACTAAACTGAATTAGCTGAATTAGAGCTGTTTGAATAAACTAAATAGCTTGAAATAGAAGTGTTTTGACAATTAAACTGTGTATTCATGCTAAACTGAATTGCTTGGAATAGAACTGACTGTTTGCATAAAAATGGATTTGGCGTTAAATAGCCTACAAAGGTTGATATGCCATAAAACCCAACCAACCAAC
>OY757932.1:46282717-46352717 GCA_963585895.1 Sepioteuthis lessoniana | reverse complement strand
TATATATATATATATATTCATCTATATATGAAATGTGCAGACATAATGGAAGAAACACGACTTAAAAACCAAATTTTGATGGCGTATTTATTCATTTTATTTACGAACTTCATTATCATCAAACATTATCGTCAAATATTATCTGATAAGGCTTGTAAATTAACAAAACATTATATTCAATAGATAAACACATAACCAAATATTGGTTTGTAAGTCATATCTTGTATCTTTGTTTAAGATAAATTTCATATTACCTGATAGTTTTAATTCTGTTCAACAGACACATTCTCTTCTTGTCTTTTTGAAAGGATTTGTTCAGAGATTAAGACATGTAAAGAAAGAGAGCTTATTAACCTTTTTGCTGATAAAGTGACACTTTTGTTGTTTTAATTGTAGCTTAATGTAAGGTATTTTTTAATTGGTTGCTCATTGACCATTTCCGTGTTAATGTATAGAAACATGGTTAGGAGGCCCCACTGTGTTGTAGTATTGTGTAAAAGTTTTATTACAAAATATCAAAATTAAAAGTGAGAGCTCTATTGTTTTCTTGCTATTGTACTATGACACATAAATGCTGATCAATTTATCATATATTGTTTGCTTTTACATATATATATATATATATATATATATATATATATATATATATATGACTGGGACATTGGCCGAATGATTAGAATGTTTGCCAATGGTCCGTGAGACTGGGGTACAATCCCAGGTCGAGTCATACCAAAGACTCAAAAAATGGTACTTGATGCCACCTTGCTTAACACTCAGCATTATAAAGTAAGAATCAAGGGTAAAGTGGAGCAATCCAGGGAATGGAGTAGCACCCTCCCTTACACCTTGTTGTAGTAGCTATTGAAAAGGGAGTTTTCAGGTCACCCTCGACTAAGGTCACCAACTTTATATATATATATATATATACATATGATTAATTGACTTGTTTGAACATACCTTCTATTTTGCAAATTTTGGAAAAATAATTCATCCACTCTACAAGGATTTAAAAAATGATCTGCCAGCGAAAGGGTTAAGTTGCTGTATTGTTTGTGACCTAGTGCCTCATTTCTCTTTTTAGGAATGCTGAATGAATGACAAGTGGTTCAGTAGCAAAAAAAGAAAACACCTTTGAATTCCAAGAGACCCAAATATATTTCTAATCAAGCAACACACAAGACAGACTATTCAAATATTTACACACACACACACATACACACACACACACACACACACACACACACAGAGTCAGCAAAATAGTTTATATAAAACAAATCAATGCAAGTTAGCAACTAAATAAACTAAGTGGCTTAATTAGTCTGAAGGATTCTTTCAAAAAGAAAACTAAAGAAAAGAAAAACACTCTTCTCAATTAATAATGGTGTTTCTTTTTTAGGGTTTTTTTCATTGGGTAGCTTTATTGCTTTTTAGTCTTTTTGCTCATATAGCATTTTTTTTAGGTTTTTTTGTTTGTTTTGTTTTGTTTTTGAGGGGTTTTATGTTTTTATCTTTTGTGTTTTTTAATGCTTGTATAGTACTTTTCCTGCTTATTTTAAGCGATTTTTTTGCTTTTTGGGTGTGTCTTTCAGTTGATTTTTGTATTCTTAAATGCTTTGAGATATTTTTTCCTGATATTTTTTGTTAATTTTGTCTTTATTAGAGTCTCAGATGTTTTTTTTAATCATCTATTTTGAATGACTTTGTTTGGTGGGCATTTTGGGGAGAGGTTCTGTTTTTTTGTTTTTTGCAGTTATTTTTTTTTGTATTTTTTAAAATCCTTTTGAGTATATATATCTGATAATTTTTTTCTTTTTTCAATTCTTGTGTTTCAAGTGAGTTTATCTGATTCTTTGAATTTCAAAGTGCTAGGGAGTGTGTTAGTTTTTATGTTTTTTGTTCAGGGTTTTTTTGGCACTTCATGTGATTTTTATTGTTTTTTTTGTTGATGTTTTATGCATTTGATGTGGGTTTTTTGTTTGTTATACTCTTGTTTTTTGATTTTTTGTTTTTAATGTTTTCTGGGGTTTTTGTGAGTTTTAGTGATTTTTTTGGAGCTTTTGTGGGTATTTCTTGCAATTTTCTTTTTGTGTGTTTTAATATTTTTTGGTATTTTTTGTTGTTTTCTTTGGAGCAATTTGTTTTTAGTGAGATAGACTTGTTTTTCTTTCTTGGATGTTGATATGAAAGGGGACTTTAAAAGAATTTGTCCGGGAGACCTGGGTACTATCCCAGGTTGCATCATACCAAAGACTTTAAAAATGGTATTTGATACCGCCTTGCTTAACACTCAGCAATATAAGGAACTCATCAAGGGAAGTGGAGCAATCCAGGGAAAGGAGTAGTGCCCTCCCCTACACTTCAGTGTAGTAGCTATTGAAAAGGGAGCCTTTGGGTCAACCTCGACTATGGTTGCCAACTTTACATAGGTTAAATTAGTAATAACAATTTTACCAATGAGGTTTTGCAAAATTATTTTAAAGCATAAATTACTATTTTTTTCTACTTTGTTTTTTCAATTTTCAGAGGCAGTGACAGTATTTCTTGATGTCCTGTTACTTCAACCATTGTTAATGAGTGCCATTGGTAAAAATTCATGTCTCATAATCACTTTGCCCTTTTCAGCTTTCAAAACTTCTCTTACTTATAAATGAGGTGCTCACAGTGTAAAGAATATTATCATAGGAAACAGTAACCTGAATTCAAATACTGGATAGGGTTGTTTGTATTTAACATAGCGTTAATACCCTTGGAAAAGGTATGAACCCAATTTTTCTTCCTCCAAGGAAAAATATATATATAAGTAAATATATAAAAAATAAAAAATATATATAACTAAGGTAAGTGGGTTGTCTTCTGGGGTCAATCCCACTCTCTAAAAGACATGTATGACATATGTAATTGGTCAGTAGATCTTTTCAAACTAACCAATCACTGGTTTCCATGCGTTGGTTCCACATATCAAAAAACATGTCCAGTTTTCTTTCTTTAACCAAGCTCAGTAATGTGCGGATGATAAATTTGTCTCTGTTATAATTCCAGCAGTGAACCAGAGCTGTGTGAAGTACATTAAACTTCAGTATATACAACACAAGAACTTTAGTAAAGAGAACTACTATATGTTTATCCTTGTATAATATCATATACAGAACAATTTGTTTGCAACAGTAATATAATGCTATAAAAATTCCAATGTGTTCATATTTTTCCTGATACTAACTTTCTTCTGTTTTCAACTTAACCAACGTATATTGTGACACAAACAAATTACCATATTTTGCAAACAAATTATCATTATTTTGCAAACAATTTCACAATATTTTGCAAACACGTTTTACTATATCAACACTATGTGAAATATAAACAGTCTTGTTGAAGATTTGAACTCATGTCGCCTAGTTTATTTCCTATAAAAATAACTATTTCATTATGACACTTTGGAAAGTGAATGTAATAGCATGACTAGTATTTGAACTCTCTTACTACAATGTCACAGTCCAACATGTTAGCCCCAATGCCACACGGACATCCCTTCTGCATGTGATATAGTTTCAATAGATAATAGTTTCAACATTGAAGTTTATAAACCTAGTACAATGCTGTTGGCATTTCCCATATTGTTAATACCTTTGGGAAAAGTATGCATCCAATTATTCTCTGTCTAACTATAAGTAAATAGTAAGGCAGACTGACCTCGTTAACCTTGGCTAACTGACCTAAGAGAAGGAAAACTCTAAATTTAAACTAGTTTGTTTGTTTGTTGGCTTGGGTTTGTTTGTTTGTTTGTTTGGGTTTTATGGCATATCATTGGACAAAATAATGGAAACACCTAGAATCTTAGTACAAGAATTTGGGTCAGTTATTTGGTTGTTTGGGTTTAATGGCATATCAACCATTTTTATACAAATAATGAGTTCTATTTCAAACTATTCAGTTTAGCATGAGCACACAGTTTAATTGTCAAAAACATATCTATTTCAAGCTATTCAGTTTAGTCAAACAGTTCTAATTCAAACAATTCAGTTTAGTAAAAGTATAGTTTTTGTCTGCACATAGTTAAATATCAAAACAGTTCTATTTCAAACAATTCAGTTTAGCATAAGTACAGTTTCAAAGTCAAAAACAGTTCTATTTCAAACAATTCAGCCTGACATAAGTACTCAATTTAGTTCTATTTGGCCCATATATAGGACCCTATCAGATGCAACCACTCCCAGCCAGAGTGAACCTGGGAGTGATGGCAGTGAAGGAGCACTCCACATCTCCCAAAGCTTCAGCATTACAGGAACCTCACTATCAGATTGTTTAGTGTCATATCCAGGACAATCGTGGGGGAGTTCTTACCCCTCTGCAGAGAAGCAGTCGGTGTATTCTACAGTCCCAGCCAACTGGGCAATTCAAACCAGTTCTACCCCTCTTAAAAATTGACCTTCTGTTACATCATGCTTATGTAGAGGGGTTGGGTAAATGAATACATTCAACTTTATATCCTAGCCAAAAGGTTCTCTCTCAGCCAGGTTTGGAATTCAGTTATGAGTGAATAATGTAGCCTGGTTTCTTTAGCTTTGATACTGCAACTAGACTAGAAGAAAAATACAAAATTCAGACCAGCTGTACTCCACTTTGAAATCAACCTTTTAATACATCCTGGCTGATAGGATTTTAATTCAAACAATTCAATTTAGTATAAGTAAAGTTTTTGTTTACACACAGTTAAATATCAAAACAGTTCTATTTAAAACAATTCAGTTTAGCATAAAAAATCAGTTGTATTTCAAACAATTCAGTTTAGCATAAGTACACAGTTTAGTTCTATTTAAACCATAGATAGGACCCTATTAGGTGCTACTACTCCAGGCCAGAGTGGACCTGAAAGCAATGGCAATGAAGGGGTACTCCGCATTCCCCAAAGCTCTAGCATTACTGGAGCTTCACCATCAAATTGCTTAATGTCATATCCAGGACAACATTTGGGGAAGGGGTCTTACTCTTCTGCAGACATCCATTTGGTGTATTTTACAGCCCCAGCTGACTTGGTATTGATTGTTAGGTCTTATCCTTTGCTCACATACTTCTCATGCAGAGGGATAAGTATATATATATATATATATAAAGTATGATCTATGCTTACTTTCCATCTGTAGTGAATTGGCCCTCCCAGCCACCAACATTTTCTATCAGCAGACAAACATCATGGATGCATCCCAGGTCTAAGAAGGGGTATATGAGAGATTATGTGATAACAAAAAACAAAATCATGATGAGAACTTTAACATCGCACATTCCTTCAACAGAGCCAACAATCAATGGAACAATGCACTCCTACAGAATAAAGAACCCTTCAGACTCCTTCATACAAAACGCCTCACTAATTCTTTGATCCATAAGAAGACCAATGTTTTGATTTTGAAATCCAGTAATAAGAGGCAGGAGCTAGCTTGAATCAGCTCTTGACATGATAACGATTGCTGAGAATGTTGAATCATCTTGGAACTCCCTCAAGGATATCATCAATGGTATTTCCTTGGAGTCTCTAGGCCTCTCAGTCTGTAAACACCGAGATTGGTCTGATTACAGTAACATCAACATCCTGGTTCTTATAACAATAAATAAATAAACTTTAAAAATCTACACACTCAACTCCACCAAAAAAGTATATGTCAAAATAATGGAAACATAGAATCTTAGCATCATAATTTTGGTTGGTTGTTTGGGTTTTAGGGCATATCAACCTTTGTAGGTTATTTAATGCCAAATCTATTTTTATACAAATAATCAGTTCTGTTTCAAACAATTCAGTTTAGCATGAGTACACAGTTTAATTGTCAAAAACATTTCTATTTCAAGCAATTCAGTTAACTCAAACAGTTCTTATTCAACCAATTCAGTTAAGTATAAATATAGATTTTGTTTACACACAGTTAAATGTCAAAAAAGCTCTATTTAAAACAATTCAGTTTAGCATTAGTACAGTTTCAATGTCAGAAACAGTTCTATTTCAAACAATTCTATCTGACATAAGTACGCAATTTATTTCTATTTGACCCATAGATAGGTCCCTATCAGGTTCAACAACTCCAGGCCAGAGTGGACCTGGGTGTGATGGAAATGAAGGGGTACTCTGCATTTCCCAAAGCTCCAGCATTACTGGAACCTCACTAACAGATTGTTTTGTGTCATATCTAGGATACTCGTTGGTGGGGTCTTACTCCACTGTAGAAGTACAGTCGATTTATTCTACAGCCCCAGCCAACTAGGCATCATAATTATGAAACTCTTATCAAACATTTGTTATTTTTATGCTTTTTGATTTATCAATAATTTTTCTTGTCTTATTTAACAAAAATTGTTGTTTTTTTTACAGATATCATCAGAAGAAATATGTTAAAATTCATTAAAATGGCAGATTTATCAGACTTTAAAAGAGGTCAAATTGTTAGTGCTCATATGGCAAGCACTAGTGTAACAGAAACTACTGAATTATTTGGTGTCACAAGGAGTACCATCTCGGAAATAATGACAGCATTTGAGAAAGAAGGAAAAAAACCTCCTCACTGAAGCAAAACTCTGGAAGAAAGTGAAAACTATATGATAGGGACAGTCAGACTTTTACACAGATGATTAGGAAGGATCATAAGAATACAGCTCCAAAAATTACAGCAGAGCTTAATGACCATCTCGAGAACCCACTTTCCTCAAAAACTTTAAGAAGGGAGCTGCACATGGCCGGATTTCAAAGGAGGGCTGCAAGCAGAAAACTAAACTGAAATAAATATGTTTGACATTTCCAAGTGTTTCCTTATTTTGTCTAATCCCAGTATATATTCATATACATACATATATATATATATATATGTGTGTGTGTGTGTGTGTGTGTGTGTGTGTGTGTGTGTGTGTGTGCACTAAATAACCCATTAGATCATTGGATTACAGCTGTAACAGTGAACCATGATGATATTGATGCATCTATCTTGGAAAGAGACAATTGTAATAAAGATTTCATTGTTAACAGCTGTCCATGATGACACTGGTGCTTCTAACCCAGAAGAAGAGTAAGATTGTTATTAGAATTTCATAGCTAATAACAGTTCTTAATGATTTGAAGCATCTATATAGGAAGGAATGAAAGATTGTGATTAGTATATACACAAGAAGTAAATGAGGCAGAATCAAACTACTCTTTTATATATATATATATATATATATATATATATATATATATATATATATATATATATATATTAGATTTTATATATTTAATGCCATGGAGTTTGTCTGCAACCTTAGGTTTCATGAAGTTTTACAAACGTTATCTGCTTGATAATTGTTGGAGGTTCGTACCTTTTCCAAGGGGCATTAGTTCAGAACTAAACAGAATAGTATGACATGAGTCATATCAGAGATATTGAGCACTCTACAAATTATATTGCACTTGGTTTGCTACAAACCCACAAAATGAATTAGTGACAACCAACACTGTTGCAATATATATATATATATATATATTTATATATATATATATATATTACACAACTCATAAAGTTTTAAAAATGTCATTTTCATCATAAGCCTTGGTGGTTTCTAATTAAACTACCATGGAACTCCCATGGGTTCAGCTAGTCATTAATGATCTTAGTAATTATTGATAATTATTAATGATCTTCAGTCCATAATTAAGGAAAATTATATTTAATTCTTTTTCATTATGTCACAAGATTGGCACCAAATATTCAAAACAATATTGCATCAAGGTCTCTCTCTCTCTCTCTCTCTCTCTCTCTCTCTCTCTCTCTCTCTCTCTCTCTCTCTTTTTGGTTATTTCTCATTTCTAACACCAAAAGGAAAAATTCAGAACCCCAGGGAATAGTTTGTTTTTTTTTGCTACTTTTCATCTCCAGCCTACCTACCAAAAGCAAAAACAAATAAATACAAAAACTGAAATCTTTTGCCTTAGAGATAACAATATTTATCTTTTGTTTTATTTTGGTTTTTTTTTCCTCCTTTATTTCCATCGGCAAATCAGCCAGTTATTGTGTTAAATCATTGCATTATTAAAATAAACAATATTTTAACTCTTTCAATACAGTCAAACTCCTAAAGCAGTGCCGTGGGTGACTATAGTTGAATTTCATACTACATACTGTCTTCTGGCCTATATTTTCTATCCATTGAAAAACCTCAGAGAAAATTTTCATGTAATTTAAACCATAAATTCAATGATTTTGTCATATTTTTTCATGTAGATGATATACTTATTCATGAGAGATACTGTATATATTATTTAGATACTGGATCACCTTTTCAATCATCAATTCTGTACATGCACTTTATTTGTTTCAGGTTTTGTCTACGGTGCAGCAAACTAGAATTAATTGGGCACTGTCTATGAGGAAAGCAGCATCATGACACAGTCCACTCCTCTAGAAATTTAGAAATGGTATGCTTTACTGCTTAGCATTCATGCAGGAAACTTCAATACAAAGATTTCAGAGTGTTAGGTTGTCATTCTGAGAATAGTTTCATATTCATATTGTTATGCCTCCATTTACTTTCCCACAAAGCCTCGGACTCAACAAGGAGACCTGCTTCAAGTGCCAGGAGGAGGTAGTGCTGCTCTGGATTGAGAGAGTGGCTGCTGGAAGACCGTACATCTGGCAGTAGGACTCTGCACCATGTCACACAAGCAGAAGAACTCAGTCTCAGCTGTGAGAAAATTTCTACAACCACATTCCCATTAATGTCAGGCAGCTTAACTCCCTAAGTTGTAATCCTCTTGATTATTATGTGTGTGGTGTGATTGAATGAGAGACCAGTGAAACTCTGCACAACACCAAAAAGGAACTGAAAGCAAGGATAACAGCAGTATTTACTAATTTAAAGAAGGAGACCATTGGAAAGACTTGCAGGAGATTCTTAAGTGGTCAAGAGGCCATGGTTGAAGCAAATGGTGATTTCTTTGAATATATTTCATCTATTGTATTTCAAGATATTTACATGCAATTTTGGTAAACATATTGGATAAAGTGAGATGCCAGTGTTATTTTCATTTTTGTGTAATTTAGACATCAATTATGCCATAGCACCCAATATATATATATATATATATATATAAGGAGATTAAAAAATAAAATCATATCTTTATGTAAAAATAGCAGATGGCAGAAAATAGAACAAAAAGATCTCATCCAAAATATATCAACCAGAAAACTTACAAAAATACAAATAGAAGCCCTCAGTTTAAAATTTGCTACCAGAATCAACAAAGAAAATATTTCTGACATAATAACCAAAAATTACAGACAAAATGATTGACTTTATGAAAGGATACGTACAAGAAATCCTAACAGCTACAACCAATAACAAAAATAATGAAACCACAATTCCCAAAAGACATATCATAGCCTTAAAAGATTCATCAACAAACTGAAAAATACATGTTACCCCCTCTGACAAGGGAGGAGGAATTGTAATAATGGATACAGATACCTACCATCATAAAATAAAATTATTATTAGAAATGGATGATATATACAAAGAAACAAATGCAAATATTATCAACAAATAAACTACCAAATTCATCCAATCCTACAAAAGACTGATTAAAAATGAAAACAAAACATGGAAATCATTAATAAATTACAAACCCAAAATACCAAACATGTGTGGATTATCAAAAATACATAAACCAAATACTCCAATGCAACCTATCATCTCAGGGATTAACAGCACTCTGCACCAAATAGCAAAAGCTATAACAAAATTACTGACTCCTCTCTTAGGGAAAATCAGCCCCTCATCCATTAAAAACTCAGGTGATCTCAGGACAAAATCAAAAAAACATCCATGTAAAAGATAAAAAAATTAGCCAGTTTAAATATAAAATCACTATATACCAATATACCAATCAAAAAATATCTGAATCTTTAAAAAAATTACCAAAATAAATAAAAAATAAAATTATCATTGCCAAATGATAAAATCATAATAATACTTGAACTCTGCACCAACCAATGTTTCTTTACATTCAACGAAAAATTCTATAAACAAACATTTGGTTTACCTATGGGTTCACCCTTGAGTGGAATTCTTGCATGTTTATTCTAAGAATTCTTGAATTAAACCAAATTCAAAATTAACTCCCCACCCCAACAATCTATATTTTGGATATGTTAATGACATTCTTTTACTCTATGCACATGAAGAAAAAAATATCAAAAGTAACAAAAAAACTAAACAAAATTTAAAAAAAAACATCTAGTTCACTTATGAAAATGAAACTAACAAAATTCTTTCCTAGCTAGACATTTTAAAGTAAAGTTGGCAACCATAGTCGAGAGCAACAAGAAGGCTCCCTTTTCAATAGCTATTACACCTGGATTGGTCCACTTGACCCTTGAGATAGAACCCAGGTCTCCCAGACCACTGGTGAACATTCTACTCACAAGCCAGTGTACACCACTAGTATACAAACAAGAATGAGTTTATAAATTTTTATTCCCATCACATAAACAAAACAAAATCTGACATACTTGTAGATTTTTATTTAAAAGCCTAAAGAATATGCAGTCCTGAATATATGTATGAAGAAGAAGAATACATTAAAAATACTCTCAAACTCTTACTCTATCCTACATATTTCATACATAATGCAAAAAGAAAAGCCTACAAAATATACAATCACAATACCAATAAAGCAAAAAATAATAATACCAGAAGAATCATAAAACTCACTAACACAATAACCAAAAACCTCAATAATTCACTCCATGCCTCAGACATACAAATTGTTAACAGTACATCAAAAACTATGAATGATATAATAAACAAAAAAGTAAATAAAGATAGGAATAAAAATCCCACTCCAGAAACAGGAGTTTATTCAATCAGATGTGCATCTTGTAATAAATCATATATTGGAGAAACATCCAGACCTTTCAAAAAGAGGATTTATGAACACAAACAAGCTCTCAAAAAATAAAAAAATAAAAAGAATGATACTAACTATGCTCTAGTTCTACACCGATATACAGAAAAACATAATTTTGATCTAAAGGGAGCAAAAATTAAAAGACATATGCCCAAGAAAAAGAAACAATTAGTCATAGAATTGGCAGTTATTCTTCTCACAGAAACAATAAAACAAAGATCTGAAAAATTTTAACTATCTCCAACTCTGGCTCAGTTGATCATCACAAAACATAATGTACACAAACAATTATGTAAAATCAAAAACAAATGCTTCATTGCTACAAACAACAACATAACATAAAAACAAACATTCCTTTAAAATTTACCTTTGAAAATGCTATGCAATATAGCAAAACATGTTTGGTAAAAAATAAACATCTTCTACCAAGACTTTTTCCAGTTTGTCATTAATACTATACAGTATATATATATATATATATATATATGCAACTCATTAATAAAGAATTAAAATTTCATATTGGATATAATGAGATTCCAGTGTTATTTTCATTTTGTGTAATTTAGACATCAATTTTGCCATCACAATCTATATATATATATATATGCAACTCATAGATAAAGAATTTAAATGTCATATAAATCTTTAATCCTTGATGAGTGGTTTTAATTAATCCATGGAATTCCCATCAGTTTAGAAAGTTAATCTTTAGTCCAAATTTTGACAATTTGAAGCTGTCGATGTTGAAATCAAAATTAATTAATTTCTTTCAACTTTCATAATTTTCAAAAATTCTATAATTTTATCATTATAATTTCATGTACGTGTGGCTATAGTTGAATTCCATTCCCTTCTCAATCAAATCATGGGAGAGTGGTTTGTCCAACTATTTATGATAAAAGTTTACAATACAAGACATTACTGTTTGAAACCTTAAATAGAAAATTTTCAAAAGGTTTTCCCACTATTATATAAAAACTTAAAGGCACTTTGGTTTAATGAATATTGTCATAGAAAATGGACACAATGACCTGAGTTCAAATCCTGGACAAGGCAGCTTGTATTTCACTTAGTGCAAATACCCTTGGAAGCAGTATGAATCCAACTATTTCCCCTCCAGGTATGGGTAAATAATAGGGTAGACTTGGTTCTTAAACCCTGGTTTTAGAGAAGGAAAACTCTGAAATCTGACTTGCTAAATTCCACTTAAAAAATGACCTTGTGTCGCATCCTACTAGTGAGGTTGGTAAATACATATATGAAAACTCTAAAAATAATACCACTACTGTTTTTCCACATTAAAGAACCCACAAAGATTGATATGCCATTAAACAAAGAAACTGAAACCAATCTATTTGTAATATTGACATGGACACTTGCCCCCCATCACAAAAACTATACAAGTTCGACGAACCAGACACGCAGGACACTGCTGGAGAAGCAAGGACGAGCTCATAAGCGATGTACTCCTGTGGACCCCCACACATGGATGTGCAAGAGTGGGACGACCAGCACGAACTTACATAGAGCAGCTATGTGAGGACACGGGATGTAACCCTGAAGACCTGCCGGAGGCGATGAATGATAGGGAGAAATGGCGAGAGACGGTCAGGGATATCCGCGCAGGCGGCGCGACATGATGATGATGATGATCAATAATTATCTTAAACTTTAATAGGTTCTTTCTAATAATGACAATAATAATGTAATATGTAATATGGGTATGTATTTACCCAACCCCTCTGCCATAAACAGCATGTGACACAGAGTCAATTTTTAAGTAGAGTAAAGCTGGTTTGAATTCAAAATTTTTCTTCTCCTAGACTGGTTGCCTAACCAAGGCTAAAGAACCCAGTCAGCCTAAATTATTTAATCATAGTTGGCTGAGCAAAAAGTAAATAAATAGATTCATGCCTTTCTCTAGAACATTAAAATGAAATAAAACACCAACAGCCTCACCCAATCAATTAGACATTTAGGGAGAGTCGCCATGGTGTAGTGGTTAACATGCTAAAGTGCAGCATCATAGAAAGTGAGTTTGTACTTATGTCATATTATTATGTTCACTTCTGAACTAATGCCCCGTGGGAAAGGTATAAACTTCCTTATTTGCACCCCAAAGTTATGCGTTGAATAGTACAAATACTGTTCTACTACAAGGATGGCTTTGGTATTTCAATTTGGTTTGGTTTGGTTTGGTTTGGTTGGGTTTTATGGCATATCAACCAATGTAGGTTATTTAATGCCAAATCTTCTTTATACATATATATCAAATATATATGACTTGGTTGAGTTGGGTTTTATGGCATATCAACCAATGTAGGTTATTTAATGCCAAATCCTCTTTATACATATATATCAAATATATATGATTTGGTTTGGTTGGGTTTTACGGCATATCAACCAATGTAGGTTATTTAATTCCAAATCCATTTTTATACATATATATCAAATACATGATTTTTAAACATTTTGTAGGTAAATCAAACATTTGATTATACACAGTTTAATGTAAAAAATAGTTCTATCTCAAACAATTCAGCTTTGTATAAGTACATATTTTTACACAGTTAAATGTAGAACAGTTCTAATTCAAGCAATTCAGTTTAGCATAAGTACACAGTTCTATTTAACCCATAGATAGGCCCCTATCAGATGCTACTACTCCAGGTCTGAGTGAACAGTAAGAGAGAAGGTTGTTTGGCTCTTTGGTTTAATGGCACATCAACACTTGATGGTTATTTAATGCCCAATTGTGTTTTTACATATGATGTGTTAGCAAACAGTTTGTAGATAACTTTATTTTCAAATGAGTTAGAGCTCATTTGTTTGCACAATTAAATGGTTTCAAGTATTGCTATCAAATACAAATAATTCTGTTTAATATCAATCATTTGTTTGCACACAGTTAAATAGTTTCAAGTATTGCTGTCAAACATTAATAATGCCATTTAATATAAATCATTTGTTCGCAAAGTTAAACAGTTTAAAGTATAATATAGTTTGCTTTCTTTATTTAATCACATATCAATCTTCATAGGTTCAAAGCCATCCTTGAATTAGTGAGCCGATGAGCAGCATTGACCAGCAGGGTTCGAGTCTTGGCTCATTCCCGACCTTCCCCTCCCCTTTATCCCCACTTTATTCGGCCTTTGGGCTTTTGACCACGTGTCAAGTCGTGTCTGGTGGGAGGCAGCGACAAATAAACAAAGCCATCCTTGAATCAAAGCCATCCTTGAATCAGAAGAGTAGTGGTGCTATTTAACCTATAGTAAAGAGGATAAGCTTATTAGATCAAAAGTGAATATAATAGCGTGACTGGACTTCAAACTCAATTTGAGGGCACATTTCCAGCACTTTAGACTCCTCCCTTCAAGTATAGAAAAGGATTAAATAGTTCTATTTGATCCAAGCAGATACTGTCACTCCAGGTGAGAGTAATAGCACTGAAGGGATACTCCACATTCTCCAAAGCTCCAGAACGGGAGCCTCACCATCAGATGGTTTAGTGTCATATTCAGGACACTTGTTGGTGGTGGGGAAGGAGGTTTAATCCTCTGCAGAGATGCAGTTAGCATATTCTACTGACCACAGCTGACAGGGCAGGAGAAAAGGTTGGTTGGTTGTTTGGGTTTTATGGCATATCAACCTTTGTAGGTTATTTAACGTCAAATCCATTTTTATGCAAAAAGTCAGTTCTATTTCAAACAATTGAATTTAGCATGAGTACACAGTTTAATTGTCAATAAGTACAGTTTATGAAAATAGTTCTATTTCAAACAATTCAGTCTAGTAGAAGTACACAGTTTAAATGTAAGTACAGTTTAATTGTGAAAAACATTTCTATTTCAAGCAATTTAGTTTAGTCAAGCAGTTCTAATTCAGCTAGTTCAGTTTAGTATAAGTACAGATTTTGTTTACACACAGTTAATTGTCAAAATAGTTCTTTATTAAACAAATCAGTTAGGTGTAAGTACAGTTTCAATGTCAAAAAACAGTTCCATTTCAAATAATTCAGTTTAGCATAAGCATACAGTTTAAATATAAGTACAGTTTAATTGTCAAAAACATTTCTATTTTAAGCTATTAAGTTTAGTCAAACAATTTAGTTTAGCATAAGTATGTCGTTTAGTTCAATTTAACCCATAGATAGGGCCCTATCAGAGTGGACCTTGGAGCAATGGTAATGAAGGGGTGCTCCACATTCCCCAAAGCCCCAGCATCACTGGAACCTCACAATCAGATTGTTTAGTGTCATATCCAGGACACTTGTTGGAGGGATCTTACTCCTCTGCAGAGGTGCAGTCAGTGTATTCAACTGCCCCAGCTGACTGGGCAAGGAGAAAAGGATTAAATTTTGATGGAAAGAGTAAAAGACAGTAAAATAGAGGAAGAGAGGTATTTAGAGAGATAGATTCAAGCAGAAAGAAAAGTAAATGGTCAAATCAAAGACAGCTCAGGAGAGTAGATAGATAGATAGATAGATAGATATATGGGAGAGAGAAACATGAGATAGAGAGAAAAAGTGAATTTTAAAGCAAAAAGATAAAGAGAAAGAGAAGGTAAAGAGAGAAGAAAGAGAGATAAACTCCAATGAGAAGAGAGAGAGAGAGAGAGAGAGAGAGAGAGAAAGAAAGAGAGAATTGTTGAGAGAGGAGCACAGATAAGTTGACAGAGAAAGAGGGCATTTAAGTAAAGAGAGAAAGAGATAAAGTAGAAAGAGAGAGAGAGAGAGAGACCAGGACTACAGAGAAAGAGAGAGTTACGTGGTGCATTCAATAAGATTCCAGACTTTTTTTGAACAGGCATTTAAAATTGGTGTAGACTTGAAAATTCACTATGTTATTGCTATACATCTTATGAGATGACTGATCAATTTTTATGATTTCAGCTTCAAATGAACAGCTACAGCAGCAATTGGAATACACCCTACTAAAGCCTGATTGTCACAGCTGGTGAATTTCAAAAATGCAATCTAGACGTGAGGACACTTTAGAAGAACGACATGCAATAAAATTCTGTTTTAAACTTGGAAAAAATGCCACAGAAACGTATGGAATGCTTCAGACTGCTTTTGGAGCATCTTGCATGAATCGAGTATCAGTTTTTGAGTGGCATTAGAGATTCAAAGAAGGCAGGGAGTCTGTGAGGGATGATGAGAGGTGTGTGAGGAGTAAGGAAGTCAATACATCAGAGTTGATTGGCCAAATAAAGAAGGGTGAGGGTTACTATATTGAGGTTTTAAGGGAGCTCAGGAAGAGATTCCGTCGGAAGAGGCCAGCACTCTTCAAATCAGGTCAGTGGCATTTCCACCAGGACAATGCACCAGTCCACAACTCCATCCTTGTCACAGACTATTTGACCAAGATGGGCATCAAGAGAGTTCCTCAGCCTCCCTATAGTCGAGACCTTGCTTCCTGTGACTTTTGGTTATTCCCTAAGCTCAGAAGCTGTCGTTATGAGACAATAGAGGAGATGAAAGAGGCTGTGACAAAGGTCATTGACACCCTCACACAAGAGGACTTCGATGGGGTCTTCGAGAAGTTGTTGGAACGGTACAACAAGTGCATTGCAGCCGGAGGAGATTACTTCGAAAGGGACTAGAGTTTCATGTGTGCCCATACGAAAAAAGTCTGGAATCTTATTAAATGATCCTCGTACTATCCAGAGTGAAGGAAGATGCTTCAGGTCTAAAGAGAAAAGAAAGAGATAGTATCAAGAGAGAAAAGAGAGACCAAAAAAATCTAAAGAGAAAAGGAAGAGAGACTGAAGGTCTTGAGAGAAAGGGAGAGGGGTGTAGTCTAGAGGTTTAAGAGAGAGAGATAAGGTTTAGAGAGGAAAGGAAGACAGGTAATGTCTAAAGAGAAAAAGAGGAGACTTAAGATCTAGAGAGAAAGGGAGAGAGATGATATCTAAAAAGAAAAGGGAGAGAGATAAGGTTTATAGAGAAAAGGGAGAGAGATAGAGTCTAGAGGAAAAGAGAGGCATATAAAGTCTAAAGAGAGAAGAGAAAGAAATAAAGGTTTAGAGAGAAAGGTGAGATATATAAAGTCTAAAGAGGGAAGAGAGAAAAATAAGGTCTAGAGAGAAAAGGGAGAGAGATGAGGTCTTGAGAGAAAAAGCAGACTTAAGATCTAGTGAGAAAGAAAGAAAGAAAGAAAGAAAGAAAGAAAGAAAGAAAGATGGTCGAGAGAGAAAAAAAGAGAAACTTAAGATCTAGAAAGAAAAGGAGAGATAAGGTCTAAAGAAAAAAGGAAGACTTAAAATCTAGAGAGAGAGAGAGAGAGAGAGAGAGAGAGAGAGAGAGAGAGATCTGGTCTAGAGAGATAAGAGAGGGAGATGAGGTCTAGAAAGAAAGGGGCGGGGAGAAATAAGGTTTATTGAGAAAAGGGAGATAGTTCAGGTCTTAAGTGAATAAGGAGAGAGTTAAATTTAGGAGAAAAGGGAGAAAGTTCCAAGTCTACTGAGAGAGTGAGAGAGAGAGAGAGAGAGAGAGAATGTAGAGAAAGAGAAAAAGATAAAATAGAAAGAGACGGAGAGAGAATAAGGTTAGAAAGAAATCGGGTGTTAAAAGACTGAGAGTGGTATGGTTGAAATAGAAAGAGATGAGGAAAAATTAGAAAGAAACATAGTTAAGATAGATAGAAAGAAAGAGAGTGTGTGAAAGAGAGAGAGAGAGAGAGAAAGAAGGATTTATAGCCCCCAAAAACAAGGGAAAAGGTACGAATAAAGAAATCCGTTTTATCATACTCCCTTTAAAGTAAATGTTATTTACTGTAGTGTAAATATATCCTGATATAGAAAATTGGGTTGAATGACTTGATGAAGAACAGAAAATACTGTTTCTTCTTCTTCTTCTTCTTCTTCTTCTTCTTCTTCTTCTTCTTCTTCTTCTTCGTCGTCGTCGTCGTCGTCGTCGTCGTGGTCGTCGTCGTCGTGATCATCATGCCTTATCAGATAAAATTCTATTTATATTTACAGCAACAACAGTGATCATGACAACAACGATTTTAGTAAGAGAAATTATTCACTCATCTGACGGGCTGGGATCACCCGGATTTTTCTCTACTTTCCCCACCCCCACTTTTTCTTTTCTTTTTTTCTAAAACGGAAAAAAAGCAGAATGCTTTCTTTCCTGATTTTAATGAGTTGTTGTTGTTGTTGTTGTTTATTATTATTATTATTATTATTATTATTATTATTATTATTATTATTATTATTATTATTATTATTATTATTATTATTATTATTATTTATTTATTTATTTATTTATTTATTTATTTCAATAATAGTTGCTTTACTACAAAAAAAAAAACTTAATGAAATAATTGCTAATAGATTATTTCACTCCTTGCGAGTATTTCACACCAATTTTAACTGGGGGTTATTCAGCATGTCTCCTCAGGTCTCCAAGACTCTTCTCAGTATTCTAGCTGATCTTGAAAGTGCTGTAGTCTATATGGTTTCAATTCTCTCTGTGATTTCTAATTCCTCCAGTCTCTTTTCCAAGCCGTTAGGGACCATTCCAGGCGCGCCAACTACAATTGGTATCGCTGTCACCTTCATTTTCCTCAGATTTTTCAGCTCTCTAGCAAGATCAGAGCATTTGTCGATCTCTTCATTCTCGTTCATTTACAAATTATCATTGTTGTTGTTGTTGTTGTTGTTCATTTCGAGTTTTTCGCACGAGCGTTAGCCGATGGTTTCTCACTTGAGCTTGAGTGACAGCAAGTCTCCTCAAGTCTCCAGGACTATTATTATTATTATTATTATTATTATTATTATTATTATTATACTTTCTACGGGATGCCGGGAAACAATAAAGACATCCACAGCTACGTGGGTATCGTAGATTTTATCAGCATGTCCACTCTGCTGCGGAATACTTTCTGAAATTGTACGACGGACTCACACGATTAAGTTAAAATTTGTAACTTAAAACGTTAATTTTTTACTCTTTCGTTTAATCTCCTTTTTCATTCTGGTTTTTTGACTTGTTTTTATTTTATCTTATTTTATTCATTCATTCATTTTTTAAAACCTTTTTAAGTGGTCTGTCATTTCTACGACACTTAACAATAGTTTGACCAGTCAAAATATAAGGGAAAAAAAACACTAATATTTGGTGGAAAAAAATTTTTTTTTTAAATAATAAATGAAGAGCCAAAATTGATAACTGTTAAGATTGACGAAGCTTCCTCAAAAATGAATAAATAAAATTCATTAATCAACGTATTTACTAGTTGAGGCACAGAAATAATCTAACACGATTAGCAGCAGTAACTTTTACATGTGAAAAGGAATTTAAACCAAAAAAAGATGTACGAGCTTAATTTAAACCCGAAACAAACAGTCATCTTTATGATTCCACAAATAAAATGTATGTATTATCTAACTGCAAGATTATGACTTTTATTTTTTCCCCTTTCTAAGAGATAAAATCGATATTTCATAAAACTGATAATCCGTTTTCTACTTTTTTTCTCTCTTTCTAGTGAATATTATTAAATTAAAACTGGTAGAGTGTAATACATACATACATACATACATACATACATGTGTATGTGTGTGTGTGTGTGTGTGTGTGTGTGAGAGAGAGAGAGAGAGAGAGAGAGAGAGAGAGAGAGAGAGAGAGAGGAAGAAGGTGAAATACGGAAGCTTAGCTTTTAATTGATTAAAAAAAGATAAAATTTTAAAGAAAAATTTCATTTTAAGCAAACTTATCAAAGAAAGAAAATAGGCTGTTCGAAAGACGAATTCAATCGAAGAATGAAGAAAATTATTCTGACGTTAAAAACAAACACGTTTGTTGATATATGTTTCAAATTTAAAAAAATAAAGTCATTAATTCTATTTGTAAAGAATGAAACAAATTTAAAGCAATTAAAGTTATTTGTTTTGTTTTTTGCTTTGTTTTTTTTTGGGGGGGTGAGGAACTTACACCCATCTTTTTTCTTTTTCGTTTTTTCGACTTTTTTTTTTACTCTAATTACTGAGGTGACTTAAATGTTTAAAATAGCCTAAAACAATAAAAAAAAAAATCTTTTAACAAATCTATAATGTCTTTTCTCTTGTCTTCTGCAAACAACAATCAAAGATTCTTTCTCCTTGAATGCTATCAAAACACACCAAAGGAAATATACACAGTATGTGTTAAAACATTGTAAAATTAAAGGAAGACATCAATAGTAGGACTCGAATAAGATGATGATTCTTTATACAAATCCAATAATCATGGAACAGTAAAGAAAAAAATTAAGTCCTTAAAATAAGAGTACCTGTGCTACCTAAAATCAAAAATAAAAGTAAAACAATACGGAAAAAAAGTAATAAATTCCTTAGAGATACGTGTTTGACTTGTTCTGTTTCATTTATTTATTAGATTAGGTAAGAGACAAGGGAAAGAAAACAAGGTTCATTACTGTTCGCATTGAACTATTTCCTCTATAAACCTGTCGAAATTCACGCTTTTATTATTGATCTAATAATATTGAACCGACTATTGACTGATTTTTTTTTAACACCCACACGATAGAGAATTTTAAAATGCGCTCCATGGAACGTAAGAATGTTAAATATAAATGATGACCCTTTGAAAAATACCCTTTCTTTCTTCGCAATAAACGTGTTGATAATATCTGTTTTTCAATTGAAAGAATATGGTTCTTTTTTAAGCCATTGATCCGGTATCTAAACTTCTAACAGAATTAAAGAATTAGATGAACGAACACTTAAACAGGTAGACAGAAGACGGCGTGTTTAAAAAAAAAATAAAAAAAAAAAAGCAGTAAGGTGAGATGCGCGGTTTTATTTTCGCGGAATTTCATCAATTACCATGACATTGAATCTTTGTTTTTGTGGGGGTTTTTTTGTTTCTTTAATTCTGTAATTATATTATTTACCTTGTTTAATTCCAAACAATCAAACATGCTTAATTTTTCGGTCTAGACAAGATAAACAGAGTCAACAAAAACGTAAAACATTAAACAACCATTAAAATGAAAATAGAGCATTGTGAAAAAAATGTTATTTTAATAGTAATAATAATAATAATAATAATAATAATAATAATAATAATAATAATAATGATAATAATAATAATAACAACAACAACAACAACAACAACAAAAACTCTTTTTTTACAACAGACACAGCTCTTTTACATGCCACAGTAAAGAAACAAGACATGAAACATGGAGCAGTAAGTACGTTTGGTCATGTGACTACCTTGCCGAAAAGCGTACTGTTTAGGCCAGTAGTAAGAAGGAAAATACCATTTTCCAACCAGGCGATTGTCAAACTCTGTTTTGTGGTATTTAAATTATCAAAAAATAAAAATAAAACATTCTTTTATTTCGAAAAAAAAAAGGTCTCAAAAATATTTTGTACATTTTTTTAATATGAAGCATGATAAAAAAGTTTTTTTTTTGTTTTATCTTTTGTTTTTTGTTTTTTATTTATTTTTTTAATTTTTTTAGTTTTGTTTTGTTTTGTTTTGTTTTGTTAGTTTGTTGATGCTTAAATTCTTTTAACATCAAGAAGCGGAAAGCGCAAAAATCGAAGATCGAATTGGCAAATTAACTCGAAATGAGATTAAACAAGAGGCGTGTAATATATATATATATATATATATATATATATATATATATATATATATATATATGCTTCCACACACACGCATAAAGACTAAACATAGCAAATAATAGAAAACAACATTATTCTCACTCCACTCACTAAAAAAAAGCATAAGAAGCGAAGTGATTGAGCAAACTTAACTTATCTAGATTTTGCATATTTCCATAATTTCACTGATTTCATTATTATATACCCACTGTGTCCTTTTTTTCTTTTTTTCTTTGTTGTTTTTCTTTTCTTTTTTTCTTTTTTTAAAACCTCTTCCCTTTTGAGTATTGTAGTGTCAACCCCTGTTTTGCTTCTTTTTTTTTTTTTTACACTCAGAAAAAAAGAAGAAAGGTTGTATATCATTTAGCATTTTTCGCCTTTTTTTTTTTTCTTAAGGGAGAGGCGACATACCTGGACAAAGAAAAAGACACGAATGGCTCATCTCAAATTTTTAGAGGTAATGAAATGCCGCTTCAAGGGAGGCAAAGACGGAAAAAAAGAGTAAAGAGAGACAGTGTAAGAGTCAATGAAAGAGGAGAAGAGAGCAAGCGCGGGTAGGAGAGAAAACGAGTGCGCACACGGACTTTTCAGAGGGAGAGAGAGAGAGAGAGAGAGAGAGAGAGAGAGAGATTGGGAGAGAATGAATGAATGAATGAATGAACGAACGAGTGAATGAATGAAGAAAGAGAGAAAAAAGAAAGAAAAAAGAAAAAGAAAGAAAAACAGGACATTATTCTTACCGTCTATTTGTCCTGGATCGCTCGCAATACTAGATGACATGGAAGCAGCCAGTTTGATTAGTTTTGTGAAGAGGAAGACAAGCCAGACATTGCAGGATCGGGGAATTTTCAGAGCTGCCAGCGGCGCCTCTATAAAAGAAATGTTCTTCTTCTCTGTGCTTCCCCAGTGACGAGTAGCAGAGCGCAAATGACGTCAACCTAGCAGACAAACTGACTGTAGGCTTGATACGCCATTCTAATATCTATACAAGGGAGACAACTGCTATCAAATTCCCTCCCTTAGAACCAACCACATTTTATCTTGTTTGTTTTATACGAATTTTTATTTGTTTTATTTTATCTTATTTTCATATTGTTATTTTCATATTGTTTTTTTTCTAAGTTCAGTAGTGGTTCGTCTCATCAGCTGGTTCAGAGTTGAGATTTAGTCAGGTTCGATCTGGACGAGGATTTACTCTCTTTTTTCTTTCTTTTTTTAAAGCTTTCTTATACTGTTTGGTACTTCCAGAATATCCCAGTGAGGAATATAGAAATAGAATACTTACATTCTGCATCCAGATAAAAGTAAGCTTCAATCATTATCTTCATTTTTTTTTTTTGTTTTTTTTTTTTTACTAAATAGTTACATTTTAGTCCAACAGCCGTAAGTCAGCACTTGCTTAGCGATTGGAAGGAAGAAAAACTAGAATAATATAGCGGGTATGTGAATTAAAGCGAATTGAAGACGTAGTTTTAAATGTAAAAATTCTGTTAAAAAAATTTTCTGAAAGATGAAGCAAATTTAGATGGTGAATGCAAGTAATACATTTCTATGAAATTGTTTTCTATATTACCGCTGTCATTTTCTTCGCGGGATATTCTGGACAAGCATTCTTTAAAAATCTGTGAGAGCTTCTTACGCAGCATGAAGCATATCCTCACTTGAAAGCAGATTATTTCGCTTCAATAACATCTCAAGTGATTTCACTACTCAGAAGTGAGATTTATGCAGGTGTGATCACAAAATGAAATTTTAAAAATTAAAAACACTCTTCGTTAAAATATGGCTTTGGCGAGATCTGTAAAATCTCAGATATTCGTGTGGGATGTCAATCTTGAAGCCTGGAAGACAGCAATGATTATATTGTCTCCATTGGCTTCGTTTGGTTTAGTTTGGTTAACAACATATCAATAACTTTATGGGCTATTTAATATCGAAATTTGATTCATTTGTAAATGTTTGATAATAATCATAATTATACAAAAAATTAGATATTATTTGAGATGTATTAAGTGTTTCAGAAATATTGATATCATTCAATAATTTAATAACTTTAACTAATTCTCGTTCAAATGATTTCAAATTTTAACCGCACGTTTAGAAATAACTCGAAATTCTAAATTCAATGTTTTATTTATTTATTTTTTTTTTCTAGGTATAGAAATGCTATTCACTGGGCATAAAAGGCGTTTAATCACTAAACATCAAATTTTGAGTTGTTTCTATATATGCAGTTAAGTCCTTACATCATTTATAATATCGATTTTTCTGAAAACTCCAGTATTTTCAATGTTCTTTTGCATTTTTTAAATGTCACTTTTTTAATACGCCTATAATGATTTCTTTGCGCGCCGTTATGTGGTTTCAAATACAGGGTGTCTCAAAATATATGCAACTTATCAATATGATTATGATTAATTACTGAGACGAGCACAATGGCGGTCATTTGGAACTCGTCCTGTAGAAAATGCATCCTTTGAGCAAGAGACATCAAACCAATGATTTTTTTAATTGTTATTATACCACCTGCCTCCCATCACGAAAACTATCCAAGTTAGACGAACCAGACATGCAGGACACTGCTGGATACACAGGGACGAGCTCAAAAGTGATGTACTCCTATGGAACCCCACATATGGCCGAGTAAAAGCAGGACGACCAGCTCGAACATACATACAGCGGCTATGTGAGGATGCGGGATGTAGCCCCGAAGACCTGCCAGAGGCGATGAACGATAGGGAGAAGTGGAGAGAGAGGGTCAAGGACATCCGTGCTAGCGGCACTACATGATGATGATGATGATATCAGCTTCCAGGATATGCAATCTTTTTTGAGTTTCTTGTCTCAATAACAAATCATTATCATATTAATTGGTTGCATTTATTTTGAGGCAATTTTGAATGATTTTGTCTCCAAATAAGTAGTAACGCAAAATATTCTTTCCTCTCTCATCCAAGGCATTGTCATCAAGGATTAATAGTTGTTATAGTATACTATTTTCAAATCTGAAACAAAAAGAACACAATATTATTAGTAGTAGAGTTATCAGCAGTCACATGGGTCCCAATATATCTCGAGACACCCTGTATTCCTATCTATGACAAATAAGTTGCAAGTAATTATATGCTTTCAAGTAACTGATAATAATATGAGAAAAACAGTAGAACTTCAAGTAACTCTACTTGTTAAAAATCATTAACACAGTTATATGTTATATTGCTTTAGCCAAGATCTCGTTCTGATTTACTAAATTTTTAACCAATTAGTAACATAACCGCCTTTAAAAGAAAGGTTCAAAGCACAAAGCTAGTGCTTGTCAACTATACAATATTTTTAAAATAATCCGAAACATATGCACCTAAGATTGGAGCCTACAACAGCTAGACCACAGTAATAAAAACATGTCTCACCAACAAAAGGCAGTTCGGCTAATCGCCTCAGATATATCACATCGAAACGACCCACAAGCTCACTACTCATTCACACATCTCACCTCGAAGACTGCCGCAACTTTACACCGCGAAGATTGATACCCGTTCACGTGTTTCAACGATATCAGTTTCCGGTTCAGCCGCAAAGATCCGTCCTGCTATTTAATCTCTTATCAATCAACTACTCAAGCATTCATAAGGTCTTTTCAGGAACCAACAACTCATACGTTTAAAAGGTCTTCTCGCCAACCAACTACTAAAATGTTTATAAGGTCTTTTCGCCAACCATTAAAACTTTTAAAAGGTCTTTTTACTAACCAACTATTTAAACATTTAAAAGGTCTTTTCACCAACCATTAAAACTTTTAAAAGGTCTTTTTACTAACCAACTATTTAAACATTTAAAAGGTCTTTTCGCCAACCATTAAAACTTTTAAAAGGTCTTTTCACCAACCTACTACTCATACGTTTATAAGGTCTTCTCGCCAACCAACTACTAAAATGTTTATAAGGTCTTTTCGCCAACCATTAAAACTTTTAAAAGGTCTTTTTACTAACCAACTATTTAAACATTTAAAAGGTCTTTTCACCAACCATTAAAACTTTTAAAAGGTCTTTTTACTAACCAACTATTTAAACATTTAAAAGGTCTTTTCGCCAACCATTAAAACTTTTAAAAGGTCTTTTCACCAACCTACTACTCATACGTTTAAAAGGTCTTCTCGCCAACCAACTACTAAAATGTTTATAAGGTATTTTCGCCAACCATTAAAACTTTTAAAAGGTCTTTTTACTAACCAACTATTTAAACATTTAAAAGGTCTTTTCACCAACCATTAAAACTTTTAAAAGGTCTTTTTACTAACCAACTATTTAAACATTTAAAAGGTCTTTTCGCCAACCATTAAAACATTTAAAAGGTCTTTTCACCAACCTACTACTCATACGTTTATAAGTTCTTTTTGCCAACCAACTCCGCATCCGTTTATAAGGTCTTATGAGGTTTCAATGTCATTTTTATTATTTTTTGCTATCTGACTCCGTTTTTGGTTATTCTGTTCTTGCCCCATATTATTTTGCTGATTTAACTTCTTGGATATAAAGGATGTAAAGGAATTATATGTAAGAAGACAGGAAGAGAAGATAGACCAAGGTATCTTTTATATTTTGCCTTTATTTCTGGGTTCAACAACTATTCAGTGGGTGAGGAAACTTTTTCTGAATACAAATAAAATGGTTGCATCTCCTTGTCAAGGTGTTAAAATGTGTAAGTCGTTCTTACGTATATATGTCCAAATTTGGTATTTAAGACGTTTACAATAAGTTAGACGCTTTTGGGGAGATATGTCTATATCCGGTGTTTTCAGTCGTAGTTGTTAAGTCCATTATATGGTGTCTCGGTTGTGATTTTGATGAGTTCATTATTTAGTGCTTTTAGTCGAGAGTCGTTGGTAAAAGAGACAGTTGCTACGAGAAGAAAGGTTAGCCAATGCGTTAGGCCTCCCACCAGCAGCAAGAAAGAATTAAACGTTGTCACTTCGCCATTTACTGCTGAGAGAGAACAGGTTTCTTTCTTTTGCCGAGAGGGCTCCTTTTTGTGTCTGGATCGTCCCTTTTCCTGTCAGGGGCTTCTGGGAGTTTCTACATTTTTTATATTTATTTTCTATTTAATTATAACTTTCTTTTTCTATCCACTTCAGTCTTTTTACCAACCAGCTCATATGTTTTTTAGTTTTTTTCGCTAACCAACAAATACATTTATAAGGTCTTTCGGTAACCAGCAAATACATCTAGAAGGTCTTTTCGTTAACCAATTGCATATGTTTTTGCAAGGATTTTTATATTGGGTAATATGTATTCGTCTGTGTGTAAATTCATTGATACATTTCATTAAAATTTCAATCTGTGTTTTTTTTTTCTTGCTACCATGCACTTGTTATAGCATAAGATTACAAGTATTCTTATTCAATATATTTTTTGCTGAATGCAATGTCCTAAATTACTGCTAACTAACAATCTCTCGTTTGGTTTGGTTTGGTTTATTTGTTTAACGGCATACCAACAACTTTATAGGTTATTTATTGTTTAAATTGATTAATTTGTAAATGTTTGTGTTGTATGGTGGTAAGGAGGAGATACGCAGTGAAATAAAGAGTTAATTATTTATTAACTGAAGTGATACAGTTCAACAAATATTATAAGTCTCGCGCTGTGGGTGTTACGTCCAAAGTTGGTCTTACTATTTGGGGGTTGGAAAACTCGACTAAAATAACTTCCCTGTCATCAAGCATTGAATGGGGAGAGTAGCAGAAAGAAAGGGATGTTTAGTGCTCAGAGCATAAGCTTAGTTGTGTTCATGTTTACCGTGCTAATAGGAAAAATGAAATCTGGCTTTAAAGTGTGGCTTGTTGCAATTATTTGGCCACGTTGTATTTGTCGGGTGACCGAGTGTTTTTCTTTGAGTCATAATAGGAGTTGAAAGGACCGTAACTCCTTGGTGAGTAAGAACTTGACAAAATATTTTCCCTACCTACACTACAAGCATTCCAGTAGCAGAACTTTTCGAAGTGCACATTTTAGAATTAATTATACGGGAATTTCTAGCTAATGAGTCTAATTAATAATTTTGAAATTACATTTGCGAATAAAAATTATTACAATCGAGATTTTTATGCAGGGCCAGAGGATCAGTGGACGCGTTCGTTTCTCGTTATACAATCAGTCCATGATGATGCTGAAACTTCTATTTAAGGGGGAGGTTCTTTGTTTAATGGCATATCAACTTTCGTGGGTTATCTAATGCCAAAGCCATTCTTGTTGAAGAACTGCAGTGATACTATTTAACCCATCACTTGAAAGGGAGGAATGAAAGATCATAATAAGTATTTCATAGTTAACGACTGTCCATGATGATACTGACGCTTCTATCTAGGAAGGGGTGAAGTATTCTAATCAGCATTTCATAGTTAACAGCTGTTCATGATGATATTGATACTTCTATCTAGGAAGGAATGAAGGATTCTAATAAGTATTTCAAAGTTAACGACTGTTCATGATGATACTGGTGCTTCTATCAAGGAAGGAGAGAAGAATTCTAATCTGCATTTCATGGTTATCTCCATTATATTGAGAATTTCCAATATTAGCAAATGACGTTCAACGCGAAAGCAGACCCCACAAAATTGTATTAGAAATTCGTTTATTCTCTAAGATAATTTTAAATGTATTGTTCTGATTTTTAAAAAGATCTCGCTAGAATATGCTTTTTTATTGGATTGCATACATAAAAACGTACTGAAAATTTGAATAATACAGAACCATCAACCTGTCATGCCAATCTATAGTGTTAATGATGTTTGTTTTTAATTTAAGAAAGAGTGACGAATTCTCATAAGCATTTCATAGCTTATTTGTAGATATTTTGTTAAGGAACTGGTGATCCTGTTTCACCGAATATCAGCAGTCCCTTGGGGTCACGTGGTGTCCAGTATAAAAAAGAGCTCCAACTGGAGATTCTTCCTCTTTTTCCCACTCCCACTGCTGTTAGCAACAGGTCCATTCGTAGCAGCCCTTGACGGCAAACGTATTTGGTACCTTCCACCAGCCAGGAACCAAGAGCGACGAACGCACGTGCTGAGTTAAAAGGAACAGGACACACAGCTAAGTTCCAGCAGGCATTTTATCTGCAAACCTTACCTTACCTTAAACCTTTACCTTATAACTTTATCTTACACCTTTACCTTATAGCTTTACCTTATAACAACCTTACAACTAAACCTTACAAACCTTACAAAACCCTACCACCTAACTGAACCTTGAACTCTTTTTTGAACTCTTACATATTCTTTGTTTGTTCCATTTGATATAAAACCCTGTTTATTGTTGTTGTTGTTGTTGTTGTTGTATATAAATTTTGTTACACTAAAAGTCGTTCGTCTCCTTTCTTCAAAAGCTGTAAACCATTTCCCTACTGCTGTTGAAGTACGGTTTATTCTTTTACAAAACGTAGGAATAAACCGGGCTTTTCGGGGCTTATAAAAATCCCCATATATTATTTACAATTTCCTTCTGTTCTTTTTGTTGTTTTATGAATTGGACTTTACCAATGTATATCAACCGATATTACAAAATAACAAATTTCACTAAATGTTGGGGGAGACCCTCAAGAAACTGAGTCTTACAACCCCTAAGTGCTTAAGTCTGTAGCTATACCCCTGTTATCAACACAAAACCATGATACGAAAATAACAAATACACCCAATAATAAGATACGAAAATAAAATGAAAAAAATATCTCAATTCTAATTAGATTTTAGGCGCTAAAAGAACTTAGTTTCTTTCAGTGAATTACCAGCTCACTGGAGGCGCATGCACTGCTGACCTTTCAAAACGAGCAGTCTATTCTAGAGAATTTCTTCTCACATTACAGAATTAAAAATCTCACTAAATATTGGATTGGAAATCCTTAATGATGGTTGGTTTCTTATGGCATATCAACCCTTGAAGGTTATTTAATGCCAAATCCTGTTAAACTAAATATATATGATTTTTAATCAAATAGTTTGTTGGTGACATTTTAAAACCAGCCAGAGCTCATTTGTTTGCACACAGTTAAATGGTTTCAATTATTGCTATCTAACACTAATAATTCTATTTCACATAATTCATTCATTTGCACAGTTAAACGGTTCCAAGCATTGCTATGTAATACCAATTTCTGCTGACAGTTAAATGGTTTCAAGCATTCCTATCTGACATGAATCATTCTATTTAGTATTAATCATTCGTTTGCACACACTTAAATGGCTTCAAGTATTGCTATCTGCCAACGATAGTTTTATTTGTACACAGTTAAGGGGTATCAACAAATGCTATGCGACACGAACAATTCAATTTGGCATCAGTCATTTGCTTACACACAGTTAAGTGGTTAAACAGTTCTATTTGACCAATAAATAGGACCCTAAGAGGCACTATCACTCCGTGTCAGAGTGGACCTGAGAGTAATGGCAATGAAGGGATACTTCACATTACCCCGAGTTCCTCGCCATCAGATAGTTTAATGTTATATCCAGGATACACGTTCGTAGGGGGCCAGCAAAGATGCAGTCGTTGTATTCTACTGCTTTGGCCGACTGGGTTGCCCTCAAGAAGCCAATGGCCCTGTCGGCTGGGGCTGCAGAATACACCGACTTCATCTCTGGCGAGGGGTAAGACTCCTCCAATTAGTGTCCTGGATATGACATTAAACAATCAGGTGAGGTTTCAGTAGTGCTGGAGCATTGGGGAATATGGAATACCCCATTATTGCCATCGCTCCCAGGTCCACTGTCACCCGGAGTGGTAGCATCTGATAGGGTCTCATCTATGGGTCAATTAGAACTAAACTGTGTACTTATACTAAACTGAATTGTTTGAAATTTAATTCGTTGTTAAATGACCCGAAAAGGGTTGATACGCCGCAAGATAAACAACCAACCAACCAACCAACCAACCAGTCAAGAAGCCAAGGCTTACCACTCCCAAGGGCCTAAATCTAGAGCTACACTATATCATGATTTATTCGTGAAATCAGAAAGATGACTGTTTGTTTTGGGTTTAAATTAAGCTCGTACATCTTTTTTTGGTTTAAATTCCTTTTCACATGTAAAAGTTACTGCTGCTAATCGTGTTAGATTATTTCTGTGCCTCAACTAGTAAATACGTTGATTAATGAATTTTATTTATTCATTTTTGAGGAAGCTTCGTCAATCTTAACAGTTATCAATTTTGGCTCTTCATTTATTTATTTTTTTTTTTTTCCACCAAATATTAGTGGGTTTTTTTCCCTTATATTTTGACTGGTCAAACTATTGTTAAGTGTCGTAGAAATGACAGACCACTTAAAAAGGTTTTAAAAAATGAATGAATGAATAAAATGGAATAAAATAAAAACAAGTCAAAAAACCAGAATGAAAAAGGAGATTAAACGAAAGAGTAAAAAATTAACGTTTTAAGTTACAAATTTTAACTTAATCGTGTGAGTCCGTCGTACAATTTCAGAAAGTATTCCGCAGCAGATGAAGGACAATTCCGAGCTGAGGGATCCGGTAATCGCCGCTGCGCAATCCACACCGAGTGATGACAGACTGTCTCAGGGGTCTAACCCGCGTGGTGGGGCCCGGTGTTATAGGTGCGGTGGCCAGGGCCACATTACGAGGAACTGCTGGCGGCGACTGACAGCTGTTCGCTGCTTCCGGTGTAATGAGACCGGACACATGGCCCGGGATTGTGCGGGAAACGGGACCGGGGGCAAGGTGCCGGCGTCAACCTTTCCCCAGAGCAAAAATTAAATGAGGCGCTACCGATTATTCAAGTCTATGTTAACGAGACATTGTGCTCAGCACTCCTCGATTCTGGTTGCTCCCGCACCATAGTGTTCGCGGGCCTCTGCCGTACTTGGAAGGAGAAAGGTGTCAGGGTGACCATGATCAGTGGAGAAACGCGGACGTGTTGCGGGGTGGGCGCGGTAAATATCCGCACAAGAACTGGAAACTCGGCCAACGTCGAGGCGCTGGTAGCGCTCAAAAAACCACTGAGCTTTGACCTGCTTCTAGGCTATGATGCCATCAGAGCCCTAGGTGGTGTCCACATAACGCAGGCGGGGGCAGTACAGTTTCAGAAAACCCCGGTGTGCGCAGCACTGAGGATCGACCAGCCTGACTTTAGTGTCGAATTTGACCCGCACCAGAAGGCTTGGACCGCCTCATGGAGGTGGTCAGGAAATCAGGAACCAGTTAAACTGCGGAACGGAGTAGCCGAGTACCATGTGCCCGACCAAATAAGGCCTGCATACGAAGAGGAGCTCCGCGAATGGATTAAGGATGGCTGGTTAATTCCTTACCCTTATAAGAAACTTGGACCACCCAAAGGTTTGATACCGCTTATGGCAGTTGCTCAGCACAACAAAGCAAAAGTGAGGCCGGTGATGGACTACCGCGAACTAAACGCGCACGTTGATGCATTTACGGCAAATGCTGACGTCTGCGCCAACAAGCTACGAGAATGGCGTCACCTGGGTTCCAATGTGTGCCTACTGGATCTAAGAAAAGCATACCTGCAGGTCCGGGTCAGCGAGACGATGTGGCCGTTTCAAACGGTGGTATTTGCCGGCAGAAGGTACTGCCTTACCAGACTGGGCTTCGGGCTGAACGTGGCACCCCAAATAATGAAGACCATCATCAACGCGGTGTTGTCACAGCAGGAAACAATAAAAGAGGGGTGTCCTAGTGGTGTAATAAGCGCTTTAGACTGAAATCTAAAGGTCGCTGGTTCAATCCCGAGTCCAACACACAGGGGGATTATCCACCCCAAAAACTACAACATGCTGATAAAATCTACGATACCCACGTAGCTGTGGATGTCTTTATTGTTTCACGGCATTCCGTAGAAAGTAGTAGTAGTAGTATAATAACAACAGCAACAACAACAATAACAACAATAATAATAATGATGATGATGAGCAGTAGTATTTTATCAAAGGACCTAATTCTTCTTTATTCTCCCATATACATTTTCCTCTAGTGGAGGTGACCGTGGTGTAATGTTTAACGTCGTTGAAAATGGACACGGTGACCTGAGTTCAATTACTGGACGTGGCTATTTGCATATCATATACCGCTAATACCCTTGAGGAAGGTATAAACCCAACTATTTTCCATCTGGCTATGGACAAGTAGTAGGACAGACAGAGCTCTTTAACCTTGATTGGGCAACCAGTTTCGAAAAAGGAAAACTCTGAATTAAAACCTGTTAAACTTCGTTTAAAAAAATTGACGTTGTATTGCATTCTGCACGCGCAGAGGGGTTGGTAAATACATACATTTTCCTCTAGTTTTCCATACATGTCATTGAGACCGTTACTAAAGAATTTTTTCTCTATTACTCTATTCAAAGATATTTGTTCTCTAGTTGTCCACATTTCTATAAATAAATTTTATTAAGTTTTCAATTGTGTTCACTTCATTTATTATTCGAAACAGTCGTAGTGATTAGTTCGTAACATTGTTCTTTTCACAAAAAGTTAAACTTAAATATTATTGTAATTGACAATGATATAAAAGAATGCTCAATTGTTCTCTAAATATCCACAATAATGATAGTAATTTAAACACATGTGTTGCTTCGTATTTGACTTGATCACTTGACTCTGAGCAACTTTAAAGCTACCACAAATTTAAATAAACAGTAAGTATGCTTTTGTGTAACTGCTATAGTCATATAAGTTTAATATTTCCAAAGCAAATGAAATTTCTAAACAACAAATGACTTCTGGTCAACCCACACTTAAAAGCATTGCTTTTTGCCAGATCATTGAAGTTAAGTTGCATATTAGTCTGTTCATTACTTTGATGGGTGACTGTTTTGGAACAGCAAGTATCATAACAAACTTAGGTCTGTGGGGATTACCAAACTGATCAAGTTTAATTTTTTTTTTTAATAATAAAATATGAAAATAAAATTAAGATATCCCACAATTCCACTTTCACTGAAAGTTTAACATTTGGTGCCAAAAGAAAAACTCAGTTTCTTTTGGTGCCTTACCAGCTCACTGGAGATACATGTACTGCTGACTTCTCAAAATGAACAGTCCATAAAACATAACTTTTTATGATATTAATTCATGGGCTAAATAAAAAAAATATATATTTCGCAAGAAAAACTCACAACGCAGCAAAGCTTACTAAATGCTATGACTTATTGTGACGTTCCCCTTCGTCCCCAACGTTACATCAACTTCTTATAACCATTCCACTTTACTGCCGGTGATCAACTAGTGGTTCCGACAGGGGTAACGCACATTTCTTTACCGCTACATCAAATACAATCGAGGGAGTGGGAGAAAAAAAGAACAAACGAACAAACACTTGGGGTTAACTCAAGTGCAGAAGGGAAGTTATGCAACACTGCATTTCCTGTGTACATATGTAGACTAACGCTAGCATGGATTTCTAGCGAAACTTCCACAAAGCAACTGGAATGCCGACTCATCTTGACTCGATCTTCTTTCACTGGTCTGGACCCTCTCTCATGCCGACTCGCCTCTCTGCTCCGGTGTCCGTTGTCGACTGCCTCTGTCCGTCCTCCGTCGCCAACTCCCCACTTCTCAATCCCTTTGTCTCATTCTCTGACTGGCGTCCCCTTACCACTTCCGGTCACGTCGAGATCGTGGGTCCAAAACCCTTTGTCTGGTTTCGCGCCAAAACAGACAAAGGAATCGTCTGCTTGGCGGACCACCTACATAGTGTTACATTATATTCAAGTTCCACTCAAAGCACAGATTCCTGATAGATCACTGAAGTTAGGTAAATAAACTTGCTTAGTACTTAGATGGGTGACTTAAACTTGTTCTTAAAATACATGCTATAATGATCCTATTTACCAACCCCTCTGCTCGGGCAGGATATGACACAAGGTCAATTTTTAAGCGGAGTTTAACAGGTCTAATACATGCTATAATGATAAACAATAATCTAGACACTTGTATTCTTTATAGCTGATTTGATCACTTGTTTCTGAGGAGTTTTAAAACCACTACAAACTTTACTAAACAGTAAGTATGTACTTGTGTAATTGTTATATATGTTTAATGTTACCAAACAACAAATGAAATAAAATAAAAAAAGATTTTTTTTAATTCTATTTATTTATCTATTTTATTGTTTGCAGGAGACCTACAACTAGAGCCAGTTGAGTTCATATGTAAATCCAACACTAGCTCTGAGTGTTTCAAACCGACTGCATAATGGGAATTAAAATATTCAAGACTGTAAAATCACTCCAGTAAAAAATATCAAGCAAAAGAAACATTCCTTTGATCACTTGCTTCTGAGGAGCTTTCAAACCACTGTAAACTTTACTAAACAGTAAGTATACATTTATATATTTACCCAACCCCCTCCACAATGTGCAGGAAGTTACACAAAGTCAATTTCTTAGCTGAATGAAACTGGTTTGAATCCAATGTCTTCCAACTGGGCTGCCCACAAACTGGTTGCCAGACCAGTTGGTTGGGGCTGTAGAATACAACGATTGCATCTCTGCAGAGATGTAAGACCACTCCCCGCCCAATGAGTATCACAGATATGACATTAAACAACCTAATGGTGAGGCTCCGGTATTGCTGTAGCTTTGAGGAATGCGGAGTACCTCTTCGCTGACATTGCACTCAGGTTCAATTGCTCCCAGAGAGGCAGCACCTGAAAGGGTCCTGTCTTTGAGTCAAATAGAACAGTTTGACATTTAAACTGAGTGCAAACAAATGACTTATGCTAAATCGAATAATTGGAAAGAGAACTGTTTTTACGTTTAACTGTGTGTAAACAAATGACTGATGTTTAATTGAATTGTTAATGATACAAAGCAATACTTGGAACTATTTAACTTTGTTGACATATTTACAAATCATATATATATCTGAGGTATATGTATCAACAAGATTCGCCATTAAATAGCTTCCAATAGTTGATATGCCGTAAAACTAAACCAAACCAAACCAAACCAAAGAAACTGGTTGCCTTAAAAAGTTAAAGAGCTTAGTCTGCTCTACTATTTGCTCATAGCTGGGAGTGGTGGAGAGATAGGTTCATGCCTTCGCCCAGTAATAACGTAAAGTGAAACGGAAATAGCCTCGTCCAGGATTTGAACTCGGGTTACTGATTCCATTCCATATGACGATAACCGTTACTCCAAACGAACCTTTATCTCAACCACTAATAAAATAAATCGACTTACGGTCACGCCATGCTTAAAGATCACCGAAGTTAAGAAGTGTATTAGCATGTTCAGTACTTAGATGACTGACTACTTAGGTTTTGTTTCTTTGTTTTAATAGCATATCAACTTTCATGGATTATTTAATGCCAAAACCATTCTTGTAGAACAGCAGTTATGGTTTTTTTAAGCCATAGCTTGCGGGAATAAGAAGGTTCATACCTTTCCCAAGGGTAGAAGTTCGAAAGTGAATGTAATAGCGCAACAAGAGTTCGAACTCACTTACTTCGAGACCGCAGGCCATCACTTTAGCCTTTATGCCCTTTGATTTCTTTGGATCTTAGTGACTACACAAGTACAGTAAACATTCTGCGGCTTGTGTATAGGGCGGGATTTATTTACTTGTGGGCCTTAGGCCAGATTCATCAGAGGGCCTCTGGCCAAAACGCATCCGTGGGCTCCAAATTTATTGAACTGTTGGCATACATTAGTATCCAATGCATACATTTTTTACTTTGATAATAGAGCCTATATCTATGACCCTGCAGAGAACTATTCCATGTTCCACCAGTTGAAGACCACTGTAAGCGTTTACTTATTATACAGGGACTTCACACTCCGAGTCTTTAACTTATATAATGAAATACAAGGTGTACGCTTAAAACAATGTTATAATCTGTCATGCTGTGTGACAAATGAGTTTCAGTGGGCCTTCAGTTACCCATGGGTCATAGACCAATGGCTTATTATGCAAATTGGTAAATCTGACCATGCCTGTTGGTTGTAGTTGTATCTATTCCCCATTCACTATTACAGCAGGTTGGATGTCTAGGTTTGGTTTGGTTTGGTGGGTTTTATGGTAGATCAACCTTTGTAGGTTATTTAACGCCGAATCAATTTTTATGTAAATAATCTGTTCTATTTAAAATAATTCAGTTTATCATAAGTACACAGTTTAATTGTCAAAAACATTTCTATTTCAAACTATTCAAGCAGTTCTATGTAACAATTCAGTAAAGTGTAAATACAGTTTTAATGTCGAAAAACAGTTCTATTTCAAATAATTCAGTTAAGCATAAACACGTAAATGTAAGTACAGTTTAAGTGTCAAAAAAATTTCTATTTCAAGCTATTCAGTTTACTCAAACAATTCAGTTTAGCATAAGTATGCTGTTAGTTCTATTTAACCCATAGATAGAGCCCTATCAGGTGCTACCACTTCGGGCCAGAGTGGACCTGAGAGCGATGGCAATGAAGGGGTACTCCGCATTCCCTAAAGCTCCAGCACTGCTGGAACCTCATCATCAGATTGTTTTGTGTCATATCCAGGACACTCGTTGGGGGGGGGTCTTACCCCTCTGCAGAGGTACATTTAGTGTATTCTACAGCCCCAGCTGACTGGGCAATGGATGTCTAGGATCATCGCCAATAAGAGCAGAATTCCTTCTTTGTGTCGCATTTCTCCTTGTAATTTTGATAATCCACTCAAGTTTTCACATGCCTTCTAGCGATTTCAGGTGTACGATACTGTTGTACTCCCTATATAATGGACTTACCCTCCACCATAAATACACGTCAACGCGGAGTTCACCAGAGTCGAACCAGACCCACGTGATACAATCACGTGCGACACCACTCGCGTAGTGGACAATAGTCACTACCCGACTGGACTCTCAGCTTCCACCTAACTAACTCCTACCGTCAAACCCAGTTTACTTGTATCTTGTTTCTGTTACTTGAATATATATGTTTTTCTATCTACCTTTTTGAGTTCCCCGTGTCTTTCTTTTGCCAGCATCACGACAGATACCGATTAATCCGAGTACCATTTTCAACAGACTCAGATTAGGGAATCCGGTGATATGCCCTTAATAAATTTTAGAACGTACTATAAAGTCATTCTTAATGCACAGATTCTTGTCTAATGATCTAAGCATCGTTGACCTAGAACTTAGATGAGGAACTATTTAGTAACAAGTACTGTAAGCAACCTAAGGCCAGTGTTCCAGCTTGATAATAATAATCATCATTATTATTTTACTCCTTGTGAGTTTAGGAGCCTTTGGCGATGTAATGGTTAGCAAGAAAACCTACACGAGAGAATTCGAGTATCATTGGGTGCTCTATACATGTGACCTTGTGCCACATCTCAGCAAAAAACTTTGTAAATTTACTACTCCTTGAGAATTGATTACCATGACTAGTTAATTTGGCGTCACTTGCATGTTCGATCTCTACGGGTGGAGATCACGGTATACACTGTTGATGCAGACCTAATAAGGTCGAAACAGCTGTCCGGTGTTGTCGTGTGTAGGTGTTCGCCGGGTTCTCTGGTCATGGTAATTCAATTCACAATATAATTCCTCAACTGGAAAAAAGAAAAATATCTACATGTACTCCTTGTGAATTCTTCACACCAGCGTTTGTTAGTGGTCTTTCAATGGAGTCTGAGCGACAGCAATTCTTCTTAAATCTCCAGGATTCTTCTTAGTTTTCTAGACGATCTTAACAATGCTGTACCCTTAATGGTATCGATTCTTCTTCTGATTTCCACTTCTTTCGGTCTTTTTTCTTATCCTTTGGGGACCGTTTAAAACACACCACCTAATATTGGTGTCACAGTTTCTATTATTATTTCATTTTCAATTTTACTTTCTGTTTCTTTTAATCCTTCACCCAAGACCTATAGCGAGGGAAGGTAGTGATAATACGTATTATATGTATTTATATTTTTGTTGCCATATTTGGATGACATTTTTCAATCTTCTTCTTCTTCTTCTTCTTCTTCTTCTTCTTCTTCTTCTTCTTCTTCTTCTTCTTCTTCTTCTTCTTCTTCTTCTTCTTCTTTTCCAGCGGAGCAGTGAGGGAAAATACTTGGATCTTGCTAGATAACCGAAAAAGCAGTGGAACATGACGACGGTACCAATAATAGTTAGTGCACTTGGAATGAGTCCTGGAGAAATAATAATAATAATAATAATAATAATAATAATAATAATAATAATAATGACCCGCGGAGAACATGAACCTGGAGTCAAGAAAATACCAAATAGGAAAACCCCAGACAATGATGGCATACATGGATTCTAGTTTTTGAAAATTCATGTCCATCCAAGAACGACTGGTTCTGCAACTGAGTAAATGCCTACAAGAAGCAAGCATACCCTTACGGACGACGAAAGGGAAAACTAGCCTGATTCAGAAGGACCCCACCCCAAAAAAGGGACCATCCTCCGCAACTATAGACCGATATTGTGTTTACCTATGATGTGGAAAATCCTGACAGCACAGATAAGAGAAAAAATTTAGGATTCGCTTCTATGTCACAGACTATTTCCAGAAGAACAAAAAGGATGCTGCAGGGGAATAAGAAGAACATATGACAATATAGACCAGCATATCCTCAAAAATACGAAAACGAGACGCAAAATGTAGCTATGGCATAGATTGACTGCCAGAAAGCCTATGAAATGGTCCTGCAAACGTGGACAACAGAATGTTTGAAAATATACAAAATATCCAACAGAATGATAAACTTCAACACAAATGCCATAGAAAACTGGAGGGTAGAATTGATAGCGTGAGATCAAATCCCAGCGGAGGAAAAAAAAACAAAACTAAACAAACTAAGAAGCATCTTTCAGGGAGATTCGCTTTTAACACTGCTGTTCATTATAGCAATGATACCACTCAAACGCGTACGGGGGTGTCCCCATGGTGTAATGGTTAAAGTGCTGGACTGCAGAATCGTAATATGCGAGTCTGAACTCCAGTCGCACTATTGAGTTCACTTTCATCAAAACAATGGGCTCCTGGGGAGTCTCTCTTATAAGATGACCGAGACTTTTCTTAAAATAGACAAAGAGGAACACTGACAAATGGACTAAGAGACAGGAAAACTGATGACTTTGAATGATTGGTCAGTTGGTTGGCTAGCTTGAGTTTTATGGCATTTCAACCTTTGTAGGTTATTTAATGTAAAATCAATTTTATAGAAATAATCAATTCTATTTCAAACAATTCAAATTAGCATGAGTACACAGCTTAATTGTCCAAAACGTTTCTATTTCAAGCTATTCAGTTTAGTCAAACAGTTCTAATTCAAACAATTCAGTTTAGTATAAGTATAGGTTTTGTCCACACAGTTAAATGTCAAACCAGTTCTATTTCGAACAATTCAGTTTAGGGTAAGTACAATTTCAAAGTCGAAAATAGTTCTATTTCAAGCAGTTCAGTTTAGCTTAAGTACGCCGTTTAAATATCGAAACAATTCTATTTCAAGTTATTCAGTTTAAGAAAAGTACGCAGTTTAGTTCTATTTGACCCATAGATAGGACCCTGCTAGGTGCTACCACTCAGGGCGACAGTGGACCTGGGAGCGATGGCAATGGAGAGATAGTCCGCATTCTCCAAATCTCCAGCATCACTGGAAACTCACAATCAGATTGTTTAGTGTCTTACCTCTCTGCAGAGGTGCAGTCGGTGTATTCTACAGCCCCAGCCGACAAGGCAAGACTTTGAACGAGACGTTATAGAAATAACATAGACAAGCTATATGTGTCAAGAAAAGAAGGATGAAGAAGAGTCACCTGCACTGGGGATTGTGTTGATGAATCAATACAATGACTCGATGACTATATTGAGAGGAGCAGAGAAGGATTGATTACTGCAGCCAACTGCATTAGTGGTAACATATTTACAGATATAAAAACAACGAAAACTAGGAAGCAGAAATGAGAAGAAAAACAAATGTATGAATATTTCAAACGACAAACTAGTGAGATTTCACACGAAAAGACGTGGACATGACTACGAAAGGAAAATCTCAAGAGAGAAGCTGAAGCTCTACTAATAGCTGCACAAAACTGCGACAGATGGACCAATTATGCTAAGACGATGCGCAACAGAACGGCAATTGTAAGTTGTGTGGGAAAAACATGAAGTAATTAATATCATAATATCGAATGCAGTAAACAAGGAAAGAATGAGTGTAAAAGATGATCCACTGGGAATGGTGCAAGAAATTGCAATTTTGCCATACTATCAAATGGTATATTCGCAAATCAGAACCCGCCCTAAAAAACGAGACGTATAGAGTTATTTAAGATTTTGAGATACAAACGGACCACCTAATCCCGACCAGAAGACCAGACCTAATAATATTTAACAAAAAAAGGAGAGCTTGTTGTCAAGTGGATTTTGCCGTTCCAGTGGACCACAGAGTGAGAATAAAAAATGAAATGATAGACAAATACTTGGACCTTGCCAGAGAACAAGAAAAAACTGTGAAACATGACGGTGACGGTGATACCAATTATAGTTGGAACAATCCCCATAGGCTTGAAAGAAAGACTGGAGCAATTGGAAAACAAAGGAAGAATCGAGACTATAAAGACTTGAGCATAACTGAGATCGGCGAAAATACTGAGAAGAGTCCTGGAGACATGAGGAGACTTATTGTCACTCAGACTCTAGTAAAAGTCCACCTGCTAACGATGGTGTGAAAAATTCGCAAGGGGTGAAATAAAAGGTAAACGAATTATTACTGTAATATAATAAACGATAGTAATTAATTATATTAGTTGATTATTCTATTTGTAGTTATAATTTGTGTGTGAGCAAAATATTTTGAATTGAAGTGTAAGTTTCATGCGAAGGTCCAATAGTGCACGTGTCGAAGGATATGAAATTGACAGGGTGTTTTGAAATCTGCGGCAGATTGGGTGTTTAAAAAAAGCATTTTCAATGCAATGACAGCTGATTTAGCTGACGAGTTTTAATGACACGTATTCTTATAATCATTAGCTGATAAGATACTTGATATATTATATAAGCAGTGTGTTTTAGCTGTCAGTTCAATCAGTCGGGTCGGTCAGAGAGGGTCGCTGCTGGTTTAAGAGATTTTGGTCCAGAGACGACAGCCCTGTGGGGGCGACGGATTCGTCAGGGTGAAAAAGTAGAAATCAATATTTTCTTTCGTCACCCACAAATGAAACTTTATGAGTTTCTTATATCATAACTTAATCCTTTCACTCTGTTTCTCTAGTTCCTTGGCAACTACTGTGTGAAAATTTCTTGACTAAGATAAATCTTTCGTATCTAATGAAACAACGGAGTCGCTTTGTATTAGCGAAATATTACACTTCATTTCTATTTGTTACTCTCATGATATATTGGTCCCGTAGATTTACGCAACCAAATAGCCCAACGAACAACATCACTGAATTAAACGAGCTAATTTATGCAGGAGCGAAATTAGCCTGTGATAAAACCGGTGTTTTCCAAAGTAACCCAAATCAAAATAGAAAACCTGAATGGGAAATTAGGCTAGAAGGATTAGCAAAGAAATTGCAAGAAGAGAAGATGAGAAGGAAGAAAAAAAACAAGGGGATAAGTTGGGATAGAAAACCAAAACAAAACAGGAAACAAGTCTAACAACGTAACCTGAAGAGATAAATCAAAAGATATTGGCGAAAGAAGGGAGACTTAAAAGATACTGGAACAAAATCAAGCAATACAATCAAGACTGGACTTACCAAAATAACGAAAGAAAATTCTACAAACGGGTTGGTGGAGAATGCACGGGGACATACCAACTACTGGATGCAAAGAAATTAAAACAATTTTGGATTAAAATATGGAGACGGAATGAACATAACAGAAAGGTCGAATGGATAAATAGCATGGAAAAAGAGCTAAAAGAATTCGAAGAAGGTCCTGAGGCGAAAATACACGTGAAATCGATCAGAACAACACTCAAAAAAGTACCGAATTGGAAAACGCCAGGCCATGATGGTTTCGGCATTCAAAAAATTCTCGTCCATTCACGACATACTGACCCTTGAACAAAGTTAATGTTAAGAAGCTTATATACCCGAATAGATCACTAAGGGGAAGACCACCCTGATTCAAAAAGACCCCCAAAATGGAATCGTCCCCAGCAGCTAAAGAGCGATTACGTGTCTAACTATGATGTAGAAAATCATAACAGCACAAATTAAGGAGGATATCTATTACTCGATAGTAAGCCGCGAACTGTTTCCCGTAGAACAAAAAGGATGCCACAAAGGAACGAAAGGAACAGGTCCTCTTCGATACATTGATTAGCACATCCTCAAGGAAAGCAAAGTGAGGCGGGAAAATGAAGCCATGGAGAGGATTGACAACCAAAAGACATGATATGGTTCCGCAATCCTGGATAGTAGATAATAGTCTAAAAATGTACAAGGTATCCAACAAAGTCATAAAATTCACCAGAGAAGCCAAGAAAAACTGGAAAGAAAGTGGAATTGACCACAGAAATATTTAGCTGAGGTGAAAATCCAGAGAGGTATCTTCCCGGGAAATGCGTTTTCGCTATTACCGTTTGTAAATGCAAAGCTGTCACTCATTCACATACTTCGAAAATGCACAGTGGGCTACAAATTTACTAAATCGCAAGGACAGATGAATTACCTTATGGACATAGACGGCATCAAGCTGTTAACAAAAAATGAAAAAGGATTGGAAACTCTGATACAATCAATAAGAATATAGATCCAAGATATAAGAATGGAATTTGGCATAGAAATATGTGCTAAGCATACTATAAAAAGCAGAAAAGGACAAATTACGGAAGGAATAGAATTGCCAAATCAAGAAAGAATTAAAACGCCCGGAGAAAAGAAAAATTAAAAGTACTTGGAAGTGGAATCCCTAAAAACAAACAGAATCTCATAGTCAGATACTAAAGACCATTCTTGAAATGAACAAAGGAGGAACTCAAACAAATGGACCAGATGACAATGCACAAGGCCTTACATCTGAAAAATGATATAGACAGGAGGAAGAAGACCCTTCAATATTGAAGATAGCCCCCCTTATTCCCCTAGCTATAGTTTAAAATAAGAAAGAAAGATAGAAAATACAAGACAGAAAAAAATGACAGAATGAGAAAGAAAGAAAGAAAGAATATCCTTGACAGAGAAAGAAATCAAGACGAATAAAAGATTTATATATAAAAAGAGAGGTTTCTTTTCTAGAAAAAATGTGCTACGAAAAGAAAGAAAGAAAGAAAGAAAATACCAGAGAACTGAAAAGGCTGTGGAACATGAAGGTGACAGCGATACCAATTGTAATTGGTGTACTTGGAACGGTCTCCAAATTTTGGTAAACGAGCATGAAGAGCTGAAAATCGGAGGATGAAATGAGACCATCCTAACTACAGAATTGTTAAGATCACACGGAGTACTGAGTAGAGTCCTGAAGACCTGAGGAGACTTGTTTCTTAGACTCCACTGAAAGACCAGCTAACGTTGGTGTGAAAAGCTCTCAAGAAGTAAAATAATAATAATCGGCTCACACTGATGTGAGAAACTCTTAAGGAGTAGAAATAATGAATACTCGCGAGAAGAACTCATAAGAAGGAAAATAAATAAATGGCAGATTTAAAAATTAACCTGAAGGCGGATAACCCTTTAGTTATGATGCACTCGACTGCAATTGCTCAGCCCATATAAAATTCTAACACTGATGAGATATGATGAATACGTTCTTGCTGGGTCGTTTTTTGATTTCTCATAACGTTTTAATAAAAATAGAAAAAAAAAGTTGTCACTTTTTGTTTAAAACTTTCGGCAATGCGCCTTTCATCTTTTTTTTAGCGTCGCGTAGATGATTTTTGAGAAAGAAAGGGAAATAAAAAGAAAGAGATTGAATAGAAGGCTGGAGAAATGAATAAATAAACAAATAAATAAGGGAAAGAAAGAAAGAAAGGAAGGAAGAAACAAACTCAAAAGGCATATTCAGAATACGAAAAAAATTATTGGGAAAGAGGAAAAGAAAAATGACATTTTCTGGCTGAATTTGTGAACACAAAAACAAGTAAAAAGAGGGTTATTTAAATTTCAAATCAATAACTCAACAAATATCAAATATCGATTTTACTAATGAGCAAAGGTTAACTTTTGAAAAAGGCACTATTTTAAGACATTTTTCTTATGTCATGACCATAACGATTTTTTTTTCTGAGAAAGAAAGAAAGAAAGAAAGAAAGACAGAAAGAATATCCTTGACAGAGAAAGAAATCAAGACGAATAAAAGATTATATATAAAAAGAGAGGTTTCTTTTCTAGAAAAAAAGTGCCACGAAAAGAAAGAAAGAAAGAAAGAAAGAAAGAAAGAAAGAAAAGGGTAAAGGAGGTAAAAAATAAAAAATGAACATGTTTTTTTTTTTTTACTTTTCTTTCTATCTAACAAGATCAGAAGTAAAGAAAAGACCATTATTTATGTTGGCACATCCGTTGAATTTTTGGAGACTGTTCTTTGGTCAAGAGAACATTAAGCAGCACGGACACAAAAATAATTTGGACTGCGGAAATAGTCATTTACCAAACTCTTCTTAGTCTGACACAAGGCCAGAAGTATAGCCGCCCTATCGGTGGGTCTGAGAATACACCGACTGCAACCACTGAAGAAGAGTAAGACACTTCACTCCATCAAAAAAGGTGTCATTAGCATGATACTCAACTGCATTCAATGATGTGTCTTTAATTCTAGTGCTCTGCGAAATAGAAAGTACTCTTTTAATGCCATTAATCCCATGTCCACTCTGACTCGGGGTGATCTCAGTGTTCACCAATGGTCCGGGAGACTGGGGTTCAATCCCTGGTCGAATCATTCCAAAGACTCAAAAAAATGGTACATGATGCCGCCTTGCTTAGCACTCAGCACTATAAGGTGAGGATCAAGGGTAAAGTGAATCAATCCTGGGAATGTAGCAGCACCATTCCCTACACCTCGATGTAATAGCTATTGAAAAGGGAGCCTTCGGGTCAAGCTCGACTAAGGTCGCTAACTTTACTTTACTTACATAATTGTGTTTAAAATATTAGTATTACATAAGAATACTTGTGTTTTTTCCTCGAGGTGAATGATATACAGAGAAGAATGAGTGATTAATATATTTATTCAGCACCAGTATCCGGTGCTAATGGATACACACAAAAAGACACAGTACAATAAGTTACAAACAATTAACAAGACAACTTACAAGGAATAGAAGAGGGTCAAAATGCTCTATAGCTAACGAAGTAAGATCAGTCCAAATATTAATCAGCTTAATATTAACTTATTAATCAACTGTTGAAGTCCTTATTCGTAGGCTATTTAAGGCAATGGATCAGGTCATCTAGTAGAGTGCTGAAGGGATGCTAGCTACTCTACAACAACTTGATACTATATAACTCTGATCATTATTACAGACAATTTTAGAATAGCTTTAAGTAGAGCATATATTATAAGTTCTAAAAAAAGGGGCTATTTTTTCGGTCACATCTCATCAGAGAACTCCACGACAAAAGCAAGCAAAGTAGAGGAATAAACATAAGATAGTTGACGACTTGGCAAATAAAAGAAAGAAAAGAAAAAGAAAAACCCAGAAAGAGGAAAAAAAACTTGACCAAATCCAAGAAATACTAAAACAAAACCTTACGAATCCGTCGGGGTAATTTTTTCCCTTTTTTTTTCCCGGCCGACTTTTTAATCTAAATTTTTTTGTCTTTCTTTTTGCATAGACATTAACCACCCCATGTTAACTCCCTCTACTTGCTTGCTTTTGTCTCAGATTTCTCTGAGGAGACGTGACCTAAAAAGGCTTTTTAAAAACTTATAATGTATGCCCTGCTTAAAACTATTTCAAAATATTGCACGAACTATAGGATATTCATTATAGACAACTAAATAATTATCATTACAGACAAATAACAAAGGTAGGATCTACTATGCAACTAGAACTACCAAAATAGGAATGTATACATTGACCCAACCCCTCCATCATGAGCAGAATTCAACAGAAAGTCAAAAAGAGGGAAAATGAAAAGAAAAGAAAAAAGAATGACAAAATAAGAAAGAAAGAAAGAAAGATTTAACAGGTTTGAAAACAGAGTCTTCCTTCTCCTATACCAGTTGCCATACCGAGGTTAAAGAACTCAATCTGCCCTACTATTTACCCGTAGTTGGAGGGAGAATAGTTAAATGCATACCTTCCAGTTTCATTGTTTAATGCCATATCAATCTTCATGAATTATCTCAATACCAAAACCATCCTTGCAGAAGGACAGTAGTCGACCTTAGTAGAGAGTAACCCTAAGGCTCCCTTTTCAATAGCTACTACACCGAGGTGTAGGGAAGGGTGCTACTCTTTCCCTGGATTGCTCTACTTTACCCTTGATCCTTATCTTGTAATGCTGAGTGTTAAGCAAGGCGGCATCAAGTATCATTTTTTGAGTCTTTGGTATGACTCAACCTGGGATTGAACCCAGGTTTCCCGGACCATTGGCAAACACTCTACTCATTAGGCCAATGGCCCGGTATAGAAGCTGGTTAGAGAGGAGGAAGTTCATACCTAGTTCAGCTGGTTAGAGAGAAGGAAGTTCCTACCTTTTCCAATGTTTTAAGTAAAGCAAACATAATCATGTGATTGGAGTTTGAACCCGCAACGGCGATGTCGTAGTCTAGCTTGTTAGCCACATCACCATGCAGACTCCATCCTTGCATACTTTTCCAAAGGGTGTTAGAACGATGTGAAATCCTCGTCTAGGATTTGAACTCGGGTCGCCGTGTCCATTTCTAAACACGATAACGGTTACACCATTAAAGCCCCAGCAGAGTGGTAAGACCCCTAAGAAAATCGTGGCGTCTTGGTCATGACACCAAACTTCAGGGGGCGTCCTCATGGTGTAATGGTTAAAGCGTTAGACGGCGGAATCGTAGTATGCGAGTTCAAATTCCAGTCGCGCTATTACATTCACTTTCGGACAAATACCCTTGGGAAAGGTATAAACCCCCTTATCCTCCCATCTATGGGTTAAATAGTACCACTACTGTTCTTCTCGAAGAATGGCTTTGGCATTAAATAAACGGCGAAAGTTGATATGCCAATAAACAAAGAAACCAAACTAAACCAAACTACATCAAGTGGTGAGGATCCAGTTATGGAATTTGTAGATACCCTCTTCAGGTAATCAGAGGGGCTTTTGGGTTATTAGCACTTCCACAATACCGTTTAGTACTGTTGGCAAAATATATATCAAGACACACCTCACCAATCAGAGCCGAGATATTTTATATATATCTGACTAAAAGCTTTTATAAAAGGCAAACATGTCTATACATATCCAAAGGAACATTTGCTGACAAATCAAAATTGATCTCATTTAATTTCCATCACACACATACACACACCTTCATACACACATCTGCCTTTTGTTGTATTTTTTTTTTCAATTTGGTTACTCATTAATAAAGTTGTTATGCTATAAAAACTAGCGCTAGGATTTCTTCCTGAACAGAAGTTAATATCCTACTTATTCTACTTGATATAAATTACGTAAACTTAATACATCTATAATAATTCAGGTTTATGAAAGGTAAATTCATTTAAAAGGTAAAGTTATGTCCAGGAGTACACCCAAAAAAACATATATTTAATTATTTTTCTTAAATTATACAAGTATAAAACGAAAATTTTTAAGGATGATTTTCTTCCTTTTTTGCAAAGCTATAGAAATTTTTTTTAAATTTTCTAAAAGTATATAAAGTGTTTCTGCTGTCAGATGATTGTGTAACTACATAAAAGACGATTTACTGTGAAGAAATCGCTAACATGGAAGTTTGATTTAGTTTGGTTTGGTTCGGTTTTATGGCACATCAACCTTGTAGGTTATTAATGCCAATTCAACATATGAACATTTCTTTTTCAAACAATTCCGTTTAGCATAAGTACACAGTTTCAACGTCAAAAATAGTCCTATTTCAAACTATTCAGTACACAGTTTCAATGTCAAAAAACAGTTCTATTTAAATTAATTCAGTGAAGCGTAAGTACAAAGTTTCAATGTCAAAAACAGTTCTATTTCAAACAATTCAGTTTAGAATAAGTACACAGTTTAGTTCTATTTGACACACAGATAGGACCCTATCAAGTGCTACCACTCCAGGCCAGAGTGAACCTGGGAGCGATAGCAATGAAGGGGTACTCCGCATTCCCCAAAACTCCAGCATTACTGGAACCTCACCATCAGATTGTTTAGTATCATTTACAGGATACTCATTAGTGGGGGGTGGTCTTTGCTGAGAAGCAGTGTGTGTATTTTATTTTTCAGCACCAGCCGAGTGGGCCATTGGAAGTTTGTTTTTAAGTTTATATATATATAGTGCAATTAGAAAGAAACTCTAACCTGGTTAAGCTATTATTAATTTATTTCGGCGAAGAATATTATTTTACTCTCCGTCTCATCAGATGATTTTTTACATGTTAGACTTGAGGTTGCAAAACAGCAAATGTGGAATTACAGTTTATGTGTACGACGCTGACTGGATATTACAAATATGTAAACAAAGGCTGCTGCTGCTGTTGCTAAAAATAAAATACCTTAAAATTCCCTGAGCCAACGTAGTCCGCTTGTAGCCGTGTGGTCTGAAACCTTAGTCTATCGTTGGACGGGTTTCGATCCCGGCTTCGAGCGTCCTGCGGGTCTAGCCACACTGAAGAGTTCTGATAGAACGAAACAGTCTGTCTGTGGATGACAATATATATATATATATATATATATATATATATATATATATATATATATATATATATATATATAAATTAAGGAATTTGCTCGCATAATGCAAAGCTCTTCGAATGAATTAAGCACTCTGATATCCATTTCTAAGGTAAGGTATAAAATGTAAACAAAAAAACAAACACTTAATACCTTATAATTCCCTAGCTGACGTGGTCTGATACTAAGTCTAACGTAAAGTTGGGCGGTTTTCGATCCGAGTTTCGAGCGTCCTTCGTGTCTAGCCTCACTGAAGAGTTGTGATACAGCGAAACAGTCTCTCTGTGGATGACAACACACACACATATATATATATATGTGTGTATATATATATATATATATATATATATATATATATATATATAAAGCTGATGAAATGACAGATGTAAACAACCTAATTAACAGCACATATGTAAACTAAGTTAACCTTAGGAAATTACAAGATAGATAGACACATACATAGATAGAAACAGATCGAGTAGTGTGTGTGTGTGTTATTTTCTTTAATTACAAAATGAAATATTTTCGAGCTAATCTTGTTTAAAAATTAAATTGAATGAAATAAAATAAGATAGAATAAAAACTATGTCATGCCTGAAGCCCAAAAAGTGATTCAAAATTTCATATCTTTTTCTTTTTTCGTTTTTCGTTTTTTTGTTTTGTTTTTTTTTTTTTAGGTTTGTTTGTTTGTTTGTTTTGCTAATATTCTTTCCTTCATCTTTTGAGATTTGCCAAATCAGAATTTTAAAGAACTTTAATCATGGAAATAATTGTTTAGAAAAATTAAAATTAATAAAAATCATTTTTAAAAAGTGAGAGAAATAGAGGGAAAGGTAGAGAAAAGAGAAATAGATTGAGAGAATGAGAGGGAGACATTATTATTTCTTTTTGCCTCTTACCGACTTCGTGGTTTTGAAAGGTCAACAAAACGACATATTTTAAACAAAATATATAGAACGCATTGGGTATTCACATACACACACGTACGTGTGCGCACTCACGCATATATGTGCGAGAGTGTTTATATATATATATATATATATATATATATATATATATATATATATATATATATGTATATCAAAAAGTGAGTGTTGCAATTCTAATTGTGAATATATATATATATATATATATATATATATATATATATATTCACAATTAGAATTGCAACACTCACTTTTTGATAAAATACTAAAGCCTAAATCTGCAGGAAATGAAAGTGCACAATACACAGCATTTGTAAAAATGAACCAAAAGATTAGAGCAAACGTAACAATGTTGAAAATTTTCATTTCATTTTTTGCTATTATTTTCTTCTCCTCCACATGCTCCTTCTCCTTCTCCTCCTCCTCCTCCTCCTTCTTCTTCTTGTTCTTGTTCTTGTTCTTGTTCTTCTTCTTCTTCTTCTTCTTCTTCTTCTTCTTCTTCTTCTTCTTCTTCTTCTTCTCAGAATCTTTAAAGAACTTTGATCATGGAAATAATTATCTCGAAAAATTAATACAATACTATAAAATAACGGAAACATTAAAAATATTTTTAAAAAACTCTTTCCAGCTTTTGGTTGGTTGGTTGGTTAGTTAGTTTTACAGCATGTCAACCCTTGTTGGGCAATTTTAAGCCAAATTATGTTCAGCAATTATATACGGAAGAAAAATATTTTCAGAGCAAATATATTAATGTAGTTCACAATCATTTGAAACTCTTCATACTTATTTTATTATATTGTATTAATTTAGAGGGCTATAGCAACGCGAAATAATAATTATTGCATTGCAATAGCCCTCTAAATTAATAAATTACAATAAAATAAAATGATTTGTGCAATGCTTCAAGCAAATTACAAAACACTTCATACTTAGTTGTAATATCAATGTTTTAAGAGCCAATATATTGATAAAGTTCACAATTTTTTAAACAGCTAAACATTTCATACTTAGTTTCATTATCAGTGTTTCAAGAGAAAATATAGTTCAAAATCATTTTGCACCTTATCTCAAACACTACTGTTTGTGCTATTGATGGAACATAAGCAGTCACTACCACTTAGGGTCAAAGTGGATTTGGGAGAACGAAGAGGTGACTTCGCGCTGCACAGAACTCCAGAGCTGGAGCCTCACCACTGGATGCAGTTTAGAGTCCCGCCCAGGACCTATGACTTTGAGAACACTTTATATAAAGGACATTATTTGAAGACCGTTATGAAAAAAGTATGTATACGTATATTTGTAAGGTCACCGTAGCAACATATTGGAAACAATTTATAATTAAAGATGATTCGGTGCAAGCATGGACTCCTCCCATGGTATAACTCTTACCGATCTCAACAAGCAGACAACTTCAAGTGAATTTGATTCTCACTAAGTTCTTCTTATTTCTGACCTTGTGTCATAACAACAAGATAAGATTCATGTTAAAATTTCTCTGAAGGTTACCGACTTTGACAAAAGACAATTGAATACAATAACCGAAAGGTCATGAATCAAACGACCAAGATGAGAACAGAATAAGGAGACGCGTAAATAATGTAAAAAGAGATCATGTCTCTCTTTTCAGATGTCCTCTGCAAAACTATGATTTAACTTTTTATCTGAATTTTTCACTGTCTTTAAAAACTTTTTGCAAATTCTGAAGATAATTCTCTATTTTGCATTAAAAATTACCAAAAAATATTGATATTCAACCTTCAACAGGGCTATTACATATGTAGATGTTCTTCTTAGCAATGTTTTACTGTAGAAAAGCACTGGAAACCTTTCTGAAGAAATACATCACAAATTATCTTATGATATAAATGCATTGCAAGTCAGGAAGAAAAGAATTGTCGGTTGTAAGGAACAGAAACAAACGTTACAAACAGACAGATCTGTAAAATGCATAATCATTCTTTTTAGCAATGCTTCACTATAGAAATGTAGGGTAAATTATTTTGTTATAGAAATGCATCGAAAATTAGAAAGAAAGATATTGTCTGTAGTTAGAAATTAATGCATTTTAATGACAAATTATGGTTGTTATTATAGAAATGCATTGTAAAAAAATTATTATACAAATGTATTGTAAATAATTTTATTATAGAAATGCATTGTAAATAAGTTCATTATAGAAATGCATTGTAAATAATTTTACTATAGATATTCAAATCAAGATGAAAGTAAACGTCAGAGTTCAGAAATTAAAAACTTACATAGCTATTCTCTCTCTCTCTCTCTATATATATATATATATATGCACTCTCTCTCTCTCTCTCACACACACACACACACATATATATATATATCTGTTCCTCCCTCCATCAGTTATGAGCAAATAGTAGGGTTGACTTGGTTTTGGTTAGGCATGCGGTCAAAGAGAAAGAAAACCGAATTCGAACAAGCATTGCCCAACTTAAAAATTCATCACACTACACTTAAAGGAGGATTGGGTATATATATATATATATATATATATATATATATATATATATATATATATTCATGTGTATGTGTTTGTGTGGATATAATTGTAGATGTGTATATATGACTAGTAATAGTATTTATACATATTACATCATTTCGTTTGAAACATATATATATATATATATATACATCGCATGGGAAATATATATAACAGACCTGTTTAAGAGCACCGAGCACTTTAAAAAACAGTTATACATTTACAGCAATCACTTGGCCAAAACGTTCATATTGATAATTATATATTTCGTTTGAATCATGGAATGACTTAGATAAAGACGTCAGAAAAAGGGAAATTAATAACTCTCAAATAATCTCAAATGATTTTTGAATTATTGATTGACTTTGTTGTGAAAACATCGCTGAACACAGTTCTTTGAAATAAGAAACTTTCCGAAATGGTTTCACCAATTTTGTTAAAATTATCTTGAATGCGTTCCAAAATGATTTCTCCAATACGGTAACGCCATTTTGAAAACACTGGAATTATTTGCAAAACACTTTATGTGGAAATGAAAGAATAATTAGACATATAATAGCCCAATTCTGTCAATAAAGTTAGTAGTAATTCTTGACCACTGACAATCCTATTATTCTTGATTTGTTATGAGTTTCTATGTGAGTAGCTGAGTTCACGTCGCAAACCTGCCATCATGGGCAATAGTGGGTTTTTTTATGTTAAATAACTTTGATTCAGTTGGGTGGCGTAATGGCTACAGTACTGGCCTACAGCCTTGAAGCAACCGAGTTCAAACTCCAGTCACGTTGTTACTTTCACTTTCGTACTAATGTCCCCGGGAAAGGCATGAAACTCCTTATTCCTCTAGCTATGGGTTAAATAGTATCAATGCTGTTCTTTTACATGGATGGTTTCGGCATTCAATAACCCAGGAAGGTTGATATGTTGATGAATACTAATGATGAAGGAATGAATGACCATGACACTTCTTTACAAAATATAACTCTCACTTTATTTCTCGAAAGGGTCGAAACTTCTGTGAGACAAGGACAGGGAGACGAAGGGAGACACACAGAGAACTGCAGTATTGACCCTTACTAACTACGCTGTGCTTCCATATTCAGGGCACTATCTAACACTGTTTCTCGGCCGAAGGGGGACACTCGCTGGCGTTCCATGGATCGCTTGCTTGCCTGAATCTCTCCCGACTGCAAGACTGACCGGTACTGCTGTGGGTATCTGCATATATCATTTCACAACGCCAGCTCGTTCCCGCTTGTTAAACCACGTGACTCGCTTCCGGTTGTCAACCCGCGTGATCTGCTTACACCCACATTATTGCTGTCTTCCTGTTTACATAACTGGAACATGACGGCTCTGTGAAAGTTCAATATGCAACAATGTCATTAAAGAAAAGAAACTAAACCTAAGTAGTCTCTATTCTTTGTTGTGAACTGGCTGATATACTGTTTTATTTCGGTGATTTTTTTTTTATAAACCAAATCAAATCAATTCAATCCTTGCCGTTACTATTTATGAACAACATTGAGTTTGTTATCACTCGAGAAAAAGATTTTATATTTATCTGAACGTCATCAATGATTTCATTTTTGTGAAAATCATATATTACCTGGTTTCACCCGTGGTATTATCATGATTTTTTAAATTAGATTGATTTGATGTCAAACAGTCTGGAGTAATTTTATACGCAGAGGTTATGGAATCACATGCATTTTACATTTATATTTACTTTTTTATGCAGTTTTATAAGACTGGAGCTTTACCACTGGATGCAGTTGGGTGTCAACCCAGGATACAACCATTTTTGGAAGAGTCTTAGTTCTCTGCAGAGAATACAGTCAACATATTCTAAACCTCACCGACATTTTTTAGGAGGTGCCCGTGGTGTAGTCGTTATCGTCGTAGGAAATGGACACGGCGACACGAGTTCAAATCCTGGATGAGACTGATTGCATTTCACATAGCACTAATACCCTTGGGGAAGATATGAATCCAATTATTCTCCCTCCAGCTATGGGTAAATAGTAGGACAGACTAGGTTCTTCAGCCTTGGTTAGGCAACTAGTCTAGGAGAAGGAAAACTCTGAATTAAAACCTGTTAAACTCCGCTTAAAAATTGACCTTGTGTCATATCATGCCCGAGCGGAGGGGTTGGTAAATAGTACCTCACCGACATTTTAATCTTGTTTGTAGTTTACATTATTTTAAATTAAACTTACGTAAAAATACATCTAAAAATACTCATTTTAGTAACCCAAACGCAAGTGTTCACTTTGACAGCCACAGCCAATATGGCAAAAACGGACCGAAATTCCACCAGCACTATGCACTATTTCCATCATGAACGCGAGAGAAAAATTAAAGTTCGGGAAAATATTTTCCGACCAATCAGAAACCGAGTTACGCCACTCTCGGTTCGTCGGTCAGGGCCGCCTGACATGGGTGCCGAGGAAGCCCAGCATTCGTGTCACACGGTTAAGACCGATACTCGTTGGGCCTCAGGAGGCCGTCTCGTTAGGCTCTCACCTGCTTCAGCAGGGCTTGGTTTATCACCTGACGCCTGCGGTACCCCTTTTTAAGGGGGATGCCGATGGGGCTCAAGGTATTTTTGGAGCCGCCAGGTGTGTCTGAGCTATGGCCCTGCACTCAGCTTCCACGTTAAAAAGGCTTTGTGCCACATATTGGTACTTGTGGGTTACTGAATTAATACCGGGAGAGAATGCGTTCAACCAGCGGCTCAACCTTCCAAAACAGTCAGTGCGAGGAGCCACCAACATCCTTACCTATCGCGTAGTCCTTCTCGATTACAACTCTGGTACGTGAAATATTCCCGAACAAACAAACAAACAAACAAACGACGTCTCGAACGACCATAAATGAGAATAAAGTCTTTCTTTTTTTTAAATCTCAAACAAGTTTCAGTCCCGATTGTTGAGTTATTTCTAATTCTTTTTTTAGTTTGTGTGAATCACGACACTCTTAAACGATAACATTCGTATAAGGTTAAAATCAACTAGAATACTTAGAAGAATCCGAGAGACATGAGGAGATTTGTTGTTACTCGGTCTCCAGTGAAAAACCACCAGTTAAAACTGTTATAAAAAAACTCGCATAGAAGTAAAACAATAATAGCAAGGAAGAGGAAGACGACGATAGTTGAAGGAAGAGGAGGACGACGGTGGTTGAAGGAGGAGAAAGAAGAATAGCTGTAACATAAAGAGAAAAGGGATAAAAATCTCACTACTACAACTACTACTTTAATACGAAGAAATATGAAAAGGAAATAGAAAAGGAAAACAGGAAGAGGAAACCTGGAAAACGTCGACGCTATAGGACGACTACTACTGCTACTACAATTAATAATAATAATAATAATAATAATAATAAGAAGAAGAAGAAGAAGAAGAAGAAGAAGAAGGTCCCAAGGTCATGGAATGAGAACACAAGTAATAGAGGGAACTATTTTATTTATTCACACGGCAATTAGGTTTCCTTTATTTTTCTTTTCTGTTCGGACAAAATGGCGGAAGCGGATAAAAAGTGATGTGCCTGGCTTCATGCGGCTGTTTTTATCTTCGAGTTCTTGCGTTCTTTCTATGACTTATTCAAATGGAGACAATCACGTTCATCTGGCCACATTTAAAGCAATAGAGAAAAGAACAGAAAAAGAAAAAGAGAACGAGAGAGAGAGAGAGAGAGAGATGGCGAGATAAAAGAAAGAGAGAGTTTATTTGAAAACAATATCCTATAATTAACTTGATTAAAGCGTATCTTTCTTTCTTTCTTTCTTTCTTTCTTTCTTTCTTTCTTTAATGCAAGGGACATTGCTGAAAGTAATGCCTGCAATTCATTTCAAGGAAACAGATAAAACAGATGCAGGGTTCATCTTCATAACAACTGATTAAGCAGGTCTTCAACCTCAAAATATTATTTCCAACATAGTCACCTCCAGTAACATGTCTTTTAAAATAAGCTGAGGTAAGCGAATAATACTTCTGATCTGATTGGTGGAATTAAAGACAATTACCTGTAATTAATGATGATCAATTCACATACCTCGGCAGCAATGTCTCATCTACTTAGTCTTGTCAATATACGCCAAGCAAAGGCTTTGAATGCTATTGACAGGTTAGTGATCATATCTGAGCTATCTGATAATATCAAACGAGATTTCTTAGAACCTGTAGCTGTGTCAATACTATTATATGGATGCACCTCATGGACGCCAACAAAACACATGGAGAAAAAGCCAGGTGGGAATTACACAAGAATGTTGCGTGCAATCGTGAACAAATCCTGGAAGCAACATCTCACTGCAGCTATAAGGCCACCTGTTTCCAATCTAACGAACAATCCAAGTTAGACGAACAAGACATGCAAGGCACTGCTGGAGAAGCAAGAAAGAACATATGAGCGACGATCACTTAGGGACTTCTGCACATGGACACTCAAAATGCAACCTAAAAGACTTTCCCAGAGTGATGGATGATAGGGATGGATGGCGAGAGAGAGAGCCAAAGGACTTTGTGCTGTCAGCGTGATTTGAGGAGGAGGATGAAATAAAAGGCGACGGATTATTTCCGTAATGCCACCCAAATCGTAGATCTCAGAATGCGACGACTGCATCCCCTTCAGATCGGTGAGGCATATCCAAAAGAATGTCCAAGGTATGACACTAAACTGCGCCTGATGTTGAAACTTAAATTCGAGAGCTCTAGGTAGTATAGAATACCGCTTCATTACCACAGCCCAGTCGGTTGGGGCTGTAGAATACCCCTACTACGTCTCTGCAGAAGAGTAAGACCCCCACTCCAATGAGTGTCCTGGAGCTTTGGGGAATATGGAGTACCTCTTCACCGCCATTATTCCCAGGTCCGCTCTGACTCGGAGTGGTAGCACTTGATAGAGTCCTATCTATGGGTCAAATAGAACTGTTTAACATTTACAAACAAATGACTTAGGTTAAGTCAAATTGTTAGAAATAGAAGCGTTTGATAATTTAACTGTAAACAAATGACTGATTTTTAATTAAATTCTTAGTGATACATGGCAATACTTAAAACCATTTAACTCTGTGTAAATGAATGAATTGTGTTGAATTGAATAATTAGTGTTATATAGTAATACTTGTAGCTACTTCACTGTCAGCAAACAAGTTAAATTGTTACTATTACATAGCAATACTTGAAACCATTTAACTGTGTAAAAAAGAACTTAGGCTTGTTTTAAGATATTATCCACAAAACATGTTTAAAAAACCTATATATATCTAATATATATATTGTCATCCACAGACAGACTGCTTCGTTGTATCACAACTCTTCAGTGCGGCTACACACGTATGACGCTTGAAGGTGGGATCGAAACCCGCTTGAGTTTACGTTAGACTTAGTATCATGCCACTCAGCTAACAAGCAAACCACATCATCGGGGAATTATAAGGTATTGAGTTATATATATATATGTGTGTGTGTGTGTGTGTGTGTGTGTGTGCGTGATTTGGCATTAAATAACCTACAATGGTTGATATGCCCTAAAACCCAACCAAACCAAACCTTCATTGCCATTACTCTGATTTGGCGTGGTAGTACTTGTTAGGGCCATACGTATGGGTTAAATAGATCTGTCTAAAAGTTATTATAATTATCATTATTTAATAGAAATGCTTGAAACCATACTAATATGACGCAGATCAATTGGAGACAGAGGTATTAAACTGCTTTATGGGTGTTATTTGAACTTATTTGATACCATTCATGCTCTTATATACATAGCCTGGCTTATCCGTGACAGAAGATAGAGAAACTCATTTTATTCTTATTTTAGATTCCCATTATATCTTACTGTCGTAGGTGTGATGACTCGAGTAAGTTTTGATGAAAATCGACTTGAATTAAGATGAAGGATAATACAAGTTAAACATATAGATAATTATTGCCAGAGCTCCATCTGAAAAAATGTGAGATGTGATAAAAAGCAAGTAGGATAAGAAAGATGAAGGATAATACAAGTCAAACATATTGATAATTATTGCCAGAGCTCCATCTGAAAAAGTTTGAGATGTGATATCAAGCAAGTAGGATAAGGAAGATGAAGGATTATTCAGGTCAAAATCATTAATTTAAAAATGTATTACTAACAACTTGATTGTTAACCAGAAAGAGGATCAAATACGTATCATAATTAACATTGGGATTTTTAAAAAATCCCAGAGACTTGGAGTCCATCTGATATATATGAATGCGTTGTTATACGCATGCGTGTGAGTTAACACGTCGTCACTTCCTGCTTTGTTTTAGTAATTTACTAAGCTTTTTTTTGCTTAGATGTGGCACAAGGCGGTATGACTGGGGCACCAAATGAGATTCGAACTCACTCGTGAAGGTTTGCTCGTCAAGCTTGCTAACCATTATACCACTCGAGGCGCCCTTGCCAGCTTTGTTTTACCCGGTATTCAAGTGTTCCCTTGTTATTTAAAGTTTTCTACTCATGGGCGTCGCAGATTGACTTTCATCCAACTATGGCTGTGCGGAAGCCGACAGAATCTCCGTCTGCGGAAATGCAACAAGAGAAGCTGGTGTAAAACGAGAGAAATTGACAAAGTAAGGAATAAAGAAATGAATGCCTTTCCTCTTTCTTTCTTTCTTTCTTTCTTTCTCCCTTCCATTCCTCTCTCTCTCGCAATCTATCTATCTATCTATCCTGCTCTCTCCCTCTCCCCGCTTCTCTCTCTAAATATGTTTGAAGAGCGTAGAGAAAAAAACAAAAGCGCTTGGTGACCGCAAATTTATCGCCTATCATCATACTAATTCGGTACGTATGAGGGCACTTATCTAAGAAAGAAATGGACACGGTGACCCGAGTTCAAACCTGAATGAAGCTGTTTTCTATTCACAAATCGCTAATATCCTTGGGAAAGGCATGAATCTGACTATTCTATCTCCAGCTATGTGTAAATAATAGGGCAGACTAGGCCCTTTAACCTTGGTACAGCAATCAATCAAGAAAGAAGGAAACTGAATTTAAACCTGTTAAACTCCATTCAAAAATTAACAATGTGTCCCATCCTTCCCGAGCGGAGGGGTTAGATAAATACATTCATACACTCTATAATCGATATTGGCAGTCGAGCTTGCTGGGGCTGTAGAATACACCGACTGCATCTCTGCAGAGGGGTAAAACACCGTCCCCCCGCCACCAACGAGGACTTGGATATGACACTCAACTGCATCTGATGGTGAGGCTGCTGTTCTGGAGCTTTGAGGAATGTGGAGTACAACTTCATTGTCATTACTTCCTGGTCCACTCTGATCCGAAATCGTAGTATCTATTAGGGCCCCATCTAAGGGTCATATAGAAATAGGTAATCATTTTCTAAACTTGAAACCATTCAACTCTGTGCAAACAAATTACAGATGTTAAAAAATTCTTAGTATTACAAAGCAAGCCATGGAAGTATTTAACTGTATGCAAATAAAACTATCAGTGTTAGATAGCAATACTTGAAACCATTTAACTATGTGCAAATAAATAAACTCAGGCACGTATAAAAATGTTACGAACAAACTATTCGCTTACAAATCATAAAAATAGAAGAAGCAAACGATATCTCACAGACACTATAATCGATGCAGACTACGCAGATTATCTAACGCTTCTTACAAATACACCTGCTCAAACCGAATCTCTGCTGCATAGCCAGGAGCAGCCAACAAAAGGCATTGGTCTCTACGTGAACTCAGATTAAACAATTTCTTTTTATTCAAGATGGTGCCATCTCCACATTAAATTGAAAACTGAATTAGTAAACTAGTTCATATACATCGGTAGCAAAATCACATCTACTAAAAGCCATATCAACTACGCATTGGTAAAACATGAACTGCTATTGACAAGATGAAATGAGAATTCTTCCAAGCTGTAGCTGTCAGTACTATTGTATGGTTGCACCACTAGTATTCTTACGAAACGCCTACAGAAAAAGCTAGATGGGAACTACACAAGAATGCTGTGTGCTGTCTTGAACAAATACTGGAAGCAACACCCCCCAAAATACTCCCATCCCTCAAATAAGACGAACAAAGACACGTTGGTCACTACTGGTGAACTAAGGACAAACTTATCGGTAAATTTCTCACATGGACTCTTACACATGGACACACCAGTGCCAAATTCTACCGAGACTGTAATAAAAAATATGAATGGGTCATCAACATCATCATCATCATCGTGTCGCACTGCCAGCACGGATCTCCCTGATTCTCTCACCACCCGTTTATATCGTCCATTTCTCCCGGGATGTTTTCCGGGCTACGTCCTGTATCGACACAAAGCTGTTGTATAAAGGTTCTAACTGGTCGTCCAACTTTTGCTCGTCCATGTGAGGCTGTCCACAGGGGTTCATCGCTTATGAATTCGTCCTTACCTCTCCAGCAGTGTTCCACATGTCTGGTTTGTCTAATTTTGATAGTTTTCGTGATAGGTGGTAGGTGGCCTTACAGCTGCTGTTTTGTAGAGTGTTACCTCCAGGACTTGTTCAGTATGGCTCGCAACATTCTTGTGTAATTGCTGTCAAGCTTTTTCTCCATACGTTTAGTCAGCGTCCATGTGGTGCATCCATATAACAGTATCGACACGACCGCTGCTTGAAAAAAAATGCTTTTTATTTTATCACTCAGGTCCAATTACCATATGACCGATAGCCCATCGATAGCTGTCCATGCCTTTGCTACTCGCGTGTTGACGTCATTCTCGGTTGATGAGACGCTGCTTCCGAGGTAGGTGAACTTGTCCACTAGTTTCAGAGGACTGCCCTTTAGTGTGTAGATGTCACCTATTTGATTAAAAATTCAGTCTTGTTTGCGATGACATGGGGGCCTATGCTACCTACCGCTCGTTTCCAGCTATGTAGCAGGGATTCGGCTTGGTTGAGTAAATTTTCTAGAAGCGCTATGACATCAGCATAGTCTGCGTCCGTAATTGTTTGTGCGGGGTATCTTCTGCTTCTTTCCTCTACCAGCTTAAAACTGTTTTCTTTCATTAAATCTATAGACGTTCTATGCACGTAGTCTAGACAGATAAATAACAGGTATGGGGGCTAATGTATTTCCTTGCAGCAAACCTGCTACGATGTCGAAGTAGTCTGTGTCTTCATCTGGTGGGGAGACTTAAACTTTCGTGTTTTTATATAGCATCATTATGGCTGCGACGGTTTTTTTTGGGGGGGGGGGAGGCTGTAGGCTAGAAGTATTTGCTCCATCTTCCCTCTGTGTATGGAGTCAAATGCCTTGGAGAAGTCGACGGATAATAGTGTTGCTTCGAGGGATCTTGCCCGAACAGCTTCTAGAATTCGACGGATAGTCAAAATTTGTGATGTCGTGGATTGATTCCTCCGAAAGCCATTTTGGTTCTTCCAAAGTATTTTCTCAATTTTGAGTTCTATGCGGTTGCGTATAAGAGCATTGTATATCTTGGCCGCTATGGATGTAAGAGTTAAGGAAAGGGAGGATGCATCCCTTTGTCCATCTGTCTTTTGTCTTCTGGCGTTACAGTATCAGAGCAGCATGTCGTCGAATTCCCTTTTCATCCATACTTCTGGAGCTATTTCATCAAGCCACGCTGCTTTCCTATTTTTGATTTTTCTGAGTACTGAGTAAACTTCTTGCGTAAACTGTCCTAGTCTGATATCTAGTTGATTACTAATCATTTTTGTGATTGGTTAGTCTGTAATTTTCGGCGTGTGTACCAGTCAAAAATAAGTACACATTGTGTATATTCATGCGATATAATTTTTAATATATACAGAGGTTGGTATTATTACCTTTATGGTACAATAGAAGTATTTGTTCTATTACGTTTATTTCATTTTTTTTTTTTTAGTATTATTACATTTTATCTCGCTTTGATCAAGCGATGCGTTTATATATGTTTTGGATTCATTTAGTGTTGGTTGTCCCTATCTCACTTGGCGAGTTTGGGGTAGACCAAATCCGGTATAATTTGGACAGTACTCAATATCTGTGATAGAGCTATTATATAATGCTAAATGAATATATATTTATATATATATATATATATATATATATATATATATATATATATTTGTTGGGTTTTAAAAACGGCACAATATCAATTAGCAGGCATGTATATAAAGGAACAGACAGAGTACATTCAAAATCAGATAGATAAGATTAGAGACTCGGTGGAAGATAGACAATCTAGGAAAGCCTGGCAAACAATAAACGAAGTAAGTAAAAGAAAGAGCACAGCCAAAGCAAAACTGAAAGCTGCAAACTAACAAGAAAGAATAAAACTGTGGAAACAGCACTTCGAAAATCTACTAGGAAACCCACCGAAAGTAACACATGAACCAATCACCAGAATAATTAGCAAACAATTGGACATTAAACTAGAACCGTTCACAGAAGAAGAACTCGACTCGGTTCTCAAAAAAATTAAAAATAGGAAAGCTGCAGGGCTGGACGAGATTCCCCCAGAAGTATGGAAGACCAGACAATTCGACGACATACTGCTCCGACACTGCAACGCAGTATATAATCAAAATCTGATAGATAGATGGATGAAGGGTTGCATCCTCCCCTTCCCTAAAAAGGGTGACCTCGGATTAGCCAAAAACTACCGAGGCATAACACTTACATCCATAGCAGCCAAAATCTACAATGCCCTACTACAAAACCACATAGAACCCAAAATCGACAACATACTTAGGAAAAACCAAAACGGCTTCCGAAGAAATAGATCCTCGACCTCACAAATATTAACCATCCGTAGAATCCTTGAAGGTGTACGGGCAAAAAAACTACAAGCGACATTAGTATTTGTCGATTTTACCAAGGCCTTCGATTCCATTCACAGAGGAAAGATGGAACAAATCCTACTAGCATACGGCATACATAAAGAAACCGTAGCAGCAATAACGATTCTCTATAGAAATACTAAAGTAAAAGTACGATCACCAGATGGAGACACAGAATACTTCGACATTGTAGCAGGAGTACTACAAGGGGACACGCTAGCCCCATACCTCTTTATCATTTGTCTAGACTACGTACTTAGAACATTGATTGACAAAATCAAAGAGAATGGCTTCGAGCTGACAAAGAAAAGAAGCAGAAGGTGCCCCGCAAAAACAATTACCGACGCCGACTACGCCGATGACATAGCGATACTGGCAAATACACCCAACCAAGCCGAAACACTACTGTATAGTTTGGAACGAGCAGTCGCAGGCATAGGCCTCTATGTCAATGCACATAAAGCGGAATATATGTGCTATAATCAAACGGGTGACATCTCCACTCTAGATGGAACCCCTCTTAAACTAGTAGACAAATTCACTTACCTAGGAAGCAGCATCGCATCAACCGAAAAGCACATCGACACGAGGTTAACGAAAGCATGGACAGCTATCAATAGGCTATCGATTATATGGAAATCAGACCTAACCGATAAAAGGAAACGCAGTTTCTTCCAGGCAGCGGTCGCATCGATACTGCTATATGGCTGCACTACATGGACTCTAACAAAACGGCTGGAGAAGAAGCTAGACGGCAATTACACAAGAATGCTGGGAGCAATCTTGAACAAGTCCTAGCGGCAACAACCCACAAGACACCAACTGTACGGCCACCAGCCTCCTATCACGAAAACTATTCAAGTTAGACGAACCAGACATGCAGGACACTGCTGGAGAAGCAGGGACGAATCATAAATGATGTACTCTTGTGGACCCCCACACATGGCCGTGCAAAAGCAGGACGACCAGCACGAACATACATTCAGCAGCTATGTGAGGATACGGGATATTGTCCAGAAGACCTGCCTGAGGCGATGAACGATAGGGAAAAGTGGCGAGAGAGGTTCAGGGATATCCGTGCTACCAGCATGACATGATGATGATGATGATATATATATATATATATATATATATATATATATATATATATATAATATATATATATATTATATATATATACACGAAGGTCATTCAAAAAGTTATAAGCCTCATTCAGAAAGAAAAGCTAGAGCTGAAGATTTTTGTTGTGGCAATACACTAACACATTTTGAAAAAACTGAAAAAATCAATTCAGATTTCTGCTTTAATTTCTATGCAAGTGAAGCCCATACAAAGATGAGAGGTTTGCGACAAATCTAAAATCTTGGAAAGACTTAGGGGTTTTTGAACGACCTTCGTATCTATCTATCTATCTATCTATCTTAAGAAATAAAACAAATAAATAAATGAATAGAAATAAAATAAAATTCTAACAGATTGCAATTTTCGAACACGAATTACATCAGATACATTTTATAATAGAATTTTCTCTTTTTTCATTCCATTTGAATTTTGTTTGAAGGTGGGGGAGCATAAGATGACATCATATAACAACATTGCCCAAAAAATATCAACCGAAAGATAAAACATTGGCATATTATCTTCATATAAATAAACACAGTCTTTGAATATATTTGCATACCTTCGGATTTATTTCCATTTTTCACTAATATCAACCCATCTATCTATCCGTCAAAAGCAGTCTGGTCAAATCTGTCAACTGCTATGTAAATATTGTCTGTCTATCTATCTTTCAACCTGTTCCACACTCTCTCTCTTTCCGTGTCCCCCTCTCTGTCTCTCTCTGTCTGTCTGTCTCTCACTCTCTCTCTCTCTCTCTCTCTCTCTCTCATATCTATATATATATATATATATATATATATATATATATATATATATATATATATTATATATATATGCAAGGGTGTAAGTTTATTCCGTGACAAACTCTAATCTGAATTTTTCATTGTACAATGTGCGATTTCTGTAATTAATATTCATGTCTGAATTAATTGCATTGACAAGAAAGGAGATTATGTTCTAAAATATATTTTCGCTCAATTATTTCAAATCTTTTGTGAGTCTTTTTCTGTTGACACACTTTCTTTTGTAAAGTATTTCGAACTGACGAAATTAGTTCTGAAATTAGAAAAATAGTTTTAATTCAGACTTTGTCAATAAACTAGATTTTGTTTATTGTTGAATTTGAATTTCTACGAGAGCGTTCTTATGGAAAATGAAATCAATTTTTGTTTAATTTCTTTTCTAAAGAACAGATTGCGATTCCCGTGCCGTAATGACTAAAGTGTAGAGCGAGTTCGAACTTCAGTCGCGCCATAAAGTTCACTTTCGGAGATGCATGGTCCTCCTCATCCTCCTAGCGAGGATTATATTATAAATATTATGACTGCTGTTCTTTTAGAAAGTTGGCTTTCGCATTAAATACTTTGCGAAGGTGGAAATGTCGTTAAACAAGGAAACCAAACCTTAAAAATATGGTATTTTTTAAAAATTATGTATTATAATTTCCATGTTTTTACCAATCCAGCGAAAAATTTTTTCTTTTTTTTTTTTGGTGGGGGACCTTTCCTTATTTCTTGTTTATCATTTCCCCGTTTTCCTTTCTTTCTCATTGCTTCTTTTTGCTCCCCACTCTCGCTTCCTCTTCCCTTCTCTCTTTCTCTCGCAAAGTTGTACTTAAAATTCCAAGCAACTAAACCTCAGCTTTTTTTTTCTCTTTTTTTATAATTCTTTTTCTTCTCTCTCCTCTCTCTCTCTCTCTCTCACTCTCTCTCTCTCTCTCTCTCTATCTCTCATCTTTCTCTCTCTCACCCTCTCTATTTTTTCAAAGAATTCCAAAATTCTAATCTCAACCTTTTTTCTCCTTTTTCCTTTTTTCTCCTTCTCTCTCTCTCTCTCTCTCTCACCCTCTCTATTTTTTCCAAGAATTCCAAAAATCTAATATCAACATTTTTTCTCTTTTTTCCTTCTCTCTCTCTCTCGCTCGCTCGCTCGCTCTCTTACTCTCTCTCTCTCTCTCTCTGTATGTCCTCCTTCTCTCCTTCGATCCCTCTCCTTTTTCTCTCAAAAAGTTTGACTTAAAATTCCACATATCTAAAACTCAACACGCTTTTTGAGTCATTTCATTTTAAATCTTCCCACGAATAGACGATTAAGTTTAATTAGATCTTTTCAGATATGTTGTAATCTTTTAAAAGTTTCTACTTTCCTCAAAAATTGTTAAACCAATGAGTCAGTAAATCGTTTCCACTCATTCATAACCAATTCTTCCTTTCACAAACTCAGTTGGTTCATTTTGTGTTATGGCATATCAATTTTTGAGGTTATTTAATGCCAAAGCCATCCATGTAGAAGAACAATTGTAGTACTATTTAACCAATAGTCCGAAAGTGAACGTAATAGCGCGACTGGAATTCGAACTCGCTTACTTCGTGGTCGCTGTCCACACGTTAGCTACTATGCCACAAGTATATCTCATTAACAAACTCACTTTTCAATATACCTAAATATTGGATATCACCAACAAGTCACTTGAGAAAAAGTTTTTTTTAGTAAGTATGATCACCTAGTCGTCCGTGCTTTGACTATTTCAACTGCATGCCCTGCAGAGAAGTAAGACTCCCTCTCCAACAGGTGTCCTGGTTATAACTCTAAGCTGCATCCGTTAGTGAAGTTCCAGTACTAGAACTATCAGCAGTATGAAGTACTCCTTTCTTGCAATTACCCCCCCCCCCCTCCCCCCCCCCCCCCCAGGTCTATTTTGACTCATAGTGGTAGCACTGTTCGTGCAGCACAGCAGAGAAAGACAAAAGCACTGATGTACAAAAATATAAACAGCTTCTTTTTCTTTTCCTTTTATTACCCAAAATGTACGGATAAGAAAGAGTGAGAGAACAAGTCAAGTCACACAGGGGTCGATGTACGAATATTCTGTGAAAACTCGCTACCTTTCTACCTTCCAGGTCGAAATCTCCCTCGTTATATAATATTCCGGACGCCCCACGCAACAAACTCGTGGTCACACCTCCTCCAACTGCTGCTTACACATTGCACGTGCACACGCCTCCTTCTTGCATGCCATCCACGCTATTTCCACCGGGGCTACATACGTCCTGTTTACTTTAGATATCAGGTGCATTTCTAGTTATTTTTGTTCCCAGTGTTCGACTTCCGCAGCTGCATCGACAAATGTTAAAGAGTCTTCAAGTCAATATCCAACATTATGATCCTATCAGAGGGCCAAATAAATCTGTTTAAAAATTAATAATATTAAATAAGAGTGCTTGGAAACCAATGATTGTTATTTAATAGCAATAGTTGCTTTGTGCCATATAAGCTGTTGCTGGGTGACTGTAGCCGAAGGCTCCCTTTTCAATAGCTACTACACCTTGGTGTAGGGGTGGGTGCTACTCCTTTCCCTGGATTGCTCCACTTTACCCTTGATTCGTACCTTATATTGCTGAGTGTTAAGCAAGGCGGTATCAAGTACCATTTTTAAAGTCTTTGGTATGAACGCGACCTGGGATTGAACCCAGGTCTCCCGGACGATTGGCGAACACTCTACCCACTTGACCAAATGCACGGTTGTGCCATGTAATACTGTATAAATCATCGATATTAGATAGGAATACTTGAAACAATACATCTGTTTGCAGATGAATAATTTTTGGCCGGGTATGGCATATCAATCTTTGTAGGTTATTTAATGCCAAATCCATTTTTATACAAATAAACAGTTCTATTTCAAACAATTCAGTTTAGCATAAGTACACAGTTTAGTTGTCAAAAACATTTCTATTTCAAGCTATTCAGTTTAGTCAAACAGTTCTAATCCAAACAATTTCATTTACTATAAGTATATTTTTTTGTTTACACACAGTTAAATGTCAAAACAATTCTATTTTAAACAATTAAGTTTCGCATAAGTACGCAGTTTAAATGTCAAAATAGTTCTATTTCAAGCAATTCAGTTTAGTGTAAGTACGCAGTTTAGTTCGATTTGATCCATAGATAGGACCCTATCAGGTGCTACCATTCCGAACCACAGTGTGGATATGGGAGCGATGGCAATGAAGGGATACTCCGTATTCCCCAAAGCTCCAGCATTACTGGAACCTCACCATCAGATTGTTTAGTGTTATATCAAAGACACTCATTGTAGGTGGGGGTCTTCCCTTCTGCAGAGAAGCAGTCGGTGTATTCTACAGCCCCAGCCAACTGGGCAAACAAACAAATAAGGATCATAGTGTTAAACAATGATCGCAATGACTACATACCTAGGGAAAGGTATGAACTTCCTTACCCCCCACCCACCCAGTTTTGGCTGCAATAGTACCTCTACTGTTTTAACAAGAATGGGTTTGGCATTAAATAATGCATGAAGATTGATATGCCTTTAAATAAAAACAAAACAAAACAGAACAAAACTATTTGTGAGAGAATGTGTCTGTGTGTGTCTGTTACTGTTGGTGTTTGTGTGTGCATGTGTGCATATGCGTGTGCGTGTGTGCTGTCTACACCAAACGATTATAAAAGTTTAAATTTACGAATAGATTAATTCACACTTCCTCCGTAGAGACTTTGAATTCCTTAATTGAATTTAAAGTATCTCAAACAAAACTGTCACAATTTGGAATGCAGTCGGTGTCTGTGTCAAATCTGCTCGACTATTTACCGATAGCTGTTGGAGTAGGGACATGGATACATGCCTTTCCCAGGGGTACAAATGAAATCAGTGAAACATAAACAGCGACTTCCAGGATTTGAACTCGAGACATCGATTCCTTTTTTTTATGACAATAACAGTTCACACACATATATATGCTGTGTCTAGATTCATTTGTTTGCAACATAGTCTGGAACGAGCCGCTTATATGTGCTTTAATCAAACAAGTGACATCTCCACACTAAACGGTAGCCCTCTAAAACTAGTGGACAAGTTCACCTACCTTGGAAGCAGTGTCTCATCAACCGAGACAGACATCAATACGCTACTAGCAAAGGCATTGAGCAGCTATCGATAGGCTATCGGTCATATGGAACTCAGACCTGACCGATAAAATGAAACGCAGTTTATTCCAAGCAGCAGTCGTGTCGATACTGCTATATGGATACACTACATGGACGTATGGAGAAAAAGCTTGACAGCAACTACACAAGAATGCTGCGAGCAATATTGAACAAGTCCTGGAGGCAACACCCCACAAATCAGCAGCTGCACGGCCACCTACCACCCATCACGAAAACTATCAAAATGGGACGAACCAGACATGCAGGAAGTGATGTACTCTTGTGGACCCCTTCACATGGCCGAGAAAAGGCAAGGCGACCAGCTCGAACCTACATACAGCAGCTCTTGTGTAGATACGGAATG